>CM067523.1:16015215-16371051 GCA_034509495.1 Acestrorhynchus altus
ACATGGTTTTTCAAACATTTTTACCAAAAAACATTTCTGCTTACAGCTGCAGACTTTTGGGTTATGCCTCTACCACCTAAAAGCTGAGGATTTCAGCCCGTTCTCCTGTGCAAACCTCAAGCTCATTTTCAAGAACATTTTCAAGCCAGATTCTAAGTGGGATTTAGGTCTGGACTTTGACTGGGCCATTCTAATACATGAATATTTGAACTAAACCATTCCATTGTAGCTCTGGCTGTATGTTTAAGGGTGTTGTCCTGCTAGGTTTTCCTCCTGGATTGCCCTGTATTGAGCTCCATCAATCTTCCCATCAACTCTGACCAGCTGCCCTATCCCTGCTGAAAAAAAAGCAGATAACATTTGTGGAGTATGTGACTAATATTTGTCCTGTGGACAGATTTTCCCCACCTCTACAGCTCCTCCAGATTGAAAGTGGGCCTGTTGGCTGCTTCTCTAATTATCCTCACCTGGGCTGTCAGTTTAGGTGGTCAGCCATGTCTTTGTAGGTTTGCAGTTGTGCCATAGTCCTTCATATTTCACATGATGGATTGGTCTGTGCTCTATGAGCTGTTCATAGCTTGAGATATTTTTTCATAATTTAACCCTGATTTACACTTCTCCACAACTTTATCCCTGATCTGTCTGGTGTGTTCCTTGGTTTTCATGATGCCATTTGATCTCTAATATTCTCTACCAAAACTCTTGAGGTCTTCCCAGAACAGCTGAGGTTTTACTGTTTATAAGGCTGTCAATCAAATAAAATAAGTAAAAAATAAAAAATAAATTGGTAGAACTGCACTGAGAGCTGACAGAACACTGGGTAGATCACAATCTAGTCACTCGCATACTCATGAAAACATTATGGCAGGCAAATGTAATGTGATCGGGGTGAATCACCATTGCAGCAGTCATTCCATCAGCCACAGTAGGACAGGGAAACCTGAGCAAGGCCACAGAAGGAACCGGAAAAATGCATCACGATGGGGGGTGGTGGCTTAAGCGCCAACAATACACTACTTCAGCATGCAGAGCAGAACAGCTATAGCAATTAAAAAGATCGTAGATGTTCATAATTACATCTCAACCTGCATTAGATCAGCTTGACCAGCAAAGTGCCCCAGCCACAAAGACAGCTGAGACTACACCTTAAACACACAAGCAACATGACAACCAAACAGTAATACAACACCTCCACTCTCTCTCTCTCTCTCTCTCTCTCTCTCTCTCTCTCTCTCTCTCTCTCTCTCTGTCTCTCTGTTTACCCTCCCTGTAGGATCAATCGTCTCTCATACAGTGATTCATTATCAGCTCAACTGACATAAAAAGTAATTAATGCCAGCCAAATCAAAAAGAAATATGGAAGTAAGTACAGTGGCATGCAAAATTTTGGGAACCCTTTGGGTATCCCTTTGGGCATGAAGACTTGGTGTAATTATGGATGACCAATTATCATTCTTGATTCACAATTCTGACTTGGTTATGCATATTTCTAATTTACAACATCCAGAGTATTTAACTTTTTCTTTTTCTCTCTAGGGGCCACTCAGGTGCTTGTTCAGTTTCTTCAGTTTTTCAAGACTTAACTACTCCCTTCTGGCTGGCCTTTCAAAACATACCATCAGGCCCTTGCAACTGATCCAGAATACGGCAGCACAGCTTGTCTTCAGTGTTCCTAAGTCCCACATCAGATCCAGAACCTTAATGTTGGCCTACAAAGCCAAAACTGGACCAGGCTCTCCAAACCCAATCCGTACCAAGAGCCCTTCAAACATCAAGTGCAGCTTGGCATGACCCACTCTCCTTTAAGATCAATGGAAGACAAGGATCCAGACTCATTTTCTGTTCTGGCACCAAAGTTGTGGACTGAATCTCCCCTGAGGAACAGCTGAGTCCCTTTCTGTCTTCAAATGCCAACTGAAGACCATCAGTTTCAAGAGCATTTAACTCATTAAAGGTGTATAATTATACTATGTCTTGTGAGATAAAGTATAATATGTTGAGCATTGAGTGTTAAAGTCTCTATCCTGACACTTGTTTTTGGCAGCATCTAAGCTTGTGGTATCTAATCTGTCTTCTACAAACTATCTTAGGATATTTTCTGAGTGAACAGCAAAAAGATAAACTGGAAAGACATTAAGTTATTGATAAAGTATCCTTTTCATTCTATGCACATTTTTTGTTTTACCAATTTCTCAAACAGAAAAAAATACAGTTAAGAGGAAAAGTGCAGTTCAGGTTGAGGAAAAATAAGTGAAAGGCAAGTATGTGCCTGTGCCACAGGTTCATTCACAACACAGCCAGTTGTCTATGCAAACGTGGCCAAACAGTAAGGTTTTCTAGCTTTAGAAGTTGTAAAAGGAACCTCTAAACAAGTCTGGTGGATTCTGGACCAAATAAAGGGTGCTCTCCAAATGTTGAGCACTTTGGATCATGTTTTGTGATTGGGTTGCAGCCAGTGGCACAGGGAACATATTAATATTAGAAGAATGGATAATAGAAAGAAGAATGGATTCATTGAAATCCCAACAAATCCTGAAAAAAACTTAATCTAACAGTAATTATAATATAACTTTAAAAATATGCAACATTTCACTATAAAGCCACAAATACTAGTGCATCTAAAAATGAATACTGTGATTTTTTTTTTATAATTGAATTCAAAAATTAAGCTGTCATATATTTTATATTCATTTTATTTTAAGTGATTTATTTCAAGGGTTTTTTTTTGTTTTAAAGTTGATACAAAATTTACTATTTTTGAGATTCTGGATTTCTGGTTTTCATGAGCTGTAAGCCATACTGATCAACAGTAAAGCAAACAAAACAAGTATTGAAATGTCACTACATGTGTAATGAAAAATGAATAGAGAATGTAATAAAATGAGAGTTTACCTTTTTGAATGAAATTGTGATCACAAATAAGCTTTGTAAGGACAGTCTAATTTTTAAATGCACTAGTATATAGAGGATTTACATAGACAGTCAGATTTGAATCAGTTTCCATAAACCTACTTTGAACATCTGCGTATCAAGTGAGCAGAGCAGAGATTGCACATTTTGTAGTTGTAAGCTTACATTACTTTTTAGATGACATATTATCATATATGAACCTAAAGGGACATGTCAGAGTAACATAATGCAGATAATGTGACTGATTTGTCATTTGAAGCTAACTAAAGGCATTTAAAGAGCATCATGTCACTTTGATATTCCAAGAATACCAGAGTTACAAAGTTAGTGGTCATTAGTAAACATTACAGTGTCAATGTAAATTGCCAACATCACACACACACACACAC
Source organism: Acestrorhynchus altus (assembly GCA_034509495.1). Taxonomy (NCBI): domain Eukaryota; kingdom Metazoa; phylum Chordata; class Actinopteri; order Characiformes; family Acestrorhynchidae; genus Acestrorhynchus; species Acestrorhynchus altus. Next base: position 16,018,515 of record CM067523.1, read on the forward strand.
ACACACACACACACACACACACACACACACACACACACACACACACACACACACCTCCGAAACAGCTCTCTGTACCCTTAAAATAAATATGCTAGTTATAGTTATTGAGCAGTGCCACAGAGGAACCAATTTTGGTTCCATCAAGTGAAGATTCTTTAAACCTTTAAAAGGCACATATCTGTTTTACAAAGTAGTTGTTTGTAACACCTTAATTGTTAACAGTGTACAAGAACTCTGAAGAACTTCTACAAGAACTTCTTCCAGCAGTATGAAGCCCCATGATTAGCAGGGTTTAATGAGCTTTGTTGTGACACATTTTTCCTGTAACTATCTTTAACAATTTCTATGACTTGTGCCTCAGTAGCCCTTCTGTCGGTTCACAGCAGATGAAACAGCCATTGTTTCACTCCTGTATTTATATATCTTGGGGGATTAGTACCATGTCACTGGTTAGTAGTTTGTCCCTCCTCAGTCCACTGTTGGCAGACACTGTACTTTTGGCCACATAAAAATTTTAAATGTATGAAATCATGGCTCTTAACTAAATATCTTATGATCATGTGAAACAACAGTGGGTGCATTTTTGCAACCATTGACTGTATTTAAACTTGAAAATTTAACAATTTAAAGACTTTCTTTAAAATATAGCCAGTTAAACAAACAAAAAACAATCAAAAAACAACAATTATTGATACATTAATATAAGTATATTATGTTATATGTATGGAAATGTTATATATGATATAAAAAAATATAAACTTCACTGGATTATCTTCATGTTGCTCCCTTTAATTTTTGATGTTTCTTTGAAATCATTTGCACAAGACTGTCTGTTGACTGCCCGAGTGCCATCACTCCTAAATCCAAATAATTTCTACACAAATGACCCACTCACATTCTGATTTAAATGTAAATACATGCAGATAGTAATGCATACAATGTATGATAATATGATATGGTCATTTTTTTATATTTTGTGTAAAATAGTATTGCCCAGCCCAAGCACATTTTCAAAAACTGAAACAATAAGCATAGCAAATGCAGTGGAAAGCTCACAGAATCAGTTATATAATTTCTAAAAGTTATATTCTCATATATCCAAATCCAAATACGAAATAATGCCATTAAAAACAACAGCAAATGTAGTAACATTGCTGTTTTACTCTAAAATCTGACTGATGTATGCTCATAATAGAATATGGTGAGAAACAAGATTTACACTGAATATTTAAAAGAGAGCCTAGTATTTTTTCTCGGCCTATAATTGTCGAGGTCAAATTCTACACCTACTTTATGCCACCTTATAGACCTTAAGAACTTGATAAAGTTGATCTTGTCCCTCCGATTTCAATACTTATTAGATAGCCTTTCTTATTATACATGTTCAGATTTGTTTCTAGGCTGCCTTAAAGCATGCCAATGACCATGATTTCCAGTCTGAGTTATGAGAGAGAAACAGAACTCACACAATTCAAAGTCAAGCCACATAAAATAATAATCTCTGATGTCTTATAAGGAGCTAAGAGATCAGCAAATTCATCAATATGAGGGAGCAGAAGGAGATGCTTATGCTCCCATAATAGTATTGAATTCTTTGTGTAATATACACTTCCAGGAACTTACAAAACATTTTTCACTTGTGACTGCATTAATAAAGGAAATAAGCTCTATATACACTGTATGTAAGGTTTCAAGCTACAAAAATGCTTTGTGTGGTAATAATCAACTGTTTTTTGTTTTTTTTTTTCAAATCAAATAAATACTTTGAATCAAATAATGGTTAATGGTTTAGATTTTTATTTCAGTACCCAAAGATCTGCACTGGGCAATTACACATTTTATGATTCATAACTCAGGATCAGAGTACCCTACTAACATGAGACACATATTACAACAAACTACAAGACCTATCTCACCATAGTGATGATGAATTATTAGTGAATAATTCAGCTCATAAAACAGCTAAAATTCACAAATTCCCAACCCTGGGGTTTACATCCCAGTTTAAATGCCAAAGGAGCTTCCAGTGTGTTTACTGCTCTGTCAACATGTACACACATGCAGATTCAGATTATTCAACAAGAGGGGACAAGTCTAATGACAATCCCAGGGTAATAGAGGAAAATGAGAAGGAAGGCATTGTTTGCTCTCTTTCTTTGCTTACATAGTTTTCCAATTTTGGTTTTCATAAAATCTGCTGCCTCAGTTCTCATGGTGGCACATTGTATCAACTCTAGATTGTGAAGAGTGTCAGATAAATTGCAAATGATTACTATTCATTCCTTATCATGAAAATTACTTCATCACAAAATCACTGCATTCCAGCCAAAACTGGAAATTTTAGTCGTGTTGCTTGCACAAACACAATCTTCATGAAAGAAGAAACCCTTTTCTGCAAACGTATAACAGAACTTTCATTTGAAGCATGTTACAGCACCCTTGTTTAAAGAAGAATTCATGTGTGATGAAAACGGCATGTCAGAAATTGCACAATGTGTACTAAATGTTTGTCAAACCTTCTGCATATAGAGGAGTTACTAAAACAAGCCAGATATGCAGAAACCAAAGGATTTGAAAATATTACAAAGCTACAGGTGTAATTGTATTACAAAAACCACACCCAGCATCATAGAAGCTATCAAATTCCAGTCTCTGACAGCTGGACTTAAAATCCACTAAGAATCCGCTTGAGTTTTCTGTTAAAAGTTATTCAGCCATGGCCACTTTTTGGTGTTCTTCTTGGTTTCTTTAAACTTTGCTTTTAAGATTTTTATTTTCCTTTGACACAGCAGTCTCATGCTACTGTAGCCACATTATGTCATTTCTTTAGAAATGTCTTCAAACACAGCAAGGTTGCAGTATGTGCCTGGATGCCAAATATTTATTAGGTATATTTCCTGCGGTCCCACCTCCATCACTGCTGTAGTCCATTTTTCCTTCTCCTCAGCAAGTTGGACAGTCATAAATGTCATTTGAATTCTGATCTGGCTGTCCAGTCTCATTGCCATATATTGGATATTGGTTTCCCGTATGAAAGTTTTGCAAATCAGAAGTGAAAAAATCTGATCCAATATTTATTGCTGTCCACAATGCCAAAATGTTTGTGTCAAATATAATAAAAAAGATTAGATTCAGGCTAATTTACATTCTGTGTTAATGTAACTAATGTAATTATGTTTGTATCTATTACATTTTGGTTTGCATTTCCCCAAGAGGCACTGGTAATATTGCAATAGTACACACGAGACAAAAATAATCCACAAAATGCAAGAAATTCCTGGATGGAAATGTCAAAACATCTGTTACAAGGCTGAAGCTGGTTTAAATGGAAAAATATTAATCCTCTAACATCCCTCAATAGATTAGAGAAATAATGTACCATCTTCAATAGGAAAAGATATACCATGAAGAAATTTTATTATATTTGGCAACCTTTCTTTTCTTTGATTGAAAATGTAAAATTAGATAAAGAATGTATAGGTTACCATAAATAATAAATGATTTAAAATGTATATTGATGCGGGTAATGTTTATTGAGCTACAGATACAGAAGTGATTTCTCTCTGTATGGCATCTTACATAACACATGAGTTATAGAGGTTCTTAATGGTCTCTGATCCAGTGTCATTCAGTTCCTGCAGATTTTGCTGTAGTGCCTGGACGAGTGTTCTGTTGGACTGGCACACCGGAATGTGGGTTCACAAAAGGTAGGACTACTGATTGCTGGACGTCATTAACATTGAGCAAAGTGTAATGAAGACCAAAGGTGCTTTGGCATCTTACCAAATTGCACCCTACAACATGAAACCAGGCCTTCTGGACATGTGACGCCTCACAACAAACTGTTAATCTTGACTCTGATCATAGTGCCTTCACACAGAATTGCTGGTCATCTTCACTGAGACCAAAGCAGGACTCGCTATGAACTGGCTATTCCTGCCTTGTACCCAATAATTCTGTGTAAGCTTCAGAGCCTTCATGACCCTGACCAGAAAAAAGTGAAATAGATGCTTGATAAGCTTGAAAATACATTTTGTAGGCAGCTAAGAGTTTTATGCTAATTTTCTCAATTTTCTATGAGATTCCTATGCTGTCTTGCATACAATGCTTTGAGGTCTAGTTCCTAAAACGTATAAAAGTATCTCAGAACAGTGCATCACCACTCCAGAGTTAAATCTGTTAAATCTCCCTTAAGGTCTTGTGCAGTCAAAAGCACATTTTGAATTACTTACCAACAATCTTACAAGCCAATCTTTCAAGAGATATTTTGTCCTCTTCATATCCACAATTAGGGTACAAGCTGAGAAAACAGTTTCTTTTTTCATCTTTCAATTCTTTTTATGGTCAATCAAATGAATGTGCCATACTATAAATGCCCTTTTGAGAATGTCCTTACTACTCTCCTTATTTTCAAGAAAAACTATATATATATATATATATATATATATACAGAGAGAGAGAGAGCAGAGAGAAAGAAGAAAGAGCAAAGAAAGAAAGAAAGAAAGAGAAAGAAAGAAAGAAAGAAAGAAAGAAAGAAAAAGAAAAAGAAAGAAAGAAAGAAAGAAAGAAAGAAAGAAAGAAAGAAAGAAAGAAAGAAAGAAAGAAAGAAAGACATATGTAAGCAAGACAATTTAAACAGCTATGGAAAAGGCGGACTGAGAGAGACAGATAAGAAAGTGTCTGCTTGCTAAAGTGGTGCATATTAATCCAGTGCTGCAGTGTTCATGCTGCAGCCAGCCATGTCAGGCTGGATTAGCTGGGCAGAGCATGACCATGGAGACCATAGAGGCGACATCACTTCTGCCCCACAACCCACACACACACACACGTCACACACACAATATCACACACACACATTAGTCAATATCAATAACAATATCAATACTTAGATAGAGGCCTGCAAATATCATAGGCCTTGTGAGCTATTCACACATTACTCTAGACACACTCTAAACACAGTTTTGCAGAATGGAGATCCCTATCCATGACACGCTATTTCATGAGTAGGTGTGTGTGTGTGTGTGTGTGTGTGTGTGTGTGTGTGTGTGTGTGTGTGTGTGTGTGTGTGTGTGTGTAGAAGTTTAGTGAGAGAGAGAGAGAGAGAGAGAGAGAGAGAGAGAGAGAGAGAGAGAGAGAGAGAGATGGGGAGTGTAAGAGTGTTAGAGAGCAGGGAGGCAGCTGCATACATGAATGCTGATTAGATGCAGGCATACAGTGATGACACAATCCTTCCTGGATGATGCAGCTGCTTCTTCACCTCTCTCTCTCTCTCTCTCTCTCTCTCTCTCTCTCTCTCTCATTTCTCTCCAGCTTGTTATTGTTTCTGTTCCAGTATTGTTGTCCATATTGATTATTTTCATAATAAAAATATTGATCTTATAATCTATCCATTATTTTAAAGATTAATCAAGAAATTAAGTAGGGAGATAAAAATAAAATAGGAATTAATTGAAGAACAAACAGACTTCTCAACAACATAAAATTAAGTAGTGTAAGAAAAAATTAGGTCTCTAAATATGGTAGATAAAATTAATGCATTATAAGAACCATAATGCTGCTTTGACTCTTTTGACAGGAGAAGGAAAAAACATTTTTAGATTTTAATGGAAAATAATTTGCAAGTAATTTTGGAAGATTTCTAGTGGCCAATCCCTCATGAAATGCTGATATGTACCATATACAGAACAACTGCTAGATTCACATTATGTTATAATTGTTATAAGTGGAAAACAGCTCTGAGAGCATCAGTGGTCCAATGTGTTAGCAATCTGATTGCAGTTTCAAATCCCAAGGCTTGCTGTTTGGGTAACTGGTAACTGACACTTCCAATTTGAGGGAAAATTGACAATTTTTTGTGAAAAACAACCAAAGTGACAAACAGACAAAATGTAGATACAAGGTTAATTGTGAACAGAACAAAATAGCAAAGAATGAAATTAAAAAGGCTGGAATATAAAGATCCTTTTCACTGATAATCTTTGAATCATAGCTTTATTTATCCTCTTAATACATGACAGGATGACTGCTCATTAAACTGAATTATCTATTAAACATATTAGAATAAAGTCTCACCAATTCTTTCCTTGAATATCCTACCTGTCACCCCTCATTTCCCTGTGGTTGTGCAAGAGTATGTGTAGTTAATGGTGTGTTTTAGGCTGGAAGTTAGATTAAGCCCCATCACTCGCTCAGGTTAGGCAACATCCATGCTATAAAGACCATAGGGAGAGAGGCAGCAAATTGCTGCAGATGGTTGCAGACTTTGTGCTTCCTGAATTTCAAGCAGTAGCTCAGAGATGCACAGTTATTCCACAAATGCATATGTACACACAGTAGAAACTGTGGAGCTTTTGGGCCTCTGAATCACTGACAAGCAGTCATATTTTCATCCACCCCTTCAAATACCTCTCTTTTGCTCTCTCTCTCTTTCTCTTCTTTCATTAACACACACACAATAATACCCACACATTTCTCTACCCCTGTATCAAGTATGTTATACTGTCTGTATGCTGTCTGTACTTCTACCTTTGGAAAAATACAGCAGCTGGCCCAATTTATTTTTCACATTGATCTGTTCCTAATGGAGGCTGTAACATTTTAGATTAAGGCTTGTCACAGATGCTTATAAATCCTTCATAACTCCTCCCTATCCAAACATGTTTCCCCAGTTCATGTTTAGCTTCACACTAGATGTACACTATATGGTCAAAAGTTTTGGGATGCCTGCTCATTTGTTGTTTATTCTATAATCAAGAGTATTAAAAAGAGTTTATCCTGCTTTTGTTACAGTGGCTGTCACTGCAATTCTGGAGCATTGCTGTGAGGATTTCATTTGCATTTTGCTACAAGAGGGTTAGTGAGGTCAGGTATGGATGATCACAACCCCACCTCATCCTCAACTCCCCAACTCAGTCCAAATGTGGCTGGGTGATTATCCAGAGAACACAGAGCTACTGCTCCATAGCTCAGTGCTGTAGCCTTTATATCCCTTTGGATGGTGGACCTCAACACAGCATGCAAAACAGGGGTATTGTTTTGTGTGTAGCGCTGCAGGATTACTGGGATTTTACACATTTTGATGTGGTGTACTGAGTGAGCTGATTCAAAATAAGTGCATCGAGCATGGTGGTATACTTGATAAAGTACTCATATAATATTCCATCGGGTGTCTCAGGTATTTTTGTTTGTTTTCCTCTTTACTAGTAACATTTCATTTTCTATATAATATTCAAACTTTTAAAGTTGGCATACCAGCTGTGGTAGACAGACATTCTGTTACCATTTTGGGTTCAGCCTGACTTGTAAACAACTCACCAGATCTGCATCCCACAGGCAGCATGCGGCATAATGATTTTTTTTTTTTTTATTAGAATTAATCTGCCTCGCAGCGTTTTTCTCTCAGATAATTAACTGACACTTTCATCTTCATTTTAAATGGCATGTTCATTAACAGATTTGTGATCCCTTTGAGAAAAAAGGGAGAAAAAAGGAGGCAACTGTGACGTGGTGCTTAATGAACATTAGCTAATAAATGAAACAATACGTTTTTAATAATAATTGTGTGGCGGCCGTGGTTCTGGGTGTTAACGAGACTCATTAAATCTTGCTAATAGAGCTCAATAAAGAACTCAGTTTAACTCTTAGTACATAAACATTTCATCTGTTATACATTTTTTAAGTATAAAATTAAGACAGGAAAGATCTCTGAAAGTCTAATTTGTCCATTTTTTCTGACAGCATTACACAGATCTTGTGTGCCCATTTCAAGGAAAGAGAAACAGTAACACATAAAATATTGCATGGTTCAAGCGCAATGTAGGGTGATAAATAATAGGAAATCAAATTGACTAATCTTATACTCAGTGGATGAATTATCTGGCTCTCTAGCTTGTCCAGGACCCAATATTGGGTAATGCAGTCCTGCTTGTCAACATGCTTAATCTTTCTGTCAGCTCCAGAGATATATTTAAAGAGGATTGTTGCTATTTCCCTCACCCACCTCCACCCTCTCTTACAGCTCTTCTAAACATTCTCTTTCTTTCTTTTTAGCAACAACTGAATGTGCTGTTTTAATGCTCTGTTTTTTTTTCTCCCTTTGAGCACTTAATTGGCTACCAACACTTGAGGTCTTTTTTAAGAGGCAAAATTGCAGTGCAGAGACAGCATTAAGTGAAGAGGGTTATGTGAAGCAAGCTTTGACCAGGGATGAAAATAAAATGTTTTTGGGCCACAATGTGACCTTAAGTGTATAATGCCCCTGATGTAATGACAGTCAAGTATTCAGCAGCATTGATATACTTTTGAACTAAAGCAGGTCCACATAACTCCATGTCCAGATTTTGACTTTTGTAAGTTCTGGTCTGGTTTAGCAGATCATCTGATGACCATTTTGGAAGTACAGAATTCAGCCATTGACTCAAGTAAGGCTTACAGGAAAGAGTAATCCGAGGACGTAGCAGTACCAGCAGACTGCATTCAATAATAACGCCAATGGCAATTCCAATCTATAGGCATTAGGGATGAAAAGGCCTAAGCCTGACTGAATGAGGTGGCAGTATTGATTGATCTGAAGGCTGAATTCATGGATCATTGACACCGCCATATTCTGAATCACTGATGGATGGCTGCCTTCAGACCAGAGGTCCAGACTGCAGTAGTGTTGCTGCAAATGAATATAAATCTCCTGTACTTGCTCAGACAGACAACAAGCTTCACCAATCAGCCTCTGTCCACTTAGAGACAGGGCCATCTGGAGTATTAAAACTAAATGAACAGAAAGAAGTGTGACCCTTTTAGTAACTGAAATGTAGTTCATTGCATTTACACTACCACTGGGATGGTAAGACTAAGGACCCATTCAAAAGGTTATAGACCACCAATATTTAAGGAAGATCACATTTTAAATACAGAGCAGCAACTGTCACTCATATTCAAAGAAAGCCATTATCATGTGATACAAGAGAATATACTACTTTCATTTAAGTTGTTTTGACATTCATGGTGAATCTTCTAAAGTGATTCACTCTGTGAATTTCAAAAGGAACTGAGCCAGAATGAGCAAAATGTGCATGTGTGATACAGAGAGAGAGAAGAGAGAGATAGCGACATAAGAGACAGAGTGTGTGTGTGTGTGTGGGGAGACAGGCAGACGTGTGGGGTGGGGTGAGAGGCACAGAGGAGAGGGAGAGAGAGGGAGAAAGAGAGAGAATGCAAGAGACGGAAAAAGGGTAAGTGTGTGTGTGTGCACGCAAGGCAGCACCGATCAGGCCATGTCGCTGCTGCCCAGTCAACATTAGTTTTGCATGACAGCACGCTCATGCTGCTAGCTCACACTGCAGCTGCCCCCAAGCCCGGCTTCATGCCAGCCACACTTAGTAACCATGGCTACAAGTAGTGTGTGTGTGTGTGTGTGTGTGTGTGTGTGTGTGTGTGTGTGTGTGTGTGTGTGTGTGTGTGTGTGAGACAGAGAGAGAGAGAGAGAGAGAGAGAGAGATCTGATCGATATCCTCATCTAAATGAGCTCCCGAAACGCTGCACAGTGGTCAAGAAACTGGAGAGTGAAGAGAGCCAGATGTATGTGCTTACTACTGTCAGGCATATACAGTATATGCACACAAGTATTGGGACCCCTACTAATTTGGATTAATTGATTGAGCTCCATCATTCCAAAGTGCTTTTAAAAAGCACTGGACCAACTATACAACTAGTTATAATGGACATTTAGACTTTACACTGCAATTTAATAAGTGATCTGACCACTGTGTATGAGCTTGAGCCAGTCAAATGTTGTTCTATTCTTCTTGGTCTCTGTCTGAGGTGAGCGCGCTCAGAACAGACAGCAACATCAGTCGTGTTGAAAATGATTGAAGTAGGTTCCTCCATATACAAGTTGTAGACAAACTCCCCATTCCCAACTCCAGTGGTTCGAAAACAAGTGGTCCTTCAGGTGTACTCCAAAAATTGTTAATATTGTCTGAAATACAGCAGCATGTAACAGTTTCCCTTCTGTTCCCATACTTTTACCTCCCAGATTTCATCTCCCTTGCACAGCAACTAAGCAGCAGGTGTCAATTCAAGGCAGATCTACTGATACTCAGGACTTACCCTGGAAAAATAACCCTGAGTGGAGCTACTGTGTTAACGAGTTAATTTAGTAGGTACAGGCAGTTGCCAAACAATAAATAAATTGACAATGTCAAATGACATTGTATGCTAGTGCTCTTTTTTATAAATCCCTTTAATTTCTCTACTTTAGTCTTTACCTCCTTTGCTTCTTGTGACTTTCCATTAACATAGCACTTGCTGATATGTGTTTTCTCATAGCAGTGGCTGTTGCCCTAGAGTATTTTTGAAAGGCATCAAAGCAACAGCACAGTTGAGAGACCACTCTCACTTAATACAATGATCCTTTCCCCTCTCAGGCTCCTCTCTGCATTCTCCCTCTCTCTTTTCACATTTTCTTTTCTTTCTCTCCCATCTTCTTTCTCTTTGCTTGTTTTTAAAGCAAATGAACAAAAAGGGAGGCCGTGGGTCTCAGGGCTGCCATTCTATATAACATTATAAAAATTCAAGCATCACATGTCCTTATTACAGAGCAGAGCTGCCAAGAATACACATTAAAAATAACAGAGGAGAACGTGGAGGCAGGAGCATAGAGGAGAACAAGAAAGGGGGAAAGAGACAGAAAATCAGTGAGTGAGGGAATGAGGTGAAGGAGTGATCAAGAGAGACAGAGGGAGAGAGAGGCAGTAATTGAGAAACAGAGAGAGAGAGAGAGAGAGAGAGAGAGAGAGAGAGAGAGAGAGAGAGAGAGAGAGAGAGAATGGGTTAGTATAGGAATGAGAAAAGGCGTGATGAAGAGAGATAGCAAGAGAGAAAGACATGGAGATAGAGAGAAAGAATGGGTAAGTAAGGAAGAAAAAGATGGAGCAAGTGACCAAGCACAATAATGAGTGATTACAAAAGTGAGAGGGAGAAGGAGAGATGAAATGGCTAAAGAGGGAGAGCTAGAGAAGGAGCAAGACACATGAGATGAAAAGAGAGCATGCAAGTGAAAGAGAGAGAGAGAGAGAGAGAGAGAGAGAGAGAGAGAGAGAGAGAGAGAGAGAGAGAGAATGGGTTAGTATGGGAATGAGAAAAGGCGTGATGAAGAGAGATAGCAAGAGAGAAAGACATGGAGATAGAGAGAAAGAATGGGTTAGTAAGGAAGAAAGATGGAGCAAGTGACTACACAATAATGAGTGATTACAAAAGTGAGAGAGGGAAGGAGAGATGAAATGGCTAAAGAGGAGAGCTAGAGAAGGAAAGACACATGAGAGGAAAAGAGAGCATGCAAGTGAAATAGAGAGAGAGGAGAGAGAGAGAGAGAGAGAGAGAGAGAGAGAGAGAGAGAGAGAGAGAGAGAGAGAGAGAGAAGAGAGAAAATTCATGTAAGCAGCCATCAAGCCACAATCCAAAAACAAGCCGAGAGAGAAAGAGAATGAACCGGCTGCAAAATCTCTGTAAACTCCAGCTCTGGCATTTTCATTTCCTCTCTCTCTCTCTAAATAATGTGCACTGTATCACCCACCAAAGCCTCCTTCTTCTCAGTTATTACTTCTGGGGGGCGTATTTTTCCTAACCCCTTCATGAAAAAAAATAACAATGTGGTTACAGTTAAAATAAGGTGGCTGGTGACAGCCTATGATTTCTGCCTCATTCATCACTTGATCGTGCAGCTGAAACAAACCCAAACACATCTCAGCAGCATTAGTGGACCACCGTGCTTGGCATGAGCAAGTGTGTGTACTGATGATTAAAACACAGAAGGAACGAACTGCAAAGTAATAAAGCTGTACTTTTCATTTGTGCTAGCTAATTATTCTCCCATTTTCTAGAGGGGAGCACATCTACAATTACCACATTGCAGTCATCGAGCCTCTTTTTCTGCCTGATAGATAATGCCTCCGATTTAAACTGAGCAAAGGGATGTTTACAACTATTATTTCAAAATCATCTGCATGGGATGAATTATTAATGAAACTGCGCAGAGTGTTCCCTTCCCCCATTCCCTTCATTTCTGATTTCTCAAACAACTTTTCTCCAAAAAAAAATAAACAAATGTGCTTTACTCACACTTGACTCAGAAATAGCCTTGGTGCCTGTTAGACTATTCTAACACTCACTTGGGAAATATACCAGTATTATACTTTGCTATATTTCTAAATAACAATTATTACAACTAGTTGAAAGATAATAACAAAAGGCCCCGCAACATCGCCCGGTACGGCACAACTGGGGCCCCACCCAGGAGCCAGGCCTGGGGTCGGGGCTCAGGAGTGAGCGCCTGGTGGCTGGGTGTGAACTTGTGCGGGAGGTTCAGAGGTACCAGCTAGAGATAGTCGGGCTCACTTCCATGTACAGCTTGGGCTCTGGAACCCAACTCCTCAAGAAGGGTTGGACCCTCCACTACTCTGGAGTTGCCCAGGGTGAGAGACGGGCTGGTGTGGGCTTGCTTATAGCTCCCTAGCTCAACCATCCTGTGTTGGAGTTTACCCCATGAACGAGAGGGTCACCTCTCTGCACCTTCGTGTAAACTGTAGTTTGTGCCTATGGACTGAACGGCAGTGTGGAGTACCAGACATTATTGGGGTCCTTGGGAGAGTACTGGAAAGTGCCCCAAATGGGGACTCCATTGTTCTGCTGGGGGACTTCAACGCCCACGTGAGTGACAACAGTGACACCTGGAGAGGGATGATTGGGAGGAATGGCTTCTCCGATCAAGAACCTGAGCAGAGTTCTGTTGTTGGACTTCTGCACCAGTTACAGATTGCCCATAACGAACACCATGTTCGAGCATAGGGGTGTCCATAAGTGCACATGACACCAGGATGCCCTAGGCCGGAGATCAATGATCAACTTTGTTATTGTCTCATCTGATCTCCGGCCCTATGTCTTGGACACTTTCTTGAGAGGGACAGAGCTGTCAACCGATCACTACCTGGTGGTGAGTTGGATCCACTGGCAGAGGGGCAGGCTGGAGAGACCTGGCAGGCTGAAACGTATTGTTTGGGTCTGCTGTGAACATCTGGCTGAGCCCCCTGTCAGAGAAGCTTTCAGCTCCCAAAGCTTTCAGCTTTCAGCCTCTGGGTCTTCCGACGCAACCGACAGGTACCGTGAGGCTAAGCATGCTACTGCTTGGGTGGTCAAGGAGGCAAAAACCAGGAGCTGGGAGGAGTTCAGGGAGGCCTTGAAGAAGGACTATCATTTGGGCCCAAAGCGATTCTGGCGAACTGTCCGACGCCTCAGAAGGGGGAAGCAGTACCCCGCCCACACTGTTTACAGTGTGGGTGGGGAGCTGCTGACCTCGACCAGGGATATCTTTGGGCGGTGGTAGGAATACTTTGAGGATCTCCTCAACCCCATCGTCATGTCTTCCAATGAAGAAGGTGAGGCTGAGGACTCTGAGGTGGACTTGCCCATCACCCGGGCCAAAGTCACTGAGGTGGTCTGCAAGCTCCTCAGTGGTAGGGCCCCAGGGGTGGATGAGCTCCGCCTAGAGTATCTCAAGTCTCTAGATGCTGTTGGGTTGTCTTGGCTGACATGCCTCGGCAGCATCGCGTGGCAGATGGGGACAGTACCCCTGGAGTGGCAGACTGGGGTGGTGGTTCCCCTGTTTAAAAGGGGGGATCGGAGAGTGTGTTCCAACTATAGGGCGATCACAAGATATTGTCTGTGCTTTTTGCAGATGATGTCCTGATGGATTCTTTGAGCAAGGAACTGCAATACGAATCAGCACCTCCAAATCTGAGGCCATGGTTCTTGACCAGAAGAGGGTGGCTTGCCCTCTCCAGATTGGTGGAGCTGTCCTGCACCAAGTGGAGGAGTTTAAGTACTTGGGGTTTTCTTCACGAGTGGGGGTGAGAGGGAGCGTGGTCATGAGCTGTGGGTAATGACCGAAAGGACAAGATTTTCCTCTGTAGGGTGGCTCCCTTACAGATAGGGTGACATTCATGGTCACCCGGGAGGAGCTCAGAGTAGACCCGCTGCTCCTCTACATCGAGAGGAACCAGTTGAGGTGGCTCAGGCACCTGTTTTGGATGCCCCCTGGACGTCTCCCTGGGGAGGTGTTCCAGGCACGCCCCTCCCGGAGGAGACTGCGGGGCAGACCCAGGACACGCTGGAGGGACTATGTCTCTATGGCTGGCCTAAGAACGCCTCATGGTCCCTCCCGGGGAGCTGTCTGAGGTGTCGGGGGAGAGGGAGGTTTGGGCATCCCTGCTTAGACTGCTTCCCCTGCAACCCGGATAGGTGGATGAAGACGAGAATGAGAATAAGAGTGAGAGAACGAGAGAACAAGAGAATGAGAACTAGTTGAGTGTAAAAAAAAATAAATGGAAAAAAGAATGCCTAAATGTGTAAAAAGGGTATTTTTGCATCTGAAATCTGATTGGCTGAGCCACAGTCAAACTGTACTGTCTTAATTAGATGTACTGTGTGCCGTTTTTTCAATATGTGCCTAGAATGTTCAGTGTAGAGAGCCTGATTTCCTGTTCTGTTTTTACACTCTATCTGCTCTATGTAGTAGAAACATCTTTTCTCACTAAGAATGAAGTGTATCCCCTTCTCAAACTGATCTATAGTTTGGTTGCCAGTTCTATTCTTGCACTCCCAAATTCCTTAAAAAACTGACAAAGAACAGCAATCCTGACCCACCTTGAGCAACTGTGAGAGAGGAGAGGCAGGAGGGAATATGGATGTTGATGACAGAAGTTGATAAATTGCAGAATCTTCAAGGACATTTATTAAATTACAGGTAAATTTTGTTGAGGTCCATTGAGGCCCAAACACAAAATAAGACTTTGTCTACATTGCTTCAAACTCTGCACATCTTCCCGTGGGATTGCTTACATGTATGTTATATTAGTGCTGTATATCTTTCATTTGTATGTGTGCTGTATGTCTATTGTTCAGTATTTTGATATTGGTCTTACAGTAAAACTCCTACCACATATTATTAAATGGCCCTGATTATTTGTATTGATAGTTCAGTTCCTTTATTTAAATTTAATACACAAAACATTACATTGCCTCTTCACATATGCATACTCACACCTCTCTTTCCCCTTTCCACTGACTGTTTCTCAGCTCCTGGCACAAGCGCAAGTAGAACAGCCTGTCTGCCATTGTGTAGCTGGGTGGCACTGAAATGGACTTGCTGCTAAAATACCCATGCATGTGTATTCAATATGCAAACCTTCTCTGGTACATTATACATGCTTTTCAAAATGCCTCTCAGCATGGACAGCATTACCTAAACCATTCTGACAGCAGATACTACTCTGCCCACATAAAAGCTTGGCCAGGTGTGTAACAGTCATACAGTCTAGTGCTGACAAGAAAGCAGTTTAAGGGCCTTTCCATGTTACTGATATCTGAAACTGATAGCAGTTGGAGTCCATATATGGTAGGTTAAAGGTAAAATGATGGAGCGGAACCAAGTGCAGCTGATCAACCACTGTGACACATTTCAATCCCATTCCCATCTGAAACAATGTGGACCAAATAGTAAACTTTTGGACTTTGAAATTTATCCCAATTCATCCCTTGTCATGACACACTTTCCCGGCATGTCTTGGATGCTGCTGCTGATTTGGTGTGATAGGCCAGTGCCTGACAGCTGAGAGCGGGCCGTGCCACCCTGCACAGGCACGAATGAGGGCTGGATTAATTAAATGTGTTTGAGACAGCTGCTCATCGTGTCTGCAAGGGCCATGGACATGGGACATTACATAAGTTATTCATCAAATACGCCCATCCCTCAAAACACACATATTTCACACAATTACAAGAAGGAGAGGGCAATGGCAAAGATGGACTGGCTAGACAATGGTCAGGCTAGACAAAAGCTGTCCACTTGAGATAGAACAGCCTCTTCTGTTTAAAACATGACAAACTGTACAAAACAGAAAAACAGAAACACAGGCACCAGAGCACTCCACTAATTACCATCCTTTTGAAGCTCTCCTTTCCAAATGTGCTGAACAGAGGCACAGAACACACAGAGATTAATAGTTTGACTTTCAAACTCTTCTAGAATTCTTTTTTGTAATGTGTGTGTAATTTAGTTAAAATGAGAGAATGATTTTGTTGTGACTGTGTGCACTGTGAGTCTTTCTGAATGTTGGTTGGTGACATAAAGTGAAAGGTCCTGCACAGATATGAATGAAACAGTCACCAATATTGAATTAATAAGGCCTGAAAAAAGTCCTAACCTGAATTAACCCACAAAGACTAGCCTATCAGACCCCACCACCCAAAACAATATTCTGAACAATGTGTGAGCAAAAAAAAGCAACCAGCCTTTCTCATTTTCTTCTACAACCCAATATCTGGGTGATTGGTGTCATTAGTCCCACCTGCTCTCACTGATCAGTCACTATGCAGAGTCTGTATGCAAGTGTAGCATGTACACATGGACAGAGCAGTAAACATCCACTGTTATCCCCTTTGAAATTTAAAGTGGTATTTAATTCAGTTGGAAAGGAATTAATATTAATTTTGTTTGATCTGGATAACTCACTGATAATTCATCACACGTGACCATGACAATGGTTAGTTTCTTATCATGTGTGTAGGTTACTCTAATTCTATTATATGAAACCTAGAAAACAGCATGTAACTGCCCACAAAGTGTGGTATCTTGGGTTGTAAGAGTTAAGACTAAAGTGGGTGTTACTCTGCCATGAAGAAATTAAAAGCAAATTAATGCTAGTGGTTTTTTATTAATTGTATTCATTTTGTTCATGTGCATTTTCTTGAACAAAAATATTGTAGAAGCTTAACTCATAGTTTTTCACCATAATGAAACGAACAACCTCTGACTGATAGAGGTAACTGATCATGGTTTAGAATGACACTGGGGCATTATGGGAAATGTGCTTGTAGTGAATTTGCATGACGTTCTCTAGTTCTGCTTTGGAAACCAAGATAATATTGCCTTTTTTACCACTGTTTTTTTAGTGGGGCAGATGTCTGAGCAAAGTTGGTCTAACGATGCTACACCTGGATGGTACATAGCAGGATGAAGGGATACATACTGTTTAGGTCAGAGATCCACTTACCAGCTGCTATGGAACATGGACAATTGCACTGCTTGTCTGGTACAGTACCTTCAGACTAGGGAACAAAGTCTACAAGACAGTCAAATTTCAGCAGTTTGTAGAGAGCATTCATTATTCTGCACTTGCTGGACAGTAGTGGATGGTAAGTAGTGTTGTACAATGAAAAGAATAAATTGGAACATGCGTGGTGGTAAAACACAATGATTAGTGTTCCAATTGTCTACTTCTTTAGCAAGCCTGGGCCTGGTAATCTCCCTATTCTGTCTTCTTCCTCCATCCCAACAGGAGGCTCTCTGTCTGTCTCTACACACACAGCCCATCTTCCCAGGGACTTCTTGTCTTCAAAACACACACAGTCATTGCTTATCCCTAGCAATATTGCTCTTGTTTTGCTATGTTAATAGGGAATTATCAGAAATTAATTAAGATTAAAAGTAGGTCCCTAGTTGGAGGACTGGGTGATTACTGCAGTTTGTAAATCTGCCATAATCCTGCAAATAGAATGCTGGGCAAATATGGGCATTTTTTGTTCAAAAATGCTAACCCCCCCCCCCCCCCCCTCCCCCATCTCTACCCCCCTCTCTCATATATTCTCTTTCTCAATAAAAAGGGCACAATTAAAAGATGATCTTTTCTGCTGTTACATAATCAGTGCTTTCTTCTGCTATACATCCTTTTATCTGAGAAGGCAAAGATATTCACAGCAATCCTTTTCATCAGTAAATGACCACCTAATCATAAAACACTCACAAGCTTTCATTTATTTTGAAGGCAGCTAACACAAAGAAACAAGGTAATATTGGATAATACTGATAAGCTGTGAGACAACAGAAGAGATAGACTAGGAATAAAGAAAACAGAGCAAAACTTACATACAGAAAGAAAAATATTTGTGTGTATTAAGTGGTGTGCAAATAAAAAGTGGTGTGGCACCCTGATAAAAATTCCGTTACTGTGAATTGTTCAGTAGGTAATTTTTTAAGATCTCCAAAACTTTAAGCAAGATTAATTTATTGTATTGTTTTTGTTTGAACCACTTTAAATAGCAGAGCAGTGCATGCAAGATGGCCAATGAAGTACATAAAACTAGAAGCCATTTGCAGCGTGCAATTTTTGTGCCTTTTTCCCTTTTTGTTGAAAATCTTAAGAAAATGTTTATTTACTTGATTTAGTTTATTATAGCATTCATGCATAGCACTTACATTGTAAACTAGTATATGCTACAAAGCTGAGTATATATATACACAAGTGGCTGTGGTAGAATTGGCTAACGGTAAAAATAGTGTTATTTTCTTCTCTCAGTGGCTTGTGAGATTTACACTGTCTGCTGTACTTTTGCCACTCTTATTACTGTAGCTAACATTTATATTGTTAATTTTATTGAATTTGCTGTTTAGGAAACAAATATCTGTAGATGAATAAATTACACAGTACTGAAGTACTACAGGGTTGTCTCCTGTTTCTCATGTGAATCTATTAGATATGATTTTCTCACTTCACTTAAAGCCAGTGAAGACAATCATTATTATGTAGCACCATAATATGTATTTAAAATGGATTCATAATGTATTATGAATACTGCATTTATAAGTTGTGTTAGTGGAATATCAGGTTCTAGATATTGACCAGCTAATTGTGGAGAGCAGAGTGAAAATGAATAGAGATTCTATCTACAGTTTTACTGGGAGTTTACCACTTAGAGTTTTACAAAGAAATCAAACTATATTAAAACTATTTTACTACTAATATATTTATTTTATATACTATACTATATACTACTAGTATGTATACTATATAGAATATATACTATATATACTACTAGCTATTTGCTTTGATTAAATAGTAAGTGTACATTATGTGCAGAAAACAGAAATGTGTTCACATATACATCTGTAGGCATGGAATCTGACCCGAAGAGGAACATATAACATAACTTTGTACTTATAGGGAGATTTTCACTCTTTTCATTAAAAAGGAATTTTTATTTCCACATAACCTTTTTTATCAATTGCCAGTTGCTGTATCAAGGATTTTAGATTTTCTTGGATCTTGTATTCCTCTCCTTTAACCTTTAGAACTCTATGTTTCTACAGTTTCTTGGGATGTTTTTGTAGTTTGACATACTTTTATCATAGTATATTTTTTCATAATTTGTAAATTATTTATAGGATATAAAAGATTCACACATGCAAGATATTTTATTTTATATTTTTTTTAGATAATGTTTTAGATATTTTAAAGAGATCATATGCTACTCATATGCTATTTTCTTCATTTAAGAAGTAAATATTAACAGAATTTAGATAATTGCAAGAATCTGATCAAAATGTAATGTAATTCTGCCTGCATTTTGTTTTTGTTCTTTGCTTATAAGGACACTTTACCTCTAAAAACACACATTTACAGATCTTTACATCTCAGAGACTGTTGAAAATTGATCCTCCAGAGTGGATAATAAGTTCTTCAAAATACTTCACAGTAGTCCAAATGCTCCTGCATTATTTTTGTTATGTATATATGTATCAGTATTATTCCTTCTTTTATTCTGAAATTTGAACACAGTGAGAGCAAGAAAAAACAAAAAGAAACAGCCTCATTAATTCTCATTTGAGTCCAATACATCACCCTCCATAATTATTGGCACCCCATCCACTAGTTAAAACGTGCTAAAAGCCTTTTTTTTATTATTGCAGAAGCATAATCTCACTCACCCAAAAAAAAAAAAAAAAGAAAAACGCAACCTTTAACTAAAGTAAATTATTTCCCATAAAATGACCTGTTCCACAATTATTGGCACCCTTAACAATTTCTTGGAAATAAATGTATTTGAACTATTTATGTCATTTCTACTGCTGTTTATAAAGTGGATCAAAATATCTAAGAACCTTTACTTTGTAATTCATCACTTCCACAAAGGGTTATTTCTCTTACGCACTCAAACATGGGAAAAACAAGAGAACACACTGTTCAAGTAAGGCAGATGTATGTTGCCCTACATAAATCAGGCAATGGCTACAAGAAAACAGCCACTCACCTGCAGATGCCCTTATATACAGTCAGAGCAACCATCAAAAAGTTCAACACATCTGGAGATAGAGCCTTTTGGCAACAAACACTCTAAGGATGAGTATGCAGAAAAACACCTCATGCCCACTGTTAAGTATGGGGGAGAATCTGTGATGCTGTGGGCCTGTTTCTCCTCCAAAGGACCTGGGAACCTTGTAAGGGTACATGGGATCATGAACTCTTTGAAATATCAGGACATTTTGAATCAGAATCAGGTGGCATCTGCCATCTTTCAGCAAAATAATGACCCTAAACCTTTGGCCAAATCTACTCAAAAATAGTTCGCAAGGCACAAACTCAATTTCCTCTCATGGCCATCTCAGTCCCCAGACCTAGATGGAATGGAAAACCTGTGGGGTGAGCTGAAGAGAAGATTGCATAGGAGGAGGCCCAGGACTCTGGACAATTTAGAGAAGTTGTGCAAAGAAGAATGGTCAAAGATCCATTTTTTTGTATTCTCCCATGTTGCAAGGAGTTATAGGAGAAGATTAAGTGCTATCTTGTTGGCAAAAGGAGGTTTTACAGAGTACTAACACCAACATCACCCAAAAGATTTATTTCTTAATGTGTGACTTTTTGCCAGCCAATTACAGCTTAGAATTTGATATTTTATGCATTGTTGTCCTATATTATAAAAAAAAAAAAAAAAAAAAAAAGAATTTATTAGAAACCAAAGAACACGTCTTAACCAGGGGTGCCAATAATTGGAGGGTGCTGTATCTGGGTCAGTAATGTCATTAACCTCACCTCTCTCACTGATTGGTCAGAGGCTGAGCATGTATACATGGACCTAACAGTAAACATGCACAGGATGGCTGCTATGGCATTTACACTGGGATTTAATTAGGTTGGAAAACAGTGAATTTTTGGAGCTGAAATGCTTATTTTATCTGATCTTTTTCTCCACAAACCTACCAGATTTTGAGATTTTAAGTAAACAAACAAAAAGATGATTAGGGACATACTGCTGCTGCTTAACTCTGAATTATGTTCCAAATGTGGGCATGTGTTTGCATCCAAAAATACAGGAGGTATTGTTCGTTCATTGCAAAGCTGTCAAACTGGGTACATGCAGGGCTACAGCCCTGCAGAAATTATATTTCTACCTCATTAAACACACCTGGTTTAACTCAACAGCTAATTAACAAGTTCTGCGTGAGTTTAACCTGTGATGTTAAAAAAGAAAACCAATGATGCTGTGGACAGAGCTGTGAACAGGAAGGACATAGTTTGACAATACAGATGTACTCACCTTTTTCTGATACACCCAATTTTAAGAGCTTGTTTAACTTTTGTGTTAGAACTTCCAATGTGGCAACATATCCATTGATACAGATTGCAAGTGCCAAATGATTAGTAAATGATCTCATGCAGAATAAGGTGAATAAATCACATTACACATCACTTAAAAATGCTCAAGTACTCAAATTTCTGGATTGATCATATTTATGCTTTACTCCAACATTTAAGTCAATGTGCATAACATGATAACTATAATCTAGAACGGCAGTATTTATAAACTATATCTTTAGAATAATCCTTACATGTGCACACAATAATCCAGGGGAAGGAAACCTGTAAAGAATGACAAAAGGAAACATACAAAACTATAAAAAAAATATGTATAAAAAGATGATCAGAGCCAAATAAGAAAGAGATTGAGTTGTACTCAGCAAGGCTGCACTGACTAAATAGCCTGAAATCAAACAAAGAGCTACATCAAAAGTAGAATATATGTGCATCTGTCAAAAGCAGAAGGCAAATTGGCTGATGGCTGTTTTTCCTCAGTTCCTTGTGATACACTTGGTGGAATGACTGGCAAAGTCGTATAAGTATTATTATGGCTAACTGTTTTGCTGTGTCCTGAGTGCAAAGTTAATCCTTTGTTACAGAAGCTCATATAGAGAAGCTCTTCTCGAACATGCATTCATATATTAGGTAAGTGCACGGTTGCCTAAGCTTCCTGTTAAAATCCTACGTTAAACTCATATTTCCAGATGGATCAAGAAGAGATTGCACTCCCTTGACTTCAGCAGTAAAGCACTCACAGTGGGCCGAATGGGTGGCATATTGGCTGCATAGTCACAAAACCCAAGCAAACATTCATGTGTTACTGACATTCATGTCAGCTGTCAGTAATAAATGAAAATGTGTGTAAATTTTATCGGACATTGTCTGGTGACTTAATACTGTCATGTCTATCATTTGCCAGTCCTGTCTTCCTTATTGTTTCTCCCCATTTGCTCATAAGCACATGGGTTGTGTTTGTTTTGTCCTTGTCTCCTCCCTTGCTCCACCCCTTACATGCAGTGTCTCATTTATAAGTCTGCCCCCTCATTATCATGTTCCAGGTATGGTCAATGTTGTGTTCTATTTAAGACCCTTTGTCTCAGTCTGTGTTTTTCAGTCCTTTTGTTTCCTACACTGTATGTTAGTATAGCTCAGTTATTATACCCCAGTTGTTGTTTGTTTTCCTTTGTTTTATTAAATTCCTCAACCACAGCATTTACCTCTGCTTCCCTAGTCCTTGTCTATCCAGCACCGAACCCTGACAGAAGGACTGACCAAGATAACTATGGAGGTAGCGGGGTTTTCTAGTTTTTTGGGAGCACACTGGCTCTTCGGAGTAAGCCGTTTGGGGACAGGTTGCAGAGACAGGACATAGTTGAACCCAGTGGTTGGAAAAAGTGCCAAAAGTGTAAATGGCATGCTCGGAACACCCCCTTACCTGAGGACTACCCCTCTAGTGGTGGGGAAAATTTTGAGGGGTGGGCTAAGGGTTGGTTCTACGAGCCTTGAACCTGATGTATTGAGGTGAAGTGTGCTGGGACATGGCTAATGGGGGTCTGGGCTGAAAGACATGGCAGGTGTCTGGCTGTTCCTGAGCCATGTTTGAAGGACTGCTCAGCCCAGCCCCCATATCTCAGCAGCTTCAGCGGAGTCAGCTACCCGATCCTGCAGTGGGGAGGACTGCTGAGTCTGTGCCACTGAGTCCACAGCCCCTGTTCCTGTCAAGGAGGTAGAGTCCACTGCTCCTTTTTCTGCCCAGAAGTTGGAGTCTACCATTCAGGACCATCCTGTCACTCATGATCCTGTGGTGTCTAAGGTGGCTGCATCTACAATGAACATGTCGGTGCCTCAGCTCGAGGCATCAAGGAGGTCAGCACAGAGACTAAATCAAACTGCAGCTGCCTCTAGAACTGTGCCCAGTCTGGCTCCATGGACAATTGGGACTTTAGCCAGATCTGGGCCCATACTTTGTTTCAGTCCCAGCCTGTATCCATGTCTGTACCCTTGTCCTCGCCCTTGATTCAATCCAGTCATGTGTCAACTGTTCCCATTTTAGTTCCTGTGTCAGTTCCTGTATGTGTTCCCATGTCTGGTTTAGTCATCCCAGTCCCTGTGACCATTTTTGTGTCTGTCACTGTCTGTGTATTTATCCCTGTCCCTGTACCCTGCCCTGTCTTGTCCCAAATCCAGCCCCATGTTGTGTCTCATGTTCCCCAAATCTCCCACACCCAGTCTCATGTTCCCTTGTCTCCAGTCTCCAGTCCCGTTTTTGTGTCTTCTGTCCAGCCCCATGTTCCCCAAGTCCAGTCATCTGTTCTGTCTGCAGTCTCGTCTTTGTCTCTTGTTCCCCAAATGCCCCACATCCAGTCTCCGGTTTCGCCTTTCATGTCTCATGTTCCTCAAAAGCCCTTTCTTCAGTCTCCTGTTCCCCAAGTCCAGTCTCATGTTCAGTCTCCTGTTTAGTCTCCATTTTCATCTTCTGTGTCTAATGTTTCCCAAGTCCGGTCTTCTGTCCAGTCTCCTGTTATGCCTCAAAACTCTTATGTCCAGGCTTCCATACCTCACATCACCTCTCCTTTCTAATGTTGCTTTAGTCTGTTTCCCAGTCCTGTCTTGTATGTCAAGTGTCTCCCAGTCTCCATGTTCATCTAATATCCTGTCATGTCACCAGTCCTGTCTCTTCAGTGCCAGTCCAGTATGTTTCCGGTCAGTATCTAGTACTTTCTGACAGCTGACTAACTATCTTTTGTTTACTACCCTGTATGTTAGTATAGCTCGCTTTTGTTTGTTTGTAGAGTTTGTTTCCTTTGTGGTTTGTTTGTTGGTAGAGATTCTGTCAGTTTGTAAGTCTGTTCTCACACTATTCCTTTGTCTAGATTTAGTGTTAGTGTTCCTTGTGATAGAGTACCCCAATTGTTGTTTGTTTTCCTTATTTTATTAAATACTCAACCCCAGCATTTGCTTCCGCTTCCCTAGTCCTTGTCTGTCCAACACCCCAATCCTGACAAATACAGTTTAACCCATTTCACTGTGATATGGTGACAAATGTTACAGCAGTTTATAGTCACTAAACTGAACCAAGTGACACTCTGAAAAAAGTAAGCTTTAAACACAACTGTCTACCTTTTGAGGGCAAGCTGTTTGCATCAGTTTCCACTTTTATCCCTGAAATGTAACTAATCTAAGAAACTAATTTTTTTTATACAATTCTGAAACAAACTGGTTGTATTGCTTTAAGAACCTACATATCCTCCACTTAGTCAAGAATGTAACAGCTAGTTTCTTTTGTAACTAGAAAAAATGATCATATCGGTTGAGTACTATTAGGAATATGCTGGCTGACAGTCAAATTTTGTATTGATTACAACATTCTGCTGTTGACATTAAAAGCTTTAAATGGCTTTGCCAGTCAGGGTGCTTTATCCCCTGTCATTCGTAAATTGTCATGCCTACTTAGACCCCTTAGACTCATTAGTACCCAGACACCAACTTTTCAGTATAAAGCACCCAAGCTTTCAAATAGTTTCCAGTCATTGTTAATGATCTAGACACTTAAACATAATCTTCAAGTTTATGCTAAAAACTTACTTAATTATTCAAGCATTTGGTAATTAATCTAATCTGGTAATTAGATACATTTGATAATTAATCTGTTGGTAAAAAATGCACAGATCCTGTTCACAGATAGCAATGTTTGGTGGACGGTGCAGGTGCTGTCATCCCACTGTTCTCACATGTTCACTCAGGTTTGTTCAAAGTAGGGCAGAAGGACATTTATGTCTCAAGCAATCCTGACATCTAAGTTTCTGGTTTGACCCTTTTGCTGGTGTAAGACCATTGTAGACTGGGTTTTCATATGCCAAAAGGCCAACTGCACATCCATTCACCCCCTGCCAGAGACAGAAACCCTTTCCTGCATGCTCCACTCTTTCCTCTGACTCATTCCTAAACATTATTACTAGCACAGTTCATTATTTACATATTTATATTAACATAACAGTCATAGATCCAATCAGCAGGTCTTTTTAATATTAGACATTTTTATTCTTTAACATTACTTATTATTCACTTTATCATGTTTACATTTGTTTATTTTATATTTTGTAGTGTTTTGGTAACTGCTTGTGGCCAGAAGAAAATGGGTACCCATTATGAGTCTTGGTTCCTCTCAATGTTTCTTCCTCCTGATCTGAAGTGTTTAACTTGCTCACTTGGGGCTCAGCTCCAGATCACTACAAAGCTCCTTTGTGATCATGTTTATTGGTATATTGGAGTGTTGGTAATGTCATCTGACTGCTTCAGGTTTGTGAGTGATTTGATGTTAGGCTGAATTGTCAGCCTCTGCTCCATGCTGTTTAGCCATTCACAGTTTCATTTTTTTTTATTATGCAGCAGGAATATGACCATTGTGTCCTCCAACTGGCACAACACTAAAAATCAAATACATGTACTTTGCCCCCACAGGACACTGGGGAGCATTTATTTATTTTTTGGGTGGGTGAGGATATCAAGAAAGCAGAAACAAAGAATATGTGCATCCAATTATATTTTTAGAAAAGCCAATACTACTAACAACACATTTAGATAGTTTTACATGAATTCACATGGCAATTGTAGATCTAATTATTTATCCCCTTTTTGAGGATGTTTTTAGTGGATGAATGTGAATAATTCTATGCAGAGTTAGCTTCACTTCAAATCACATCTAAATTTATGACATGCTTTTGGCATTGATAATGTATTTTTGACAACATCTCAGACCTTGATTAGCAAATCAGGTTGATGAATGTCACCATTTGTAAACAATAATAATTTTTGGTGCAGGGTTGCTTTCACATAATCTTCTTGGAAAAATCATAAGAAGCAAACTCAAACTGTGACCTTGTCACAAAACTTATTATATTAAAATACAGCTCTTTTACCACAATCAGCAAAGGTATGTTCAGAGAAAAAAAAGACACACAAAAGAATACAAATTAACAAATCACGAACATCTTGCCATATTTGAAGGCTGGGATGAATCTATCATTTATAAGGATTATCCAGTGGCATTGGCAGTACCGCAATATGTAAGTGGATAAAAGATTGGATATCACAAAATACCTGGAAATCCTGGATCAAATATCAAACCATCAGTGAGAAGGCTGAAGATGAGAAGAGAATGCATCCTACAATACAATGTATCTTAAACTCATCATGAACCACCTAAAGTGACACAAACTAGAGCTCAATGCCCAAATGTGATGTTTAGAACATTGTTTCTTCACCATGGTCCTGGATGCACCTAAAGATTTTAGAGCTTTCCCTGCCCCCACTACAGTTGATTCATCTAATAAGTCCTTTAGAAATCCTTTTCACAGTTTCGGGGGGTTTCAACACAGGGAATCGTCTAAAATGTGCAGGGCAGTGGTGCCTCCTGGATAATGGTTGAGAAACATTGGTTTAAAGCAATGTTAGGCAACCTTAAACAAGCTGTGCAGCAAGACAACCCAAGCATACCTAAGAACTAGAGATCTTCTGAAAAGCAGAGTATGAAACAATAAATCTACTTTCTTGTTGTTTTTTTGTTTGTTTTTTATTCATGTGCATAAAATAAGATAATTCATTCTCTAATTTTCTTACAGCAGTAAAGTTTGTTTCATGTTTGCCATTTAAAATTCTGTTCTTTCTCGCATTTTATAAAATGTAGATTAATCAGTGCAATTTCGATTTTGTGTTCAAATAATGGTACATCGACAGGCCACTTTCTTAACACCACCTCCTTGTTTTTACACTCACTGTCCATTTGATCAGCTCCACTTATCATACAAGAGCACTAATTCTATAATTACACCTGTTAGCCTGTTGTCTACTCAATGTCCACTCTCCTATCTAGTTGCTCCATTAAAGATCAGGTACAGAAGCTCATCCTTGTAGTTTGTGTTGGTCATCATGAGTCCTACATCAGTGCTCACAGGACATCACCCACAGGATGCTGTTGGCTGGATATTTCTGGTTGGTGGACTGTTCTCAGTTCAGTAGTCACACTGAGGAGTTTAAACACTCCAGCAGCACTGCTGTATCTGATCCACTAATATCAGCACAACACACACTAACATAACATCGCCATGTAAAACAAGCAGGTGGTGTTAATGAAGTAGCCGGGCAATATATAATCCTAACATACTACAAAGCTTATTCTTTTAATTAACCATTAATTTATTTTATATGAAAAGTATTACTCAAATGTATTAAAACTCAATGGGAATTAGACTTCTCAAACTAACCAACAAAATATTCAAATATATATATTATATATAAAAAGGGATGCACATAAATGGTGCACAGGTGTCCATGCGTGGTCAAAATTACCTATGCGCAGCATGCATTTGCTTGTCAAAATGTTTTGAGCTCTGAGGTTATGGTTACACACTTAGTTCACATAAGCAGTAGTTAGTTTACATTATAACTAGCTTATTGTCTTACTGAATTCCCATCAGTCCATCAACATGTCCTAGAAACAAGCTACATTAAGTAATTACTTTGGCATTCCTCCACCTTCAAAGAAATGCCGGACTCAAACTGAAGGTAAAATATGCAGAAAGATGGCTGCAGGAAGTAGCGTGTCTCTAAACAGATGATGACCGCACATAAATGTGGTGCAAAGTATGCCATGAAAATCTCAATCTAGCAGATAAAAGCAGCAAACTTTATGTAGGGACCAAAAATTTCAGCCATCCAGCTTTTGAAAAGCATGAGAAGAGCAAAGAGCACATGAACGTTGTACAAACTATAGATGAGACACAGCCATGCTCAGAAATCCAGTCGGCCTCTAGACAGTGTCAAGCACTGTGTAATATTTTCTGTTATTTCTGTTATATTTTTTTGCCTTAACTTTGACAAAGCGAAGCATGAACATCCTATGCATTCATATGAGAAGGACATTGTGCTTTTTAAAAGCGTGAATGTCAGGAGGGCATATCACGAGAAGGGGGATGAAAGTGCTGACTCTGTAAGGTACATTTACAGCATTTAGCTGATGGTCTTATCCTGAGCATCATCTTGGATATCTTGGGCCAGAGTAGTGTTAGGAGTCTTGCCTAAGGACTCTTAGGTGTAGCACAGCATGGTTGACCAGACTGGTATAGTGTGGTGGCTCGCTGGTGGTGTTATGTGTTGGGTACCTAAACATTTAGCACAAACCACACTGGATATCATAATTCTTTACCCCTAACATCAGTATGCTCAGAGGGGCAGTATGTGTGTGTGTGTGCATGTGTGTGTGTGTGTGTGTGTGTGTGTGTGTGTGTGTGTGTGTGTGTGTGTGTGTGTGTGTGTGTGCGTGCTCATATGCAGACAAATTTATGTCAGCAGATACTAGCTCTGGAAACAGCAAAGCCATTACAGGTCCTTTATGAGCTAGAGTATCGGTGAACATTAGAATTAGTTTTTTTATGACATGGCTAGTAATAAAGTAGTGCAGCACAATTATTAGCACTAGGAGTGATGGTGACATTTTGTGCATTTGGCAGCAACTAAAGCTGCTGTGTCTGTGTATCCAGACAGGAAGCTGTTCTAGTGCAGAAGGAAGTGACACAAGATGCACAACAGATGTTTACAATGTGACTACAGTGGTATTAGAATAGCCCTATTAAGCCCTATTTAATAGACAATTTAAATGAACTTAAGTATTCCTTGTTGGATAAACCAGAAGAAAATAAGAATATCTGTATTCAAGTAGTGTGTGTGTGGTGCTGTAGATGAATGCATATATGAACAAAGATCTGCACTTTGGTAAAGATATCTATGATTTATATGAATGAAATGTACATTTATATGTATATACAGAGGATGTGCAAAATGAGACAGAGTCCAACACACTAACACACAAACACACAAATATTTATCACAATGATTTCAAAAAAAGCTATGTATCACAAGGTGTCGCCATTTTGCCAAGCTCTGAAAGAAGACCTGAAACATCACCCTTAGCTGAGAAGACACAAGGTACAGGCCGGCCATGACATGGAATCTGCAGGAACACCAGTTTCACACAGCCAAGCTTTTACATTGCCTGGTACTGAGAGTCTGTCATCCAAGAAAGCTCCAAAATTGATCCTTCAAGCTTGAATAACACTTGCAGCTGACCACAAGAAAACTTTTAAATATTTCTCAGAAAGTAAGAAGAATGAGAGACAGAGGGAAAGAAGAAGATCTCACTAACAGTAATAACAGGATATTGGCCATCTCATAAAACCCATGAACAACTGGCTGTGGTATGTGTAGAATTCTTTCATATGCTGCCTCATATTTTGCATCACCCAGCACAACCCCAGAGCCATAAGGCCTCTCTGTATTAAAATAAAAAGAAAAAGGCATGGTGGAAAGATGGGGGGTAGAAGGGATGGGGTGAAGAGGCAAGGACCGAAACAAACCTTCTCTTCTGTTCTTCCATTCTGTTATAAGGAAGTCATCCAAAAACTGGGGGCACTTGCATTCCTCAAAAGGATAGAGTCATTAAACTTGGATAAATACTGCAAGACTACACTAATCACTCCACTTTTATAGTTCCAACAAACGCAGGAGACAAAGGAAGTGGTTTATTCCTGCACCACTGTAGCAGTTGCATATATGACTAAAATGCTTGTGAATTTGGTCATATAAGTGAAATAAAGCTAAGTGGTAAAATATATATCATCCATAGAATTAACATTCAAATAGCAATTACCATTTCTTTGTTTGTTAGTATTATTATAGTGGTTATAGTGGTAAGCAGTTTTACAGAAATCAACAAAAAACATAATCAACACATGAAGCATAACGGATGAAGACAAACAAAAAAAGCTCAGACGATCCAAAGGTAACAGTGCAGGAAAAACTTCTTTCAAATTACTCCTTATAAATCAATGTCAGTAAAAACACTATGAGTTCATGTCATGGTGCAGTAGAGAAGGTGAGGAGGCAGATGAAAACACAACGTAATTTATTCAGAGAACAAATCAAATTACACAAACACAAGACCAGATCATAGCAAACTGAAATTAAATGCACACACACACACACACACACACACACGCGCACACACACACACACACACACACACACACACACACACACACACACACACACACACACAATGACAGACAAAGAGACTAGAACAAAGGGATACTTATCACAGACAGAGACTAGAGACACCTGAATATATGATGAAAGGGTGAGGCTACAAAGGAGACACAGGTAGAAACACTAATGACATGGTGGAGTTTGGGAGGAGACAAGACAAGTACATGGAAAAGTCCATGGTAAACCAAAACTAGACAAACAAGGCAAGGACAAACAGGGAACAGAAAGTAAACATGACTGGACAGGAGCTTGACAGTTCAATGATGTCCCTCATAACTCTACTGACAACTGCAGTAAAATTTCATTATAAAAAATTTTCAAGCACTCTATGTTCCATGGGGCAAGTGACCTATTCAAATCTCCCAGTGACTTCAGGAAATCAAGCACTCCTACGATCAGAGAAATCATAGTGAAAGTTGCGCATTAAGAAATTCCATGAACTTCAACTGCTGGCTTCACCCTGAAACTCACCCTCACCTGCCACTACTGTCTGAAAATATGGCTAAAAGCTCATGTTTTAGGAGCCAAATAGCTTAGCGTGCAGGGAAAATTCCCTCATGCATCTTCCATTATACACCCAAGAAACTAAAGGTCGCAATCCGGGACACACAAAGCACATTTTTCATATTCAAAAGGATGCCCAGGCGACATAGAGCCCTAAACTGAAAAGCCATGAAGTGCAGCTTCAGAGTGCACTTTTAATCTTCACAGTCATCGACAGAGAGCTCGGCCTGTGCCAGAGAGAGCCTGCACCAGGAGTCTGTATCAAACCAATTTAGTCCAAATTGCATGCCGTCCAAAAAGAGCCAGGGAAGCACATTTTCACTGCTTAACTACACAGAATGGAATATTTAACACTGCAGCCTTTGATATGGGGCTGGCTTTTAAAGTGTTCTAGCAGATACCTATATTTTAAGTCATTTAATATGATACACCAAAACAAATTGAATAATATATTTGTTTATTTTCCATATTGGGATGGGGGAGGAGAGTATTTACACAAAATTAAATGGATGCAAGAGATGGGTGGGGATCTTTAAAGAGACATCCTCAGCAAAATTATAATTGTAAGTAAATAAACTGAAGATGTCTTCCTAGGCTTGACTGCTACCAGTTAAGCCTCAGTGGTAATATAGTAGGTGTAGTGTTCTTGAAGACAACACACTAAAGTATAATGAAAAATACATTTGGAGCTGGGTGAAATATCAATATTTATATCTATATGGGAATAGTATTGCGGATTATGGGTTGAGGCGATATATCGATATTTCTATCTATATTGAGATATAAACAGAGTGGGATTTGGGCCGAGAGGATATATCTATATTTATATCTGTATCAGGATATAAACAGTGAGAGTAGTAAATCCACAAACTTTGATGTAAAAGAAGCTATAAAATTGTAGAACAAAACAAAACACACAATTCTACCATTTGAACCAATGCACACAAATAGGCAATGCACAATCAACCACACACACACACACACACACACACACACACACACCAGCAACAACTGTCAGAAGATAGATTTTTACCTTGAATCCATTTAAATGCATCACTGTAATGCCTGACCTGTGCCACTGAGACTCAATGAATGCCTTTGCACAAGAGAAGCAAGACTGAGCATAGGAGAAATCCATTAGTACTGCTAGGTCTCAGTGAGTAATTTGTTGTCTTCCATTTTGTGTGCAGATGGGACACCTACACACCAAAAAACAGCCTAAATATTTGGACTACCTGTCTGACCTGTTATATTTTGATCAGCAATCTGGGATTGTAAGCAAAACAAGAACATGTCCATTTTTAGTTTTCTCCCTGGTTTGAAGCCTGTAGCTGTTCTGTAGACTGTGTAAATGATTCTGGTTAAATAAGAAATTATCTTAAAAATACTGTAATTCCTCTTATTTCACATTAACTTAATTTCAAAGTTAATATTTATTTTCCTTCTCCTATAAAGTCACCATTTTGAAGACACATGTTTTTCACTGTACAGGGATGAATACATCTTAGACATGCTGATACGAGGTCATCCTTATGCCAGTACTATTATTATGGCTGATATTAAAATATGTGCATTTTGCAAAAAAAATACAAGGTCAGAAACTGTAGAGTAAAGGTGGAAGTAAAAGAAGAGTCAACAGAGTCCACCATAGGAGTCCTTCTACTTGTTGAAAGATTCTATTTCTAAAGGATCTACACACAGCTAAATAGAGCTAAATACAGAGCAGGCCTGTATATCTAGTTCAATGTGCATGGCTAATTACCAGTATGAAAAAGCACAGAAAAAACAAGCCATTACAAACCTCCCTTTCACAACTGATTACACAGAGATAGATGGTGACACACAGATGTGCTTGCTTAAATACAGGCAGATAATTCTGTGCCAGTGATTTTCTGTGCAAATTATTTTCCAAGCATGCGATATGAAAAAGATGCAGATATATTGTAGATAAAGGTAAAGAATAGTATGAATTGGAGAGAAAATTAGCTTGGAAACAGAAATCAAGCCAGTGTCTGCATTGGTTCAGCTGACTCTGTGTGATAGAAGTGGGAAAACTGTCTGTCAGTCACTTCAGGTGGAACATCAGGCCCACCCACAGTTCAACCCTCTGGTGAAAAGTCCATAGAGAAGCGGAATTTTTCGCTTGGTTTATGGGTAGCTTTTTCTTGCTTAAGTAAGCATAGCCATGCTGGGTCATGCTGTAAAGTCACTGTCCTCAATACAGCATTTGAATTGAGTGCCAACATGCTAAAAAAGACATGACATTACACCATAAATTAAATGGAATTTATCTGCACAATTCCCAGATACATACTTAGTATGCTACTGCAGTTCTATGTCAGTACACAATGTGTATGAGTTTCATGAATAAAATGGTAGTTACCATTTTAAGGTTGTCCTATTCTGTGATTTATTCCAAGGTGTTAATCTGATGTCCAGATAGCTCCAGTAAATACATTCAAACACTGAGTGTCACTATAAACAGAGAATATGTTGTCTCCATTTTTGTCTCCATTGTCTTTGTTTTCTCATTTAAATTTGGTTACATTTGGAATTTTAATTTATTTATATTATATAGTAAAGAAATTCACCAATGTAAACATGAAATTCATATAACATAAAATATACACCATATTATGGAACCTTATTGCACAGCCTTTTTTAATGATCTGGCCAGTTGGAGTAAGTAATATTGCCTAGATCATTACCACAGAACTGGACAAAGCTATAAATGTTATTGCTCATGGAGCTTACACTAATGTAATGACTAGACTGTGACAAAGCAAGAAGTGATCATTTTATTCATAGCATTTGTGTGAATGTATCTAAGATCCTATGGACCTAAGTGATCGCTGGCCATTAGGAATCACTCCCCACAAATAATTACACACAAAAAAGAATATTAGTATGAATTTTCTTCACTTTTGAAACAGTTCCCATGTTTGTAATTTCCTACCCATACCTTAACCACTGTCTTCTACATGTGATGGGAGGTTTGCATTATGAAGCCTAAAAACTGCACAGGCCCGTGCTCAAACCCACACAGTGATGTAATCAGCCCCGGTGGACGTGGTGTGGACAGATCCTCCTCCAGCTTCCCGGCCTTGTCAGGCCTTCAGCTTCACTTCGAGTGGGAGACAGACCTCTACATGAGTCCACAGCAAAAACTCTAGTGCTGAAGAGATCTATGAACAGCCATAATAGTTCAAAGCGTGGGAGACAGTGGAATTAGTATGTGTTTTAAACAGAGAAGGGGAAGAGAGAGAGAGAGAGAGAGAGAGAGAGAGAGAGAGAGAGAGAGAGAAAGAGAGAGAGAGACCCTTATATAGATGGATATTGTAAGAGAGGTGGGGAGGAAGCAGAGGGCTATATTCTTTCATCAGACACAGAAGTGGAGGATACCAAACACCCAGACAGAGATGGTGCGAACATACATATTAAGATGCAGAGGTGAGGGGGCAGGTAAGTTATCTCATCACATTTTCACAAGTGCTCTGACTCACTTTCCCTTCTGTGATGTAAAATACCTACAGACATGGACACTAGCACTGTGGGGGCTGTGGAAATGTAGAGCCTCTAACTTTCCAGAAACAAACATCTGAAACTCAAACTTTCGTGTGTATTGCATATTCCATGTTGTACTCATCCTGTGAGGTAGAGGGCATGCCATTCAGAGAAAAGAAGAGAAGAGAGAAGAGAAGAGAAGAGAAGAGAAGAGAAGAGAAGAGAAGAGAAGAGAAGAGAAGAGAAGAGAAGAGAAGAGAAGAGAAGAGAAGAGAATTATTTGAACGAAATAGAAATAGAACAAAATACAGAACGAAATAGAATGAAATACAGTTATTCAGGCTGTGTGTATGGCATGATTTAAAAGAAGTTAAGTTAGAAAAATATTTTTTTACAAATGTAATTACAATTCTGACCTAATTTCAATTGTCAAAGAGGAGTTGTATGGAGGATTCAGTCTGATAATCTATCCCAGAGCTGTGATCAATGGTTGCTTAATGATGGTGTCACTAGATTAGTCATTATGAGCCTCCTTAATGTGCTTGACTCAAAAGCCTGCTAGGCAATCCACTGAGACCCCTCAAGCCTACACACACCGATCCAGTAAAGATAGCCTGGGGATTGGTGTCAAGAAACAGTCTGTGACATATGGAGTGTACTGGGAAGCCTTGCAGTACTTTGCATACTGGGAAAAATACACAAATACAACTGTAATACATCCATTTTAGTCACATACAAGACTAAATTTAGCAGAAACCCTACCGTTATTCTATGAAAATCTGGTGATATGAAAAGTATTTCCTCTAAGCATCTGTAAGTGTCAAATCAGTTGTTGCTCTATTGACCAACAAGTTCCAAAGCTAAACTCAAGCATGACTTTAAATCCAAGAACACATCCCAGACTATTTTGCACAAAAGTGGAACCACATCGCCGCCAGTTCATAGTCACCTGTGTGCGCCTCAGTGCTAGAGTCTTAATCTCTCAGTAAGAGCACAATGGCAAGGCACAAAATTAAAGTTGCTCAACAAAGAAAAGGTCACACACAGTGATGAACTCCCTGGATCAGCTAGCATCAAATTACACATTGATCACTCTCCCGAATGGATCAATTCTATTAGTGCCCAGCCACCCCTTAATACACTCATTTGTCTGTGCTACAAAGACCCCCTCGTGTCACTTAACTGAGAATGATATCAGCAGCAAATGTGTATACAGCAATCATCCAAAAGTAAATGAAGCCTGCAGTCAGACACACTTTGTGCCTCTGTGCTGCCAGTATTGTAAAGCTTTACCTACCATTTTCCCTAGACAGCACAAACTACCCAACGGAAACCAGTTTGGCTTCTTCTAAAGAGGCATTACTTTACGAATCCGGAATTACTTCCACTGCAGGAAGAATGGAAAATAAATATTTTATTTTACATTTAATTGCAGTTTATGGCCTGAAGCGCACCACTAGACAAACTCTAATATGATTCTAATGGTTATTGTCTTCGCTGCCTTTTCTATATGCCTCTGGAACATCTGCCAGAGTGCGGGCAACAAACAACACAGTTATTTTTATGTTCTCTGTCTTGCTCGGCAGGGATGATGTATGGCCTTGCCTGTGAATAGGACTATGACAACGCAGCTTAGCAGCAGCAATGGATCAAAGGCAATTCAAGCCTGGAATATTTGCATGACTGTGGTGGTGCCAGAAATGCAGAAAATGGGAAACCCTGTTTGCAGTCACTGCTGCTGTAATACCAGTATTTCTTGCATTAATCTCAACTTCCAGCAGAATAACAAAGCAAGTGAAGCATTAATTAAAAACAACTGAGGCTTAGGATTAATCAGAGCCATGCTGCTGAACTGCCTTCACCAGTGGTTTAAGTCATCAGTATCATCATGACTAGATTCATTAGTGATTTTTTGATAATAAAGAATTCATAAGAATCATAATTTGTAAAATAAATAAATAAATAAATATATAAATAGAAAATACAAGATGGGCGAGTGTGTAGAAAACAGGAATTGAAATCACTCAGGCTCAGAACTATTTTAGAAACATCATAATCATTCAATCATTGATCACAATCATTCAATTATTAGGCTATCAACTAGTTCTTCTATAACTGATAAAAGTTTTTGAATGATGTTGCTTCTCTCAGACATAGGGGGCTGCTGCACCCCTTGTGGTCTGCCTGAGGCTTATTATTCTCAGTCAAGCTTAGAGTTTGGGTCTGCCCCCTACCATCAGCTGCAGGCTGTAGACACTCTCCCTATGGTGTGTGAGACCTGGGGCACTGGGGGCAGCCAGGCTTGGGACTGTGGCCTTATCTCTGCCAGCTGCTGCTGTCTGGGCTTGTCAGTATTCTTAGAGCAAAACTTCTCTGAGGAATATTTATACAGCAAGCAGTCGGTGAAACATTGGGAACTGGTTAGAGTGAGCTTATCTGCATATTGCTTTTGTATGATAACGCTGAATCCAAAGACTCATAATAATTATTGTACTACTCTGGTCAGAATAAAATATGTGTCTTGTGGTAGAATTAACATTTTTTGTTAAAATGCGTCTTAGCTTTTGAGTAAGATTTTTAAAATATGGGACTGATTCAGAAAGAATCTTAATGTATGAATAAAGCTCTTTTTATCCTCTAATGATCTGTTTTAAGTAATGCAAGTAAGAGTATGTGTGATGTATAAATAAGCATATTTGTTTCTTGTCTTTCGATTGCTGTCCATGTGAGATCTTTTCAGACATTAACTGTTCCAGACATTAACTGCAGAATCACCGGACCGTAGACCAACATCGTTTATCATTTAACAGAGTCCTATTAAATGTGAGCTTGATCATTAAAAACTCAATACAATAATGCATATAAAATACTGTGATGTTCAAATACCATTTTAAGGGTCCCACAATTCCAGACAGAATAGAGTGGAATGTACATGTGAGTGTATCATAATTTATCTGACATTCTTGCACCTAATGTAAGAAATGCACACCCAGAATCAGTGCCTTAGTGTCTTGCTATGCCTCTATAGTCTCCAGAGTCTCTTCTATTGATCTTCTCAGGAAGGTTCACCAGCTTCTTTGGGGAATTCCTATGTTATGAACCTCTCCTGTGTCTCTGTGGTCATCAAATGTCTGGCGAGCCAGATCAGCTCTCTCTGTTCGGTCATCATTTCAGGAAGCAACTAAGCCACCCCTTTATTTGAAGATGTTGAAAGAAGAAAGAAAAAACAAATGCATTTTAGTCTGGCTTCCTGCAGTTTGTTGGTTGGAAAACAAAGGAAAATTAAGGATCAAATTAGACACAAAGAAAAAATATTTGTTGTGGTTTAGTTAATTATTACATTAAGTTTTTCAATGTGACTGCAATCATCCAGTAAAAGAAGCAATGAGATTTTCTTTGATTGCTTTGCAAGCATGTGGGCAGTTCTTTTCATCTTTGAGTATTAACTTGAACAGTGTTCTGTCCTCCTACTCCTTCCTCTTTTATATTCCTCTTATTTGCTTTTTTAAATTTTCTTCTTCTATCATTTCATCTTTGACCACCTCCACTTCTCATACTCTTGTTTGCATGGTCTCATTCTTGCTCACCCTCTTTCTTTCTCCTGTCTTCATCCAGACAACCTCATCAATGAGTGTTTTTGTATTCCACATGTTTTCCCTTCAGACAGCTTACTTCCATTACATTCCAACTTGCCATCAGATCACATTTTCCTGTGACATTTTGGACCTTCCCTCTGAAACTGGGATTGCTAGGCAGCTGAATTTCCCCAGAGTAATTCTGTCATCAACAAACTGTCTGTCTTGACCTTCCAAACACTTTTCTCAGGAATAAACACAAGTAATACGAGCTCTTCAATCCATCAAAAGATACACTGGTGCAATTTTTCTGAAGTTAAACCAAATCGCCCAAGGGGTGTGCGTTTTAACAGACCTCCCTTTTGGCCATGTTGCTGCCAGCCCTGCACACTCAGCATCAAGATCTGGAGGTGATGATCTTTTCTCAGGGGAGGAGGAGACATTGAGAATAATGTTGAGAGATTTGGAGGGATGCAGAAAGATGCAAAGGACAGGAGAGAGATGCAGAGTGACACTTAAGAGGTGTGGAGAGACGATGGGATTTACTGAGACAGAATGAACAATGGGGGTTGGAGTGCTGAGAAGAAAGTTGAACAGCTGTAGGAGACATATGGCACTGGCATGGTGGTGGTGAGGGGGTGCTGCCCTCGCAGGAACCCCAATCTCAGTGATGGATGCTGAGCATGCGGCAGAGCTCCATCAGCCCTATGGCTCTGCAGGGAGAGATACAACCCACGCAATCCCACCACTCTGGTCTGTTTACTCTAGTCAATCCCACCGCTCTCCTCTGTTTACCACTTTCCTTTCCATATGCACTCACACTTACACAATATACATACACAGTCCCTCCCCCTGATTCCCTAAAGCACACAGCAAAATGCAGATTTTCTTTTAGCTAGGGTTTTCATAGAAATAAAGTTGCCTGTATAACCCTTTACTCCCACAAGTTTAAGAGTTTAGACTTTCAAAATGCATCAAATTTAGGAAGTTAGGAACACAAATGTACTTGCTCATTTTGAGACAACATCTGAAGAGAAGGGTATAGAAACTACCTGACACAATATGTCACAGTCTGACAGCCAAATACAAAGAATAAATGAAGGATAAATGATAATCTGGGATGTGTGCCAAATGTTTAGATCAAACCCAGGTGTGAAGTCAGTTGGATGTTTATGGAATCTGATGTAAACTCATTGCACTGAATAAATAAATGCACCACAAAACCAAGGAGCATACTGTAATGATGCATGAGATAATAATAATAAATAAATATATATATATATATATATATATATATATATATATATATATATATATATATAAACAACTATGTGCATTTTACATTTCTATGAATAAATTATTGCTTAAGATCAAAAACAGTGTTTTTACCCTAATGGGCAGAAAACATCACAACAACTACAGGGCTTATTCCTTTTACTGACTTCCTCTCTGAATGCATTAGCATGGCTAATAAATATCATGGTTTTATAAAGTGTTGTAATATATATATTAACCATGGTTTAACCATTATGCTTAAATTATGTGTTTGGCAAGCACTTCTTTGTTCAAGGCCCCTCAGTTTAAAGATTAGTTGAAGTTTAATTCATCCATATCTACCCATTACCTACCATAAACAGGGCAAAGCACAAGATGTATGTCTGTATCTTGCACCTGTTACCAAAAGTGTGCTTTCCTTTGCATTACTTTGAATTGTTTTTATGAGATCCATGTCAGTACAAGGAAACTAAAATGGTAAAAGTTCAAAAAGTTCTTAAATACACCAACAGCAAATCCAAGTAAACAGTCCTAATTGTGCTCTTTTTGTAATGAGACTTGTTTTTTCTAATTGTTCTTTTAGTGCTGACTGAACCCACATCAGTACTAAAAGTATCCTGTCATATTGTGACATTATGTATCAAGTAAATAATAAAATATAGCCATATTGTCCAACCCTAGTCACAATGCATGCTGATTTTAGATTAGATTTGTAAATAAATCCAAACTAAAGCTGAAATTTTAGCAGACTGGTTCTCTGTGGATGTGGAATATGTGGATCAGAAATCTACAGTTACATTTATTTGATACCCTGCAATGGACTGAAGCCCTATCCAAGGGATATTTCTGCCTTGCCTTGTAAAAGGAAAAGAAGTAGTCCTAGATCATTCTGAGGAAATATAGCATTACAAAAGAAACACGCAGCTCAAACATATTAATTTCTTAATTTTTATACACAAGTGTTTTGCTGTTGTCTCCCTCTGTGAGCTTTCAGTATCACTTCCACAGTAAAATGTTAAATGTATGTGCGTATAATTCTTCTGTAATCTAAATTAGACAGTAGCATCATTTGCTCATCAAAAACTCCAGAACTAATTATTAGGTCAGAGAGTAATTCCACACTGAAAACTTGGAGGGTGAATCCTTGGTGGATTTACTAACTAATAATTAGTCAAATTATTGAGGTTAATTATTGTGATTTTAATTATTTTAAGTATGTTTTAATTATTTTAACTAGCTAGCTAATGCACCTTTAGAGTGTTCCATTTAGTTTATTTAGCCAAGTAAGATTCATATTTCTTACTTTCATACATTCATACTTTCTTACTTATTTATCTAACAGCAGCTATATATACAAGTTCATACTTTTCAACCTCTTGGAGCTATAAGGCTCTATCTGCATTCAGAGCAGTTTTGAGATATTGGGCTTTAAAGTCTGTATAGATGTATATGGGGATTTCTAGATTAAAAGGTCTAAAATACATACAAAATAAAAAACTGACATGATGTTAAATAATTGTTGCAGAATAAGAATATGTAAACAACACAATTTTGATTGTGTCAGATCTTCTTTCAGTGCAAAACAAACTAAAAGAAACAGTTTTGAATATTTGAATATTATAAATATATATAAATTAGGCATTTAGGTTTGTTTCTGATCCATAGTCATGAAATCTGATATCTGTAAGATTATGCTTTGTATACTGTGTTAATAATTCTGGACATAGACCAATAGAAATTAACTATTCTATTTTACATTCACTTCCAAGCAAAGTTAAGAAAATATTTCACTTGTCACTTACAGCTTTAACCAGACATCATTGGTCATGATTATTACCACCCAATGCACTGTCCACTGTAGGTAGTAACGCTTTCTATGATGCATTCCCAATACACACGTGGCACTGTGGATCATGGAACATCCTACAAATCAGGCACTATCATGCCTCATTCAAACTCAAATCTCCTTGCCAGCCTCACTCACAACATCATACCTTGCAACTTATATAGGTATAGGTGCTGCCAAGCAGTAGTGCACATTCACCTTTCACACCAGATTTAGTACTACATAACTTAACCTTCTTTTATTTTGCACATTTGAAGCACTTATAGGCATTTCTTTGCTTTCTATGTTCAAAGTTTTGCAGTGATTTACTCAGTAAAGGCAAATATAATATTCATGTTTTTAAAATGGTTTAAATAATGGCTTTAAGTGTAAATAGATACTGATACAGTCCACACCAGAACTTAACAGAAAATATAATAAAAAATAATACAAAATACATTGCAATATTATTCTCACATGACATTCTAACTTATTGTTTGGATTTTTTATTAATTCATTAGATTTGTATTTTTTTTTAATTTAAGAATGAACAGTGAAGCAGCTGCCCGAAAAAACTTCGTCTGAGATGTGTATGTGTGTCTTTAATTTCTCTCTCTCTCTCTCTCTCTCTCTCTCTCTCTCTCTCTCTCTCTCTCTCTCTCTGTCTCTCTCTCTCTCTCTGTCTCTTCTCTCTCTCTAATTTCTTTTTTCCTAGAGAAGGGAGGGATGCAGAGAGCAGGTAGGAGGGAGGCTGCTTTACTTGAGTGCATTCATTCAAACATTTACTAATCAAACATCTTTTAAACTATCTAACATCTAAAAAAAAAGATGATGTCACAAGAAAGTATGCAGAGCATTGTAAATGATCCAAGCAACTATGCAACAATGTCTACAGGAGAACTAACACAGGCATACACACACATAACCTGAACATCAGAGACAAAAACAGGTCTTTGATGTAGGGCCGTAGGGTCCCAGAGAGGTAGCTATTCATACAGACTGAGCAGAAGCAGAAAAAAAACAACATAAGATGACCAAGCATGAACAGAAGAAAAAAAAACATAGGAGGGAAGATAGAGATGGAAATACACAATGACAAAAAAGATTTGGAGACTCAATCTAAAGTCCAGGCCCAAACATAAACCAAAAATAAACCAAAAGAAAACCTAGTATAGTGTGTGTGTGTGTGTGTGTGTGTGTGTGTGTGTGTGTGTGTGTGTGTGTGTGTGTGTGTGTGTGTGTGCATGTGTGTGTGTGTGTGTGTGTGTGTGTGTGTGTGTGTGTGTGTGTGTGTGTGTTTGGGGGATGATTGAAAAAGAGAGGGAGGACACAGAAGAAAAGTAGAAAAGACTGAACCAGAGTGAAATAGAAAACTGATGAGAAGAACAGAAATGGTTTGGGCCAGTGTGAAGCTACTCAATCAGGCAAGCATGAAATCCACAGCTGCAGTTGAGAACAAAGGCTGCTGGGCTGCACTTCACCCAAATACTCCATATCTGGCTCAGCTCAGCCTGTAGTGCTGCATTCAGCATTTATCAATGACACTCAGGGAATGTACTTAAAGACTACATTATTGGCAGCACTACTATTTCAACAGGACATGCAACTGGTCTGTAATAATTAGATAAGTTTTTTTTTTATATTTGTTCCTAAACAACTGTCTAAGAATGCAGAAATTATTATTTTAGAATTAGAAACTTATTAGAAGTTCATTACTCTCTGTTAATGTTGCTGGAACTCAAAAGCTGCAATGGTGCCAGCTAGGTTTACACAACTTCTCTCAAAAGCCACTAAGCAGTTAAGAATCTACATGGCTCTTGGCACTCTTTTCCAACAGTGGTAAATAGAGCAGTCTCAATTCCTATATATGAAAACTGTTGTTACTTCAATTAAAACATGGTTCAGCAGAAGTGAATGTAGCCTAGAAAAAAATAACAAAATTATAAAGGTTGTATATAGAATTTTACTGGATGTTTTATATACAATGTTAACATACAACTATAATGTAAAAAAAAAAAAAAAAAAAAAAAAAAAAAACATGTGAGATTCTCATGATGAGTGATGAACTTGGTCAACCTACATGCAGACTCCAACTGATCAGTGA
This sequence comes from Acestrorhynchus altus, assembly GCA_034509495.1. Classification (NCBI taxonomy): domain Eukaryota; kingdom Metazoa; phylum Chordata; class Actinopteri; order Characiformes; family Acestrorhynchidae; genus Acestrorhynchus; species Acestrorhynchus altus. Next base: position 16,061,862 of record CM067523.1, read on the forward strand.
GAGGGTGTGAGGCTAATAACATAACTGACATGCATAAAAATAAAAATAATAAGAAATTTAGGTTGTGTGTTTTATTTTATTTGGACCATTATCATGTATTTTGATCAAAGTGTTCAAATTCATACAAATATTTCAATTATTTTAATTTTTACATTTCAAATGAAGACAACTTTGAGTAGCCTAGGATCTCCTGATAATAATAATATTCCTTAATTTCCCTGAGAGAACCCTCCCAAGGGATCAATAAAGTTCTATTGTATTCTTCTATTCTATATCTGGCATGTGTTACTGTCTAAAGTAAATACTATTCAGTAAATACTTTTGGTAAATAAAAGTATGTCAAACTACCAAACAATTTCACAATATTGGTCTAGTATATAAATACAAATATACTTTACAATAATTATAAGTCTTATACTTTGAAAATCTATTAGTGTTTAATTAATACTGTAATAAAAAAAAGTTCTCACAATCTCACAAATTGTGCTGTTGCACAGTAGAAGGAAGCCATCTCTTTCTAGCATAAATTGTGTGGAAAATAAATAAAAGGTTTTTAAGAAAATTTTTGCATGCCATTGTCTCAGTCATAACATCTGACTACAAATGTACTGACCACGTCTATGGTCAGGAAAAGCCTGGTGTATTCAAATGTTGGCACCATGGTGGAATGAGCTCACAGCTGAAAACCATTCATCCAGTCCCTTCCAAAATCTACACAAAGCTTCTTTTTCATTAGAACTTTTCCGCTGAACAAACCCAGGCCAGTAATATTAATCTTGCGTGGCAGAGTCATTTATAATCTCTGACATGTAAAGAGCAGCATGGGAAGAGTGTACAGCGGTGTCAGGAAGCATTTGGTAGTGTTGACCCTTATATGCCTCTGGCCATCAAATAACATATCCAGCTCATGTCAAGAAACAATAAGGAGTTCCCATCCGCATGAATGGAATGGGTTCTGCTGGTACTGGTTAGTTTCATTTGTACAGGCTTTCCCATGTAGATCTGCATGCTTTGTTAGAGAAGCCAGAGAACCAGTGTCAATAAAGTAAGATTAATGCGTTCTACCAGTATGCATGAAGTTTTAGGTGCTCGTCTGCTCTTGCTTTTCTCTCTCTTACTATGATGTATTCTCTTACTTTTAACAGCTTATGAGTCACTACTTCTGTGAGTCAAAACTTTAGTATCTTAAAAAACTGCAGAATGTTGCAGTACAAGTCAGAGAGTATAAGAGTCAAAGCAGAAAGACAGAGAGAGAGAGAGAGAGAGAGAGAGAGAGAGAGAGAGAGAGAGAGAACTGAGGCATGAACTGAGATGGTAGCTAAGTTGCAAATGGAAAGCACATCCATCAGAATCGGAGGAATAAAAGGGAAACTTTGGGTTAGAGTTAAATTATGTCTCAGCAACTGCAGTGCAAGTAAAGCACTGCTGAAAACACAACAGACTACAATAGTGTTACAGAAGGGAAAACCCTTACACACACACACACACACACACACACACACACACACACACACACACACACACACACACACTATAATACTCAAATGTATTAAGCCTCGTCAAGGGTTTAGATATTAGAAACCAAACTCCCTGTCTCATGGCTAATTCACAAGCTAAAAATGAACCTCCTTTTACATTCCAACATCGCTTTCCATTAATTGTGGGCCAAATATTCCTAGTGAAGCTTGGAGAGCAGCTGCTCTATCTGACACTAGGAAATAAATGATGAAATATGACCAACTAATGATTAAACAAACTAGCTGCTGCTCTTTTGCAAATTGTTTTCTCTTTTGAGATCAAAGCTAATAATTGGTAGGTGTGTGTAATCCATTAGTATCTTTGAATGCTTCTGTTGACTTCATATGCATTTCAAAGCATCAAAATTAATTGCTTAATTGCTTAATTAACTAATGGATGAATTTTATTTCCTCTGAGCCCTATCAATAGTGACACTCCAGGACAAACCCTCAAACCATTACTATTGATTAACAGTGCCAGAACGAGAAAGAGAAAGAAAGAGAAAGAGACAAAAATATGCAAGGCAACATGTATAAGGGATGTGATTAATTATGGCAGAGGTATATTGTGGGTATCATCAACAATACCCACAGTATAAGGTTTGTAGGACAAACTCTATGTATTGTAAAAGTATTTAGACCAAAGTGCTACAGAGGTACTTCCAACAAGAGCTTGTGAAAAAAAAACAACAGAACAATAATGGCAAAAACTTCCTAGAAAAAAGGATTTCATTTGAGTATGCCATTAAATTCTTTGACTCCAAAGAGTGATCTGACCTTACACTTACTTACACTACTTACAAGTAATCTGAAAAACATATTATAAGGATAACTTCCAATCAAATAATTACAAATGGATAAAAATCACGAACACGTTTAAAACATACTGTTTCAGAGTCGTGTCTTCAACAATTTCCTGTAGCATTCCAGTAGTTGTAGAGGCTGAGCTCCAGAAAGCTCTGCTGTATAATAGGATGCATTGGGCTTTCACTACAGCCAGTCTTCACAGTGGTCAAAACCTGGCAACCTAGGAGGAAGCCAAATCTACCCTGCAGTTGTGTCCCTTACAAGGCAGTTAATTGGGACCATTCTCACACATACACATACATGAATCCAGTCACACACCATCACACTCACACAACCAGAGGGACTCTCTTCAGCCACAATCATTCGTCATTGCCTTTGCTGTATCTAAGCAACACAGCACAAAAAAACAACTCATAAAAAGCAAGTGGTTCTAGTAGCATTTTCCTGACTGCATCTCTTTGTATGTTTCAGATAAGAAGGCAAGAAGGCATCTGTTCCAGAAGAGGAATACTTGTTTGAATGGAGAAAATATTCTCATGGATGCAGCAACCCACTCCTGTAAAGAAACACAGTAACACAGCACACACAAGAGGACAGCCTCAGCTCTAGGACTGATGATATGGACCTCATAATACTGTGATTATATTCCCCTCATGATATGCCTTGCAATGTATTTAAACATAACATTTATGTTAAAGCTACTTATATTATTAATAATAAATCCATTCACAGCCATGTCTGGAAAAAACTGACATGTGTCTTCTTAGATTTCTATTTTCAGTTTTCAATTCTATTTCTATTTCTTAGAAAGTTGTGGGCACATGTCTCCAGCTTAAATTATGCCAATGTTTATGAATAATTAATGTGACATGGTTAAAAACAGGCCTCCTTTATTGCGACCCAATTTATATTTGTTGGATGCCTTGAATACCTTTTTCACAACACTTAAAAAAATCCCATCTGACATGTCGCATGCTCAAGCTTGTTGGCATGGATGCTCAAAGCAAAAAGTTAAATAGATAGATAGAAGAAGAAAGGGTCAGAGATACTTGAAAGGGTATGGGTGGAAACAATATTGTCAGCAAAAGGTATTGTAAACTGTCCTATTCAATGTTTTTTGGAAAACCAGCTCTTAAAATGTATGGAATATATCTGTGGATGGTTGTGTGTATATATACACAGACATATATAAACAATCCTGTCACATTTTTATGACCATTTCCTTTGTATGTACACTTCATGCACATTTTGTAAACTCCACTTACAATAGGAAAGCTCACCTGTTTCTGCACAGTTTGTGCTAGCCATCCTCTATTCCTTCATCAGTGCTCACAGAATACTGCCCACAGGATGCTGTTGGCTGGATATTTATGGTTGGTGGACTATTTTCAGTCCAGCAGTGGCATTGAGGAGTTTGAACACTCCAGCAGCACCGCTATGCCTGATCCTCTTATACCAGTGCAACACACACTAACACACCACCACTATGTTAGTATCACTGCAATGCTGAGAATGGCACACAACCTAAATCATATATGCTCTGTGGTGGTCCTGTGGGGTCTTGACCACTGATGAACAGGGTGAAAGGAGCCTAACAATGCAGAGAAACAGATGGACTGTCTGTATACATAGAAATAAAAAGTGTATTCAAGGAGGTGGTCTTGTATGCTCTGTATCATAACAAAATGTTTGATACTGATATATTTTTTTGCTGTAATCATGTTGAAATTTGAATTTAACAAGATGAAATTGTGATTCTTTGGGTCATGTTTTAATGAAGTACATGCATTCACAGCGATACAATGATCAAATGAAATCAACATTTATTTGTATAGCACTCTTCACAACTACTGGCTACTGGACCTGGAATAGTTTCCCACCCTGCCATGGACTAGCTGCTCACCCACCAGCACCTGTAGAACTAACATTACTTCAGTATACCCTAGTAATAGAACAGAGGTGTAGGGGTCCAGTGTCTTTTTATTTATTTTATTTTTATTTATTTATTTCTGTGAAGCTGCTCTGTGACAATTTCAGTTGTGAAGAGCGCTATACAAATAAATGTTGATTTCATTTGATTTGAAGTTGTCACAGAGCAGCTTTACAGAAACCAAGAAATAAAAACACAACTTACATACGTACATACATACAGCAATGTTTAAATCAATGGTTAACTACATTCATTGAACTATATTTAACGATCAAACAAAGAACTGCTACATAACAAGCATGCATCAAGCTTTTATAATACTGAAACAAAGGAAAACCCAGTTAAAGATCTGGACTAAAAGAAACACACACTCTCTTCTGTTAAAGCAGGAAGGAAGGAGGGCAACATTTGTGAGAATAGAAAATAAATAAATAAAAAAAGCAAAGCAATTAAAATGGAAGAACTAACAAACAAATCCAGTTTGGTGCATTGAGGGTTCATCTCTTGGTGAGGTTAAAAAGTGCTTTTGAAGTGTGTGTCTTATCTGGACCAAACAGATCCAGTTCACCCTGTTGATAAAGACTCAAAGCCTGCCATGGCTCCCGAGGCTATTCTTGTGGGTAAAGGGGCACCTTCCCTGCTTGGCCCCTTGTACTGGGGCAGGAACAAGCCAGGAGTGCTCAGTTAATGTCCACAGGGCTAGGTTAGCAACATCTATGATAGTGCTCTAAGAGCTCTGATCATATTTTTAACAGGTTTGTTTTTGGAGCTTTCTGCTGAAGAGTAATGATGAACCAAGGGTCATTCATTTCAATGACTGAATTTGTCAAATTCATTGTACAGGTACATGCATTCGTATCAGTGTTGATTTTAAATGTAATGTGTCAATTTTTCTCTTGAATAGCTATATATATTGTGATATAAATTTGTTTAATTCCAGGCCATCATTTTGAATAACTAATTAATTTAACCTTCCCGGCATGAATTATAGTGATGTGAATCAGGATTTTTTTTCAAACCATTTCATTCTACTTCTAGGCTGATAAAGCTATTAATTTCTGTGTATCTGTGGGTTTTTATGTAACTAAATATTCAGTTATTCATGTGTTCACTCAGGTGTTCACCTACAAGTGATATCATATTAATGGCCCAATGGATGGTACAAATCAAAGTTTTTACAAATAAATTGAGGTAAAATAGAAATTTTAATGCTGAAGAACAAATATGAGTTTGTCTCCAGAAATACATCAGACAAAAATGAAAACACATTTAAAAGTTTTTAAATATCTATCCACTGTAGTGACCACAATTTATTTGTTTAATGACTTGATATTTAAATTCAATACAAACACATCCCTCCCTTCAGTGCTTCCCCCTAAGTTCATATAAGTGCATGAATATGACACTGGGCTTGCGGACCACAAGCACAAACACAGTATCCAAAACTGAACATCCAAAGACAGCATTCAAAATGCAGCAAGTTATTTGTTTATGTAGTTTCTCGAATTTTGCATTGATCACAAGAGGACTGCAGTTTTGTAGCTATCACATATTGCAGGTCCTTCCTCCCTGCTTCTGTTAGACTGTACAACCAGCACTACTCACAGCAGAGCACTGAAACACACAAACCTAACTCCAAACACTATTGCAGTTTTTCAATACAACATAATGTGAAATACGTCTTCCACCTCCCCACATGCAATTATCTGTTATTTATCTGTATGCATATATTTTTTAATTTCTTTATTATTTATAATGTTAATATTGTAGCTACCATACCGTATATACTTCTGTTATATAATACTGCTAATAAAAAAACTAATTCTACCTAGCACAGCATTTCCAATTATGCATTAATATTGTGTATGTGTAAATATTGTATGATCAAATACCATGATAGAACAGTGGAGAGTAATGTCATAACAAGTAATAAGCTTTAGTTAGGTTAGCATTAGGTAGGTATGTTGTGAGTTAGTAAACTACAATTGCTGTTGCTCAGATAACCAGTTTGAGAATCAATCACAAATATTATTAAATGGGACAAAACAATATTGAGCTATTTCTATCAAACAGCAAAAATATCCTATCAAATTGGAAAAGTGCAACAGTCTTTTCATGCCTTTCTGCAGTCATAGGTCTCTCCACCTTCCAAAAGCCTTAGATCATTGTTTATACATGTCTCACCTGATCTAAGTACTTTTTGTATTGCATTGCTTTTGTTTTTGTTTCTCTGCCATCTCTCTTTTTGTGTATGTGACAACCAGATAAACAGTCTCTAGTCTCGCCTGCCCTTCCCTTTCCACTGTCCTGGACAAAAGCAGGAATGTCCCCTATTGCTTTGCTTGGAGTACAGTTGTATGACTTTTAGGACTTTTCCAACTAAAGAACTCTGGTTCTTGAACTGGTTCCATTCAAGCTTAAAAGAATCTTGATGTGAACCAGTGTTAAAGCTACTTATATTGAATCAGATTTAGTGTAACTGAGGATCACAATATGTCATCAACAGAAGGTGTGGTAAGAAGATGATGAAGACTACAGCATGTGAGACGGATGGTATGTAATTGCTCTTTGCTCCTGTACAACTAGACACATCCACAGCAGTTTGCGCTGAAAAACCTACTAATCTCTGGTTCCAGAACCTATTTTGTTATTGGAAATGCAATAAATGGTTCAGTTTTAGGTTTGTGAACTGGAACAGAGCCCATTCTGTCTTGGTGGGAAAGGGTCCTTGGTTTATATCAGAATCAATCAATTTATAACAGAACCAAGACTGAGTATAACTACCTTAACTTTTTCCCAGTGTGCAAACAGTACAGGACAGGTAGCAAACCATGAAGAAACATTCACTGAACATTCATTACAGTTTTCTTTGATTGTTTAAATAATGTTGAGTTGTTCATATATAAATGCTATTCATTGTTAGGTGCTTGCTATGGTAATGCCTATTTTTGTTTTAAATGTTGGTTGACAGTTGGTAAGTGATGTAATGTTGATTACTATAATGCTGTTGCACATGGTTGTTATGGTATTTTCTTAGGCTTGGTAGGTTGCTAATAGTTTATCTAATAGGTTGCTAATAGGTTAGGTGGTTGCTATAAGTTAAGTGTATAGCATGTTAAGGCAGCTGTGAAGACCTATCTATCTATTTATATTAAATGGCTTTCATAATTTTTATTTCACTTTTCTTTACAAACAATGGTATTTCTTTCCACAACCAAGTTCCTTATTTCCATTTAAGTAAATAACCCTAATAATGAGAGTACAACAAGTAGCAATAATGGTTAATTATAGCTTTGACAAACATAATATACTAGGACAGTTTGGGTTTGCTAATGTTAATGTGAATAATTTGAACTGTGTTCAAATTTTGAGAAAGCACTCTGAAACTGAAATTGACAGCAGTCTGTCTGCATCCCAAACTGTGTATTGTCATACTAAATAGTACATTACTAAATAGATTTTTACTGCTTCAGATATAGCTGCGTTGGACTTTGATTCATAATAATGTACATACAAATGTGTCCCCCCATGTCAAACTCAAAATACTACTATAGCACTATATTTACTACAGTTCTGTGACTTTTTTCCACAAAATATTACAGTATACCACCTTTCTTCCCCAAGGTAGCAGGAGCACTCCAGCAATTACTATGAATGGTGATGTATTCAGCCCATTCCCACAGCTGGAGGTATTTGCCCTAACTCTTACATCATTAACAGAGAACATAAAATAATTGTGGAATTGGTATGATATTAGCTTTACGTTAAGAGGGGATGTACTGTTATTACAATGGTGTAAAGAGAGCACTGCTTTAGCTTGCTCATCTTTGATGTAAAACATTAGATCTCATTCAACTGATTCCACCATCAAAACATTGGAACATGTCCGGCCTGTTAGAAAGAGACATTAACCAGTTTATAGTGTGAGTATTTAGCATTCTGTGCAGCTCTGGAAACTGGGTCAGCAGGAGCTGGAATTGTATCACCAGAGCAGAAAACCACTCAAGCATTTTGCCTCTATGTCCCTGCAATCTCATCTCTAATAGAGCTCACTTCTCTGCCCCGCATCCTTTCTGCATCCCCTGCAGCCTCTCTGCCCATTCCCGCTTCTTTTCTATCCCTTCTCTCTCTTTCTTGTCACTTGTCCCCATCCCTTACTCTCATTCTATCTTTCTCTTCTTCTGCCTCTTTCTCTCTTTTTGTCCTCAGCCCTTGTGAAGAGTGGACATCTAAGCAGTCGCATTGGCAGATCTTAGCTGCATTTTCATGAGTGGGTGAGCAAAAAAAACTCTAGTCAAGAAACCGGCAAGGTTTCCGGCAAGGCCCCAGCTGAGGTCATTGGCCATTTGCTGCTAACACTCAATCAGTTCTCCTGCCACTCTCTGCCAGTAGGTGAGATTCCTGAGCTTCCACAGTAACCCATGGTTACACACCCACACTTCATTTGAGGAGAATACAATAGATTACAGTATAATAGCATCACAGAACATGGCTACAATAAGGCAGATTTAACTAAAACTTAAGAGCAGAAGGCACTATATATAGTTGTACAAATGAGCATATAATATAAAGAAATGTGTTTACTTGGGAAGAGATGCTTATTACTGAAGTCTGGTGTTGCCCATACCTGTGAACTAAAAGACTGTTAGCGTTTACTTCAGTCTTCCACAAGCAGTGTAAAAATGCCCCATTTCATCACTCATGAGACAGTGCTGGCTTTCACCAGACAAAATATAAATATCTGCAGGCACTGTAGAAATATGGCAGTGGCAACAGCAGGAGCAGTAGTGAGTGCTATACTATACTAAAGAGCCAACAAAGTAATGCACTCAGACAAATGAATATTTCCCGTAAACTTGCTCTTGCACAATGAGAAACCTTTGGGACAGAGAGATCATCATTCATTTTCCATCATTCTTACGCATGTCTGTCCATTCAATTGCCACCCACCTCTTAACAGACCCATCCATCTTTGGTGAGGTCAAGTATTGAAAGAAACCGCCCACTAATGAGCTACCAGGTCCCTGATCGCCAAACTGAGATTAACATTGCACCTCTGGGAGTACTGAACATCAACACTCACAAAAACACTTACTCAGCCTGAAGAAATGACTTTGACCCAGAACATACAGACCTAGATACACACAGGCCATAATTGTTGGATAGATGCTATTATGTTGTGTACTTACAGTGCCTTGCTTTATTGTGAAGCAAACAACAAACAGGACAAAATAACAGAAATCTACAGTCTACAAAACTATTCAGTCCCCTAAAGTCAGTAAATTGTAGATCCCCCTGTAATTACAGCTGCAAGTTGCTTTGAATAAGTCTCTATGAGCTTGGCATAGCTTGCCACTGAAAATTTTGCCTGCTTCAGCTACTTCAAGTTAGATGGTTTCTGCTTGTGAACAGCAATCTTCAAGTCTCACCACAGATTCTCATTTGGATTAAGGTCTTGGCTTTAAATAAGCCATTCCAATGCCTTCACATGTTTCCGCTTAAACCACTTGAGTGTTGCTTTACCACTATGTTTTGGGCCATTGTTGTGTTGAAAGGTGAACCTCCATCTCAGGTTCAAATGACTGACAGACTGAAACAGGTTTTGCTCAAGAATACCCCTGTATTTAGCATCATCCATCCTCCCCTCAACCAGTTTTCCAGTCCCTGCTGCTGAAAAAACATCTCCCACCACCACCACCACCATGTTTCACTGTGTGGGTTTTTTTTTTTTTCGCAAGATGTAACATTTTGCTTGGTGGCCAAATAGTTTGATTTTGGTCTTATCTGATCAGACCACATTCCTCCATACATTTGGGGAGTCTGCCATGAAAATTAAGAAAGCTTTTATATGACCACTCTTCAATAAAGCCCAGCTCTAGGGAGTGTAAAGCTTATTGTGGTCATATGGACAGATACACCAAGTCTTTGCCTGGGAACTCTGCAGCCCCATTAGGGTCACTTTTGGTCTCTATGCTGCCTCTCTGATTAATGCCCTCCTTGCCTGATCTAAGAGTTTTGTTGGGTGTCCCACTCATGTCAGGTTTGTTGTGGTACCATGTTCTTTCCATTTGATGATAAAGGATTTAATGCTGCGTCATAGCTGCTCTCTTTTTTTATTCCAACCCTGACTTGTGCTTCTTAACATCTTTGTGCCTGATTTGATTGGAGATCTCCTTGGTCTTCAATGTGTTATTTTTTTGTGTGTGGTGCCCATTGCTTAATGGTGTTGCAGCCTATCTATCTGTCTATATATTGACAGATCATGTGACACTTAGATTGCACACAGGTTGATTTCATTTCACTAAGCATGTGACTTCTGATGGTTATTAGTTAGGGGTTTCATAGCAAACTGGGTAAGTGGGTGAATACATATACACATGGCAATCTTAGTTACAAAAATTATATATATATATATATATATATATATATATATATATATATATATATATATATATAGCGGAGATGTCTATTGTAAAGTGTTGGGGGGGTGTGTGTCCCCCCTCTGATCTCTTTCTGCTGTAGCAATGAGGTATAGAGGAGAGACCAGCAGTCATAGCTTGCAATGCCGTAATGGAGCTCTTTATTCAGCTCTAATCTGTTCTTTGTCTCTGATTCGAGGAGCAATGTCATAATATCAATCCAAATCCATAATCCCTAACTGGTGAGGAAAGGTTTTAAACAGAGCTGCACTGGAAAAACATAAAAACACAGTTAAAATTGGTAGTGGTTGCACAAATGATGCAGTTAGGTGCCCCCACCCCAAAGTGTGTGTTTCCTGGTTTTGCAAGCATGTGTGTAGGATGTGGTCTGTGCAGGGTGCCCAGCCACCTTTGCTCCATCTATTAGAATTAGGTTTTTGTCATATCCGTTGCATAGCCAGACCTCAAAAACCATGTGCAGTTCCCCCAGGCCAGTCCAGCCACCCCAGCAAGATCACTCTTTCTTGCTTTTTTGTCTGCCTTATCTAAACACAAGTAGCTCTTATCTGGTTGTGGTCAGTAATTAGCAAGAATTACAGTGGTAAGTGGTGTGCTGGGGCTTCACCATGGCTTCCGATGCTCATATGCTCATCCACTCACAAAGGCTGTGAAACAGAGATTACCTTTGGTGTAGGTGCCTCATCTGAGCATAGAAAGTATCTGTTGGGTTCACATACACATACACACACACTGTTGTCAGTGTGATTTGAACATTTGCACCACTCCAAGAGGAAGATTAGAGCAGGGAAATGTTTAATCTCTTCTGACACATTGACTTGGATATTGCACCTCAGCTGCTCCCTTTATCTGAACTCAGTGTTACTTCAAAGGCCTTCATCATGAATAAAATCATCTGTGGTTGTGTAAAATTTAAAAACAGTGCATACTAGTTCCTTATTTTTATGCTCAATGTGTCATGTTTCTATGTTTCTAGCACTTTAATGAAGGCTAATACATTTGTTTGCCTACCCAGCCACATCCAACACTGCAGTATAGTAGTACCCCTACTTTCTGTTTGAAAAATACAAAAAATGCTTTTTGTCAATTTACTGGCTGTTCTCAGCAGTGTACTTTCATTACAGATAAAAACAAAGGGTCCACGTGACAGGGGACATTAATACAAATGATGTGATTTAATTTGATAAATCCATACCTACTAAGGCATGGTCAGCACATCATAGTAGGTTTGATGTCCTCTAATCTTTTTCTCTCTGATATATAGTCTTATGTTCTAATTACAAGACTAAAAAGGCGACATAATTCTCTCTCTCCCCCCTCTCTCTCTCTCTCTCTCTCTCTCTCTCTCTCTCTCTCTCTTTCTATCAATCACTCACTCTCTCTACTCCAAGTGCTTATCTGTTATCTGAAGCATACTTTGGTTTCCGTGGAAACAGCCAGGCATTCTAATTGATGAGAATTTGTGATTGCCCACTTAGTGTCATAAACTTCATGTGGCATCTCTCTGTTGGACCCTACAGAGCCACAAAAATTTTGTCCTTACAACTGTCAGAGAGAGCGAAAAGAGAGAGAGAGAGAGAGAGAGAGCGAGAGAGGAGAGAGAGAGAGAGAGAGAGAGAGAGAGAGAGAGAGAGAGAGAAAGGGAGGAAAAGAGCCTGCCCTTGCTTGAATCTGTACCCAGTAATCTGCGCACACACAATCACCACCAGTCAGCGCCTTCAAACACAGAGGGGCCATCTTGTAAAGGGGTTTGTCTAATGATGTCTCCCTTTCTGTTCCATAGCTAATTATCAAAGATAAGTTCTTAGACAGTCGCATGGCAAAAGCCTCAGCTGATCCACTGCATGTCTGTGTGTGTTGATCCACACCTTTACCAGAAATGTTATTGTTTGTTTTTTTGTTATTATTATTATTTAGTTGATGTTTTCATGATTGAGTAAAAAGTGAGAGATACGTATGCTCTTAAGATTATTGATGTTAATGTTACTGATGTAACTGAGACGTATTACATAAATGAGTATTTTTGTGTATAAACAAATTTTGCTAGGAAGCAATGGTTCGGTGAACATATGTAGGCGATCCTAATGCACATGCTTAAATTTTTCCTATCGATGAGTGACGGAATGTCAGTGAGTACCGTTTTGACTAAATGACAGAAAAACTTGAGCAATACTAGGGCATTACATTTAAAGCTTGGCAATTCCCAAGTGGAAACAATTTGCAAACAGTCGGACCTGTAGGCAGTTTGTCAGCTCTATTACAATAAAACACCTGCCAATAGATCCTTTAACTGTCAACTAAATTTGATTGAATTCCAAATCATTTTGGAGCTTTATTATTGGTCCATTTATCTAGAACAATTTAAAGAGCAACTGACTGTTTGTAATAATGTCTAAAATGTCTAAAAATGAAAATGCATTTTGAATGCAAGGCATATCAATAGTTCCATATCTGGGCACTGTATAAAATCAAACTGGTGTGTTTATATGTGAAGAATGTCAGTCAAAGGAACATAAGAAATGTATTCATGTTGTGTCTTATATCCTTTACCATTGACAGCTCCTTTGCATATGACTAACACAGTCTTGTCAAATTGCATTAAAACAACATTGCATAAAAACAGAACAGTAATGAGACAAAAGGAGGATAAAGTATGCCATTAACATATACCTATGACATTCTAACCACAACCAGTGAAATGTGTTTATAACCCACATTTATCATGTTGTGTCTGAAATCAAGCACATAAGAAAAAAAAACCAAAAAAAAAACAAATTTTAAACTGAATATAAAACCTGTGTGGGGAAGAGAGAGAGAGAGAGAGAGAGAGAGAGAGAGAGTAACAGATAAATGGGAAAACCTGCAAGTGAATGAGGAAGACAGAATGAAAGTGAAAGTGAAGATGTATGCTGCACCCTGCTGACCCAATTAGGTTCGCCATCATCAAGCAACTCAGAAGGAGGTAAAAAAAAATTTTTTTTTTTCATTCTTCTCACTTTTTTTTCCATCTCTCTCATTCTCGCTCTCTTATTCTGACAGGCCACTGCAAAGACTACTGCTCATCAGGCGGATATTGAGCTTCATTTTGAAATGCTTTTCCTTTGACAGGCCCCGAGGCAGTGCCTATCATCTTTTTAATATCTCACACACTGTAACTCTCCCCCAATTACCTGAAGAGTATAATTAAAAGGACCATTCAGGCTGCTGCAAAAACAACACTCTTAATTAGAAGTCATTTTATGTACAATATCAAATGAAATGAAGTACATCAAAATATCACTGATATCACTGCACTAATGACCACTAGAGAATATCCTTGTCCTTACAGCAGTGGGTATAGGCTGCCCAAGATAATGCACTCGCCTTGCTTTTCAGACGTTTTTTTTTAATCTATGCTTTTTTTCAGAGAAGTGTGACATATTCACATATTAAACTACTAATTTGGATGCATAATCTTATTAATTACAGAGTCTTTTTGTAATGATTTCTATTATGTGTTGGGGTGTGGGGGCAGTGTGTTGTCTTTAATACCACCATAAAATATCACCCTGCTTAGCCATTTACAAAGCACTGATTCATGCAGAGTGTCACACACAGAGTGTGTTTGTTGCTGTCCCCTTTCATTCAGCAGGGCTTTGATTGAATAATCCTACTCATATTGTTGCATTACAGGGCTTCACATGCTAATGGCTTTCAGTAATCCAGATGTTGGCAACCCCAGTCCCCTGGCCATAGAGAACATCACAGATCTAGAGCAACTGCAGCATGGTGAAAGCCAAATGCTAGCCCAAGGGTCCAGCAAGAAAAGTCTGCCACATAATGCCGAATTAGCCTGGAGCTGTAGCTAGCATATTGGACTGTACAAATCTGGGCTAGCCTGGAGCTAAAGCTGAACTGTACAAAGACTATTAGTGTGCTGCTTTGGCTTCCATCCCGCATTAGCATACTGGACTGCAATGGTCTGAATTTACTAGACCACAATGTACTATACAAAGCTGCTATAGTGCAGAATGGTGACTAACACTGACATCTGTGGATCTCTCTATTATGTGTTCCGTTTCTTTAATCATTCTGTCAGTTTGTGCACTCATTTTATATTTTACAAGCCAAGCCACATGTTCTGAACATTCTGAACAAGCATGTTCCAATCTCAGGATAAGAGTCACCGTTAATTCAGACATATCATCATTGAATGATGGCCTATCCGTAAGTAATCCAGCTCGGAAAACAAAAAATTCAATTCAAATGACAAAACAACCTTCCAGTGCATGCCTACTGCTCTGTCCACATGTACATGCTCAACGTGCATACAGACTCTGACTGATCAATGAGAGGGGGCGAGGTTAATGACATCACTCTCCCAGAAATTGGGTTATAGAGGAAATGAGAATGATATGCTCTCTTTCTTTGCTAACACAGTGTTCCAATTTTAGAATAGAAGTCCTATGAAGGGATAATACTGATACATACATTGTTGTATGTGGAAGAATTTATTTTTAAAAATATCCTTGTAAATCTAATCATTACAAATAACTCATCAACTCATTGCCTAAAAACACTCTGAATGATCAACAGGGCTTTTGAGATATAACACAAACAAATTCAGCAAGTAATTGCTGAACATGGTCATGCAACATGCAACATGGTCAAATTCTTACAAATATTTAAATTCTGTAAATTTTTACATCTCAAATTAATGCAATACTATATTTGGGACATGTAGTATGTCTCCTATAGATACTTTTCAGTTCTTCTGGCAAACAAATGAGCAACAAACTATGAAAAAAATTCCACAACATTGGCATAGGGTTGTAAAAAAAAAACCTTTTTTAACATACTGTCTTTCTCCCTTAAACTGTGAGAAGTGTTTTTTTTTTCTATAACTACTCATGGGTGCCTGTGATTGAGAATGACCCTGCCTGTTGTTAAACATTGATTGTATGTACACTTTATGGATTATTCATATTTTGTGTTGTATGTAGATGGGTTAATTAGGATTAAAAATGCCATGCACATGCTGAAAACCGGTTTTAGAGTAATCTGCAGAATATATTATCATTTATATTCGAATGAATCTATTATTTGTAACTCATACTCAATTGGTGATTAATCTGATGACAAGGCAGGCCAAAGAAGCAATCTGGTGAAGACATTTTTGGCAAATCATTGCTGTGTTTTCAAGCATTTTCCCAGTCAAAAATGCCAGTTCCAAAGCCCTGCCATTAGAGGCAGCACATGTATTGTGGCCTCAGCATGTCCTGCACAGACTGTTGAGCTTTTGTCCTTTGTAATGCTCCATTCCCAACCCGACCAGTGTTGTGTCCAAAACAGAACCTGAACCAATGATGGCTTGGCCAAAACAGCCTAGATGGTGGACTGTTTCAGTAAAAAAAATATTATTATTATTATTATTATTATTTTTATCAAGGAGTGGATATAAAATGCATATAATCAAGATGAAAAAGTAGTGTTAAAAAAATTTAAAAAAAAATTTTGTTTCAATTTGGGAAGACTGACAGACATTTTCAGGATACTTCTGGGACATCTGTGAGAAGTGTTTCTCTACATGACAAAATATGAATTCAGATTGGCTATAAGGTAAAAAAAAAAAAAACATTACTTATTTACTACTCTGCTAATTTGGTTTTCAGTCAATGTCTGAAAAATAGATTTTAATTTTGCAAGTGAGAATTCTTTTAGAAATTTGTACAACCATATTTAATTCATTTTCTACTTTTTACTATTTTACTTGATGAAAAATTTTATTCCTGGACACATCTGGTCTTAGTCTAGACTTCAACTCTATGTATGAAGGTCTTGACTTGGACTTGATTCTAGCAGTCTTCATTACAACACTACAGTAGCCTGAATCGTAATGTTTTTGTGTCATGTGGTCCATAAGGTCAGACTTATTTTTGAACCAAAATAATATATTTTTTGTTGATTTGATAAATCTGCCAGAGACGTAAATGTGTGCAGATTTTTGGAGCAATTTAACACTCCATTATTTTTTTATCAACGAGTGTATATAAAATGCATATAGTCAGTTCAATCCAAAATACACAACACTAGTATCTCATCGTGAACTTCATCAGTTCTTGATCTCATCAGTATGTTACAATAAGAGTAACACTGTTACCTTTAACCCTAACCCTTAAATATAAAAACACCAATGGTGATAACGATGTGAAAAACAATAAATCACATCAAATCAAAATGTAGTTGTATAGTGCTTTTTACAGTTAATGTTGTTACAAAGCAGCTTTACAGAAATAAAAAATAACTAGGTCATCAATCTTCCCAACAGTCAACCAATCTGAAGTGTTTTTGGAATTCTGAAGTTTATGCATGTTTCCTTCCTTTCAGTTATGCACACAAACCATGGTGTGTGAAGAACATTAATAAATTAATTAATCTGTCACTCTGTACATATTGTATGCACTTTTTACTTTTATTTCATGTGTTATATAGACCTAATGCTGCTTCCAAATGCTGCTATCTATGGATTTCTGCACAAGTACAAGTAATGTTTGCAGAATCAATCTCCTTTAATTCCCTTTACTATGCAAATGTTGAATTAATGTGTGGGACCTGCTGAGCTGTGCTTGCATGGGAAAATCTTAGTAGGAGTGGATGCTAATCATTCCCATTTTTATTTTGTTTCACACTTTTTTCTTCATTCCCTGAAAAAGAATACTGCTCTTACTTTGCCCCCAGCAACAGGCCAACTGCAAGGAGTCGCCACAGATGTCACTGACTTGCCTCAAAGACATCTCTAGGTATGTTGAGAGCATATTTGCATGTGAAAAGCTGTCACTCTTATGAAAGAGATTACTTCTGTATCTGGCAGACTTCTTTGTCTTTGTCAAGACTGAAAAAAACTCTACAAATCAACTGTGAACCAGCTCTTCAAGCCTGAGTTCCTAGTGTTTTTCATAGACTTATTGAGGCACATTGACTTACTGAGGTCCAATGAAATTTGTGTAGTCTATGTATTCCCATTAGTGTTCTGTTAAGATGAATTTAGGTAAGCAGACTGTGGGATGAATGTAACATACATACTAAGCTATCGTGCACTCCATGAGATTGAAATTAAACTGGGCAGGGATTCAAAAATTTGTATACACTTTTTGTAGTCAAGAGTTCAGTTTTTGATTGAGGGATTTTCACCCATTCATCCTTACAAATGTCTTCCAGTTCTGTGAGATTCCTGGGCCACCCTGCATTCACTGCTCTTTTAAGCCTGGTCTTATCGGTAGGGATGCTGACATATCAGACCCAGGACCAGGCTGCAGACAGACAGGCTAAAGACCATCTGCAAGCTGCTATGAGGAATCACCTAGGTTCAACAGTATTGCTCTGCAACAACATTGTAAAAAGTGCTATAATATATATTGATTGCTTGATTGTTTTGATTCTTCTGATGACTCTTCTCTGTAGGCCATATTTGTGCAATGTACCACAACTCCAGAGTCTGCTAAATCTTTTTGTAAAATTTGCCTTCCTACCAATCCTATGAGCAGCTTTTTGCAAACATTATCTTGACCTCCACTGTTCATGTTAACTGCAATTTCTAAATTTAATTGTGAACTGAGAAGATGGCAACTTCAAAACATTTTGCTATCTACTTATAATTTTTTCCTGTATTGTGGGCCTCAAACATTTACATTTTCAGAGTGCTAGACACCTGCTTAGAAGAACCCATGGCTGCTGTTTTGGAGACAAGGTTAGAGGTGTCAGTATTTATAAAGCTTTGAAATTTGCACTACCTGGCTTTTTCTAATGATGACAGTGAACAAGCCATATCCTTAAACTTGGTCAATGTTATTGGTGTGCTCAAATCTCCTAGGATTTCCAAACCTTTGCAAGGATTCATTTTTGTTTACTTTCTTTCACCCTAAAATTGTACAAAACTGAAATAATATACTGGTATATAAAATGTAAATTTTTTCAAGTTTCATTTTTAAGTTTATGCTTTTGGACAGGAGTGGGCAAACAGCCCATGAGCCATATCTGACCTGCCGAATATTGGAAAATAATTGGCAAAGCCCTTCTGCAACAATGAGTGGGCCAAAGAAAGTTGACAATAAATGCTAAGTGTTTAATAACAAACAGACACCTGAATACTTTTTAACTGAAGTCAAAAGCTATATGTCTTATTTGCCCAAAAACCATTGCAGTTTTAAAGGAATGCAACATCAGTCATCACTTTTCCACCAAGCATGCTAATTACACTAGTCATTGCAAGAATGGACAGCTACCACTCCCAGGTTTTAGTAGTTATTTTGCAGGCAGCAAAGAGTTTCACAAAGGCAGTTTCACAAAGAGTGCATGGTAGAGACAGCATGTATCTTGTGTCCTGAGAGCAAGAACAATTTTGACAGTCGCCAAAAACGTTAGCACAGATGGATCACCAAATTTGACTGGAAAAAACATTCGGTTGCTCAAAAGAATCCAGGAGAGGGTAAAAGAGGACATCCCTGAGCAGGATGTTATTCTAACACTGCATATTCTACCAGGAAGCAATGTGTCAATCCGTGTTGCAGCTTGACTGTGTAGTGAAGCCAGTTCATCAGAACTTGGTTTCTCACCCCAGTGTCCATTGCTTAAGTGTGTCAATGAGTATGGGAGATAATCTCATTTTGGAGTTACTTGAGCAAACTGATGATTTTCCTGAGCTGAGTGACACAGATTAGCTTTGTGATTTAGCTTTTAATGTGGACATACTGACACAAGAATGATCTGAACATGAAGCTACAAGGAAAAAAACAGTTTGGGTATGAAATATACACAAAAATCAGAGTTTTCAAAACCAAGATTGCTTTATTCTCTAAGCAAATGTCAAAAAAGTCATTCCCCTATTTCCCCACACTGGCTATATTGAACGAGGCCCCTTGACATGAAAAAAAAAAAAGGAAATCACTGGATGAACTGCATAGAAAATTCTACTGTCGGTTCACTGATTTTGGAACAATGGACAAGTCACTTCAGCTGGTGTCATGTTACTTCACACAAGACCTTGAAGAACAATAGGAGTTGCAGTTGGAACTGAGTGATCTACAATGTGACACCGTCTTAAAGGAGAAGTTTGACTCTCTTAAACTGGATGAGTTTCATGCTTCATTAAGCACAGCCAAATTTCTAAACATGCAGAAATTGGCATAGAGGATGTGGGTGTTGTTTGGCTCTACAAATGTGTGTGAACAGACTTAGTGTGACGAACACCAACAAAGCACCCCACATATCCCAGTTGAGTGATGAACTCAACCTCAGATCTGTTCTGAAAATTACCACAACAAAACTAACACCAGACTTTGATGCACTGGCAGTGAAGGCTGATCAACATTTTTTCCACTGAAAATGAATGTAAGTATTAACACTGTAAGGCCATTTTTATGTTTATGTTTGATATGTAGGCATCTGGTGCTGGCCCAGCTTGTCATTAAAAGTCAATGTGGCCCCTGAGCCAAAAGGTTTGCCCACCCCTTGCTTTTGGAGGCCATTTCACCTTCAGCTTGCTTAACCATGTACAGTAACAGTAAATTTGACCAGGGGTGCTCAGTCTTTTACATACCAGTGTACCATAAAGCTCTCAATTTCAAAGGTAAAATAGAAATGAGTAATACATGCTAAATTAATGACTGTTGGATAGATTAATGTGCTTCTGTTCTGTCAAAACCCCCAAACACATAATATAGAAGTCTTTCTTTAACCTACTATGGCTATAAAACTTGATCATACTTGTAAGACATGGGCAAAATGTTAGCTCAAAGAAATGGTCATAAAGTATTAAGATGTTCTGTTTGTAGAGAATGGCTTGTATGAGGCAAAAGCACATATCATTGTATGCAGATTGATTATGCAATTTAATGTTTTTTGTCTGTTTGTTTGTTTTATTGTTTTGTTTTGTTTTTCTGGTAGCATATATGTCACCACATGATATGCTGCTGGTAGCAGGTCTTATCATGCATATTACTGTGACATTCTGGCATGGAAATGCTTGCACAGAAGACATCAGCATAAGACGTAGTTTTGTAGTTTTGTAGTTTGATGTGCTATTACTCATATCAGTGCTCACAAGAATGTTTAGAAATGTAGTATGGGAAACAGTTCTTTCTTTGTAGAAACAGAGAGCACGACCGGCATGTTTACTGCATGTTTGATTGCTGAGATCTACAATGAACTAATGATGTCAACTAATGATGCTGCTAGACATTGAAAGTACAAGTTGCTATGCTTTCCTATGATTTAAAGGGCATTATATAAGTGACTTTAAGTGAATAGGGAAGTGAGAGCACACCTCAGGAGCAGCAAGTAGAAACCTCAGCACCCAGAGAGTGGGGGTTGTGTGTCTTTCTCACTGGTACCTCAGTTGTGGATGCTTTTTCCACCCAAACATCTGTCTGTCTGCTCTTACCATTTTGTGAATGAAAAACCAACACTAGAACATCTTTGCCCAGAGAAATGGCTTGAATATGATGCTTTGGTGCAGCAGGTGTGTGAGTGTGTGTGTGTGTGTGTGTGTGTGTGTGTGTGTGTGTGTGTGTGTGTGTGTGTGTGTGTGTGTGTGTGTGTGTGTGTGTGTGTAGGGGAGAGAGAGAGCAGGAATAAACAGTGAGAAGAGGGTGACAGTTATGAGTACAATATTAATATACAATATTTCAGCATAAATAAAATGGAATCTACCTTCTGAACTATGCAGTAGCATCATTTTGCCATCCACCTGTGATATTGGTCATGTTTACATCACTAAATAAAACCAGTAATTTGTCAGGTTCTGTGTTCTACAGGGCCAAATTTGTGCCAAATTTGGTAAAGTGGATAAAAAACCCCCAAAAACATTAAGATTTTCAGCTTCCAGGGTAATTTCATATGTTCATGTGTTAATATTGAAAGCACTACTTAAAACATTTATACAGAGGAAATATGACTGTACAGAGTGAAGTATGTTAAAACAAGAAACAGTATTAACAGCCCTTTATGTCTACGAGGTTTACCAAATGGATCCACCCAGGCCCACACTTTGCAGAGGCAACCTGACCTTGCACTGTTCACAGTGCTACATTCCTCTGCTGTGAAATGCTTATCCTTGAGGCTCTGAATGTTTTTCTGCCATGTAGAAAGAGAAAGAAACACAAAAAGTATGAGGGAGAAGCATGGGAAGAAAGACAGAAGATAGATAGATAGATAGATAGATAGATAGATAGATAGATAGATAGATAGATAGATAGATAGAGAGAGAGAGAGAGAGAGAGAGAGAGAGAGAGAGAGAGAGAAAGTGTACATCTTCAATAGACTGATGTTCTTCTCTTTGTGCTGAACACTCAATGTGTCTTGTCTCTTGTGACCTATGCTTGTTTGCAGAGAGATCAATACTGAGCATTACTAAACAACAGCAACAGCTCAGAAGGGGGGACTAAAGACAACAGGAACACCAGGAGCAATTGAAAGGTTTATTTCAAACAATGCTTTTCAGACAGCTTGTTAATGCTCTACTGATACCTTTCAAAGGAGGGTGGTCAACCAGCAGTACTTGAGTGACATTATAATGAATGAGTGAGTATAATGAATATTCACATTAAAACAGAATTCATTAGAAATGTTCCTGTATAACCAGAAACGAAGCCAGGCATGCACTGTGTGACGTTGGAAATATTTTGCACTAGGAGTAACTAATTACAAAATCATTACAAATAACTCATTAATCTTCTTGCATTTTCAGTTCAAATATACTCTGAATGAGGTGTAAAGTATTTTAGTCTGTAAACTAAAAAGTCACAAGTAATTTTTTTTATTATTGTATGGTCAAATTCATACAGATATCAAAACTTTAACAACCTAAACAAATTTTATGATCTCCTGAAAATAACAATGTGTGACTGTGTCTTATAAATACTTTGCAAATAAAATTACTTCAAACTACAAAAACAGTTGCTATACACTCAGGTGTGATAAAATTTAATTTTGTTAAGTAGTACTATAAGTAATCTTCCTGAATCCTGAATATACATCAAAGTGGTGGAGATAAACAGATACAACAGGGGAACCATTGCAATAATCAAAACAGCCTTAAAGTCACTGAAGATCTCACATGGACTAACATCTGCCTTGTAGTTTCAACCACAAGGCATTTACTATAAAGTGAAGCTGCTTTACACTAATTCTGTAACCATTACCAATGACATATGACATTGTGAAGCTATGTGCAGAAACTGTGAAATACATGTGCAGTGCTTATTTATTTATGTTTTACACATTAATGGAATCTAATCAGTTAAAAAGACCAGCAAGGGCCATAAAGTCTTTCATAGCCATCAAAACGCAGCAAGTGGGAACTTTACCTTTAATTCACTTTTACAGTCCTTTAATGTTCTGTCACTCAGCATCACATAAACAGAGGGATGAAATGAGGAAGTGTCTTGTAAATACAGGCCAAGGGACAGAGGAAACGAGGTCGAGGTAGACAAAGTACAAGTGAAGGAGGAAGATACAAAGAGACTGGTCTCCCAAATGAGAGCCCTGACAGAAGAACTTAATTAATATGTAGAATTTATTGATCTAAGCACTGTGGGGAAATCGTTCACCATCTTCAGTGGTTTTAAATGATGGGGAGAAACATGATAAACAGAGTGCAATAAACATTCCCATTGCACAGGAAAATGCACTGCGATAAATTTGATGGAGAAATAGATGCCATCAGAATAAATCAGCTCAATTCAGATGTGAACCCAGCAGTGCTGTGCTCCAAACTACAGCCCGGATTCTTCGAGGAAACAGAAATGACCAAACCAATTCAACCATGCAGAATGCAATTAAAAAGTGCCACAGAAAGAGAGACAGGAAGATGGGACAGCTGACCTGAGAAAGCTCTTTCTTAAAGCAAAGGAAATCTGAGGTACTTTTCTATTCATTACACAACTGTGATTAAACTAACAGCTGAATGGCATTTTGCTCTAGTAAATGGAGAAGGACAGGCAGATGGAGCACCCCGATGTGCTGCCCCAGGACAGAAAAACATAGCTGGGCCCTGTCCAGCTTACCTCATGACCTGTTCAACTCAGAAAGCAAGCTTCCCAGTGTATTTCCAGCTCCTCCTTGACCATGGAAACCAACAAATAAGGGGAGAGCCAAACAAACAGGCCTAAACAGCCTGGCTTTCTGCCACATTAACAAAGTAGTAAATGATTATAATCATACCATACTCTCATTTGCATACAACTAATGGGTGACCATTCACTTATATTTCCTCTAAGCAATATTATTTTTGAGTGTTAGTTTAAGAAATATTATATTAAAATAATCTCTCTTTTTATTGCGCTCTTGCTCTTTCTCTCTCTCGGGTTGTTTGAAGTTGTGTTTGTAAGCTGCCAGTGTCCTTTGAAAGAGGAGATTCAGAAAGATAACAAGAATGCTCTGTTCTAAAACAATGGATGAGCGCAAGGTAATAGCAAACAAGCAGGAAGGTAGGCCACACCAGGTATGTGTGTGTGTGTGTGTGTGTGTGTGTGTGTGTGTGTGTGTGTGTGTGTGTGTGTGTGTGTGTGTGTGTGTGTGTGTGTGTGTGTGTGTGTGTGTGTGTGTGTGTGTGTGTAAAGACAGCAATGAAAAGAGGGCCACATGCTGTGGTTTGACAGACCTGACGAGCTGACCTCGCCACTGTCGTGCTCACAAACTTTCTCCATTCGCCAGGCCTTAAATGGGGGAATTATGGTGCTCCCTGTGTCCCTGGTGAGTCTCTCTCTCTCTCTCTCTCTCTCTCTCTCTCTCTCTCGCTCTCTCCGCCGCTCTCTCTTCTCTCTCTCTCTCTCTCTCTCTCTCTCTCTCTCTCTCTCGCTCTCTCCCTCGCTCTCTCTCTCTCTCTTTCTCTCTCTCTCTCTCTCTCTCTCTCTCTCTCTAGCATATAAGGGCAGGGTGACTCTGTACAAGGACACTGTGTAAGATACAGCAGACCAACTCCACATCTTCACATAATATAGAACAGTTGACATCAAAGACAGTGTACAATGTGTAAAGATGTGTATATGTATACAGATGTTATACAAACATACTAGTGCATCTCTATAAATTAAATACTGTGATTTTTATTTTGATAATTTAATTATTCTAAGTTTGATACTGTGATTAGTAATTCTAATATTTTTAGATTCTGGATTTCTGTCTTTAATGTCTTTAATGAGCTATAATCCATACACACAACAATGAAATGGAATGTCACTTGTATTAAATATGATAGTTTATCTTTTTGAATGCAATTGTGATCATGAATGAGATTCAAGTATCTATAAAATTAACCAGATCACATTATTTAGCACATGCATGGCAAGAACACAATTTCATGAGAGACTTAATCCCATTTAAATTTTACAGAAAAAAAAATCTATGCAATTTTTTTTTTCACACATAACATTCTTCAGTGCATAAACATCTAATACATGATAACTGAAATTCTGTAATCACATGAAATCCTAAAACATTTTAAACATCAAATTACCATTTAAATTATTTAAGTACATAAATAAACTTATAGCCATATCAAATCAATGACCATGCTTCCTATAGTTGGCTGTTTGCTGCAATTCCTCAGTCCTTTGCATGACCACACACAGTTCCATTCACACTTATTTTTCTTGCAAGTTATTGGCAATAAAGCAAGGAAAACACTCCCTCCAACCACGAGAAAGAACCCTTGAGAGGAATCAAGACTCAAAAGGGGAACCCATGCTCATCTGATTCTGTGGTGGACACCTGACAGCAAAACAGATAACAGAAAACAAACACTAATTTTCTAATATTATTTTATAATTAACTAATATTTGAATATTTTCTTTCACTTGATCAGCCTGGCCTTAGCTCATAATCAAATCCATAGACATCAAGTACATCAAATTATTAGAATATTTTAAAAGCTAAAATGTTTTGCACCTGTAGGCAGGTGCTGAGTCCTGCTTGAAAAGTAAATCAGAATCTATGTGAAGCTTGTCAGCAGATGGAAGCATAAAGTGCTCTAAAATTTTCTGGTAGATGCTGCATTGACTATGGACTTTGGACCCACATTAGCAAATCATAAACCAACTCCCCTAAACCACCTTGGATTCTGTGATTCTTCACTTTTCCTTCAAACTCTAGAAGCTTGAAGTGAGACTTGATTTCCAAATGAATTTACTTTCATCTATTTTTTTTTCTTTAGCCCAGGTAAGATGCTTCTGACATTATATCTGCTTCAGGAGGGTTTGATATCAGTGTTGATACATCTTCTGTGGCTGACCCTCTTTGTGGAGGGGGTTGATGATCATCTTCTGGTCAGCAGTCTTCCCCATGATTGTGGTTGCGTGTGCTGAACTAGACATGGTATTTATATTGTTTGAATAGTAATTTGCTTAAACTTGAAATTAAACATTCTAACAATTTAAGTAACTGGATGATTTTCATGAGCCATACTGATAAAAATTGATTAAAATATTTTACTTATGTAATGAATATAATAATGAATATAATATATATGAATATAATATATATATTATATTTTTTTGAATTAACAATATGTTAATGATATTATTATTCCCTAAGAGACAGTAGTATTGTCCATTTGAGACCAATGATTTTATGGCCTGAGAATTACAGTAATTTACTTGTACTGAAGAGGTAATTAAGAACTAAAAAAACTGTTATTTATTTATTTAATGTGAAAATACTCATTATTTCAATGTTTGTTTTACTGTAATGAAGCAGAAAAATCTAGTTGCTAGTTTTTTCTATCCTGTGTGAGAGTTAGTTGGATCCTGCATCTTTTGCATTATCCTATGCTCATCACTACTGAAACATTCAGGGCATTACAGCAGAAATAAATATTCATAGGGCATTTTATTTCTGCACTGTTTCAACAAGTACTATTAGGAGCTAACAGTCGAGTCTTTGCATTTGAAAACAGAATATAATAAATAATGAATTAAACAAGCTTCATCACAATGACTAACTGTTTGGGCATAGTCTGCCCTGAATTATGGTCTCTCAAGCAGAATCCACAAGGCAAAGCAAAACATAGTCACCAACACAGTGACATTCATTATTTTCCACTTTTTATGCAGATAAACCAAACTAGCTAAGATTTGACACATTAGCTATGTATTGTATTATTGCACCCACCCAGATGAATAAGTGTATTTGAAATATGTTTGTGATGCATGTAAAGATCCTCTACTTGCATAACTGTCTCTTCAGACTGAAGCCTTCTTTTCTTAACCCATGAATAGTAGTTACCCTAAAGTTAGTATGGATGTTCAATGTCAATCAGAAAAACAAAGACTAGGCTGTCTTTGTCAGGTACACACCTTTTTAATCCAGTCCAGAATTTGAATGTGACATACTATGTGTCCAGGGTGACTACAATAAAGACTTCACAGTAGATTCTATGATGGACAACAGTTCCAAACCATGACATTTGCACTCTCATGCTTCATAGTTGGTACTAGGTTCTTGTGCTCGAATGCTTTCTGGTTTGTGCCAAACAAGTCTTTCATTACCGTGCCCACAAAAATGTAATGTTGGCTTCATGTGTCTAAAGCACACTATTCCAGAAGTCCTTGTCTTTGTCTACGTGTTCTCTGGAAAACTTTAGTCCTGCCCTGATGCCAAATTAATATCTATGGTCACATACGTAGCAGCCTATCAGGTTAAACACTGTATTCCAATTTTTGCACCTTTTCATTTTTTTTGTACAGCTGTTGAATTGACAAATAGAAATGTTCCAAACAACCTACTCTGAAAGTTTTGGTGTAGGTTTCCATTTTAGGATGAAGTCATATGAGAAACACAGCAAAGAGCCGAAAAAACTGTAATAGCTTTTTTTGGTCTGCCTTTATCACTAATTTCTGCTATGAATGTGTGCATGTTTATGCACTGAAAATAGAAGAAATCCAAAGCATTTTGTAAAGCCATGCGAGCCATGGACCACCATCAGTGGACTCAGATTGTCATGGTTTCTTTTGCACCTGTGAACATGTCAAACATTCTATACCCCTGTAAACAAACTGGGCTAAGATCATGAGGTGAATTTATAACCCAACATAGGCAAAAAATCTAATCTTTCATTTTCACTAAAATACTTTTCACCACACTGACTGTGGGAAAGTTATGAATGGTATGGAGCTCTTTTTGAGTGATATACTAACACCTGTTCATATGGAACATATGGTTTTTTAAAAGGGCCCACTCCCTAAGGAAATGGGGCCTTCCCCATGAATATACATTACATACTAATGGCTATACATCTCAAGATGAAAAATGGTGCCATATGTGGGGTCCCTAGATTTGTGTGAAGTTCGGGGGTATAAAAAGAGAAAAGTTTAGACCGAACGGCAGAATCCTGCATTCTCTCTAGAGGGTCCGCTGGGAAGAAACCATGGTTTCCTGTATTGACTTGTCTTCTTTGTAATAAAAAATTATTATTCAATCAAGACTTTCAGCTGAGATTTCTTTGGACCGCTTCACAGCATCACCAAACAAATAACACCACCTCACCTGCCAAAAATGTCTCAGTTCCGTTTGGTTGTGATTTGTTTTGTAGTTTAAATTGTTCTGATGTTTTCAGAAGGAAATTAAAAATATGGATTCAACAGAACAGAGATGAAAGTGAGTAAAAATAAAGCAAATGAGAGAAATGTGCATGAATCATGTGACAAAAGCAGAGCGACCAGAAAGTCTAAAATTAAGCACATTATATATACAAAATGAGCCCAAAAGAGGAAATTCAGGGAAAGTGCATGTGCTAACCACACATATGTCCTTATATTAGCTGGAATTTTAAAGTAGTTGAGATGTAAACAAAAGCACTAAAGCAATGAAGAAGACCAGCAAAGAAAATAAGTTTATAAAATGTACATCCTCCTTAACCTAATATTTTTAAGAATTTCAATAACTAGAAGATCTTAACACCTTCACTTAGAATTGATTATCTAGGCAGGCAAATATGTTAAGTTTTAGATGTTGTGAACACTTTAGACATTACAGGAGAAGAAGAATGAATGTGACTGTGTACCATTGTTTTGTAGAGACTGGTTTGATGGGTTTGCTTTGCTTTTCCCTGTGAATTCATCTTGAGAGAATTCCTAAAGGACCAAACAAATAAAGTCAGCCTACAGCCTGTGCCCATACATCATTGTAATTCATTCTGATTGAGCATAGTCATATTATTTTTGGCCCCTTGCCCATCAAGATAAAAAGAAGTGGTTTATTACTTTTTGCTTTTGATTACTTTTTGTGATTCTAGAAATTTCAACAAATTCCACCCCTTGAAAAATTATTGGGCTTCCAACCTTGCAAAATCTACAAACTCACACTATATTGGTACAATAAAATAATATATATATATATATATTATATATATATATATATATAATGTTTGAATTTTTATTTGGTTGTTTTGATTAATGATGTCACTAACATTACAAAGAGATGGAAATACGTTCCCCGGGGAGTATATGGGGAGAAAATAAAGTAAATAAATCCTGAATTATTACAGTTTAACCCTTTCATACATGGTGGTCACTACAGTGGACAGCTATTTAAAAGTCATTATTACATATATGTGGTGGGATCTTTTTGTTGTTGTTTTTTTTTGACTGAATTCTTTCTTTCTTCCTTTATTTAGTTTTGATTTGAAACACAGAAATGAAAACAGAAATTACAACAAAAAGATTTTGTCATACCGGTACGTGTTAAAGAATAACATTTAGATCATATTTGTTCTAGAGCATTAAAGTTTCCATTTTACTTCATTTATTTGCAAAAAACTTGAATATCACTTGTAGATGAACACACAGTTACATTAAAATCCTCACACAATTCAATCATTTTTTCAGCATGAAAGGAGAAAAAAAATCATATATCAAAGATTAAAGTCAAATGCATCATACTGGATAGATAAAATCTGCATCTGGTAGATCTGTCAGGGAAAATGAGAACAGTGTCAATTTTCCTTTTGTATTAAGCAAGTTGTAACATGACATGGTAATTGAATGATTTAATCTGCCTTACATGACATTGTGATCCTGTGATGTGTCTATTCTGCATGCACACATTGTGATGATGATGATGATGATGATGATGATGATGATGATGATGATGATGATGATGATGATGACGATGACGATGATGATGTGTTCTTTGTATAACTGTAAAGAGCAATGGTACAGTCTAAAACATTAATAAAAATAAAGGAGTCAACCTAAAATGTAAAAATAACTGATTCTAAAATTAACTCAATTTAGTCAGACCTTCTTTTAACTTTTCTTATTATTATTCTTCAAAACTCAATTTTCTTAATGCCATGAATGTCTGATGGTGAGTCAAAATCTATTTTTCAATTTTCTCCATAGGACACTATTATAAAGCAAAAGCTAGTTGATTTAAAGGTAACAGGATTATAGAACCAAGACAAGATTTACCACTGTCAGACATACCGTACAATTCACACCAAACACAACACACTCCACACCACATAAACATCACACAGTTCATATCGCACACACACACACACACACAGACACACACACACACACACACACACACACACACACACACACACACACACTCCACACAACAAATACACATACCTCAGTTGGAGTTGAAACCTACAGGAGTGTAGCTCTTCAGGAACAGGGTTGGTGAACCCTGCTCCACACAATGCTCACACCACATCACAACCACACTGCATTCTCCACACCATAAACCACACACAATAAACACCATTCTCTCCACATCACACATAAACCAGACCCATTACACCACACACTGTAAACTATACCACATACAAACTGCAGAATCACAGATCCATACAAAACTCTTCCAACAACTTCGGATAGCAACCATTTAGAAGCACCTCAGCAACCACATTGCAACAATTTAGCAACAAACTAGGATACCACCTAGAATACCACATCAGCAACAAAATTTAAAACTATTGCAACCACCTGGGATATCTTGCAACACAATAGCAATCACTGACCAACCCAAAAGCACCCATCCAGTAATTAAATGGAGTAGTACAGCAACCATCATGCAACCATCAAGCAACTCTACATCAACCACTTTGGATATGTACTCATACACATTAAACAATCTTTGACAAGTCAATTTAGTTCGGTTTTGCTTTGCATCTCTCCGTTTCATCAACAATATATAGTGTATTACAACAGCTCAAATCTGCTGCTTGTTTTATTATGTTTTGTAAAAGCAATTCACTCAAGGTTTTGCACTAGTGATTTCACCATGGGTAGTGGGTTTAACTGTGGTTCATGTTGCATATCATCACTTAACTATAATCATCTGTAAAACAGCCTCCTGTGGCTTATTGCTTTAATATGCTAGTGCTTTAGTATCTTCATGTTATTGCACAAGCATATAGTAGTAAAAGTAGCAATAATGTTTAAACCCACTGTGTTGTGCACACACAGGAATTAATCTTCCACATTTAACCCATCCTCACACAGTGATACACACATACATACTAATGACTTCACACTCCAGGGGGTAGTGAGCACATGTGCCCAGAGTGGTGGGCAGGCCTATGCGCAGCTGGGGAGTTCAGTGCATTGCTCAAGGGCACTTCAGTCATGTCCTGCCAGTTCAGGGATTTTGAACCAGCGACATTCTAGTCATAAGGCTGGTTCCCTAACCACCAGACCACGGCTGCTCTCAAGCACTTTGATTTACCTGATAAGAAGACTAGAAGACTATGATAGTTTCTCTAGAGGTGGACAGTAACAATGTAAAACAACTTTGCTACTGTACTGTACATTTTTAAGTCT
Organism: Acestrorhynchus altus; assembly: GCA_034509495.1. Lineage (NCBI taxonomy): Eukaryota > Metazoa > Chordata > Actinopteri > Characiformes > Acestrorhynchidae > Acestrorhynchus > Acestrorhynchus altus. The sequence continues at coordinate 16,093,357 of CM067523.1, forward strand.
TTCCTTTCCTTGACTCTCACTTAATTCTCACATTTAATTCTCACATTCCTACATTTATTTTTACTTAGTATATTTTGTACTAACTACATACTTGTTACTTTAAATGTTTAACTTTTTTTAATCCCACAGTTTATATTCAGGCAGATATTCAAGCAAGTTGTTAGTGAAAGTGAATCATTGAGAGCTTTGGTTCATATGCTTAAACAGAGCTGAGCTTCAAAACACTTAAGCATCCAGCCCTTTAATTTGGTGCTCCATCCATCCAGCCATCATCTCATCCATCGTACCATCCATCTCGTAAATGGTAAGCAGGTAATTCAAAACATCAAGTAAATATGTAGAAAACAACCAAGTTACTTAGTTTTATAATACAGGTCAGGGGATATGAATTAATTTGAATGTAAATTATCAGACTGTAAAAGTAATCAAGCAAAAAGGCATTCATACCCAGGTTGAGATTATGTAATTCAGCTTTATTATTAATTTATTCTATGTTTAGTTGAATTGTCTTCTCTGTGTTGTTGGTAATTTCCACCCACTTACTGTGGGACTTACTGTCCCTATGGCACCACAGCTGCCAGCCTTGGAGGGAGAATTGGTGAAGGCTACCACATGCTTCCACCTTTTTCATGCTGCTGCTCATGGAATGTTGTAGAGCTGTTTTAAGGTAATAAATCAAGTTGACTGACACCTGGTATAATTTCCAGGTGTCTGTTTACCTGTTTGCCTTAATTTGAGTTTATGTAACATTTTTTTCCTTAAAACAGTTTCAAAATTATTATGACGTAATATTGGATAGTAGCTCAACAGAACCGCTATTGTTCATTAGTTATGTTCATCAGAAAAGGGAACATCCATTCATTTGTTCAAATTGAATGGTACACACATGGGGCAATGGGGACTGGCAATTCATTCACTTGACTGGGTGATGTTTAAAAATGTATGCATGGTATATACAGGATTACAGCTTCCAGTGCCACTGCTTCAGTATCTCTCAACTTGTCCACAAATTCTTGTTCTTTAGTGGTGGCTTAAAGCACAAAATAGTATTGTACCTTAGGGTATCCCATTTTTGTTTTCTAAGGTACTGTCAAAAACACCAATGTGCCATTGCTGTGTAACTCTACAGGTCCAGAGAGGTGTTACACCAAAGCATCCCATAACTCTTTTTGAGTTTTTCTTTTCTTTTTTATTGACATTAAAAGAAAGAGAGACACTTTTGCAAAAGTTCCCAAAACTATTACTTTTTATTAATGATAACAAACTGTCAATCAATAATTTAATGTTCTGACCTTTATGTTATTCGACATGGCTTCCAAGCTTCACTAAATTTATGGCATTAACTATGATTACATAGTGAAATATAATGATGTCATGTAGTCTGTTTAAAGTTCCAAGTTCAGTCTGAGAGTGACTCGATCAGAGCCAAAGCATCAAAATTTTAATTTGAATGTGATCTGTCTTAACTGGACTCAAACAACAAAAACAACAATCTTTGACAGTATTAGGCTACCTAGCTACAATGCAGAAATACCCTGTCCAAAAGCTTTTAAGCAAAGAAGAAGCACTCTGAAATACAATCTAAAATCTCCTCCCAGGATGCACAAAGCACCCAACTTTCAGCCTGCCACGGCTCAGCTAATCATGGTTGTTATGGCGATAAACACCAGGGAGGAAAAAAAGCTGATGAGTTGTCAAGGCTGAGCAATGAGAAAGAAAAGAAAGGGGAGGATTATGGTGGGTAATCACAATGCTGGCATAGCGTTGCAACCTTATCAAAAACAGCACTTCAAATTGTGCTGTAAATGTGTAATGACAGTGTGTAATTATAGTATGCCTCTATTCGTTATGGAATTTGCTGGTGATGGCATTGCATGAGGGGAAACCTTGATTTTTAGGAAATTTTGTGAGTTATAGGATAAATCAAAATGTTACATATTTATGACTATACAAAAATGATGATGCTTTTAATATTAAGGTGGACACAAAGATGCATATATTTCCATTTATAATTCTTGAAATCATTGCAGCCTCTATAGAGTGATACATTTTGTTGGACATGCCTGGACAACAGATATTCATCTTCATCCATCCATCCATCCATTTTCTGAACCGCTTATTCCTGAATAGGGTCACGGGTGAGCCGGTGACCAGCTGGCAACTCTGAGCGCAAGGGCTATTCATCTTCAATGATAGTTAAATAAGTCATAGACAGTTTTGGTCAGTCATAAAGTAAGGTGTAGACCTTCATGTATAGCCTGAGTGAAAAGTAGCATGTTTAACTCCATTAAACTCCATTAATGCAATTAAATGCAAAAGCCACTGCAGAATTTCAGAGAAAAGAAATCTGAATACTTTATTTACCCTTTACGCAAAACCCCATCTATTAATTGTCTCAGTGATGATGCTGTTATGCTGGCTCCAATTACACTAATACATTCTACTGACTGCCATAACAGAAAATGCTTAAGATGCTTTTACCTAAATCAATAAGAAACTAACCTAATTTTGAATTCCCCCACAGTCAAAGATGGCTGAATTAAGTTTCACAGCAGCCAAACCTGCAGGAGTTGACTGCATAATTGAGATGCCAATGGATCAATCCTTGATTAGGCTCTGTAGTTCATATGATTCCTGCAGCCCTATTGTGGGCCAAAGTACTGTTTTGAGGCAGCAGGGAAATAAACACAGGCTTCCCACTGAAATGCCAGTACAATGAACAATGACAATATAATGTTACTGTGAAGGAAATGAGCCACAGAACTGAATGGAAAAGGTAATATCGTATTGTAAAAAAAATTGGAAACAAATCTATTTCAATTTCAATAAATTGATTTTAAAAAGTCTCATTAAGGTTTTTATATATGTGTTGAGAGAATATGTGATGAGAGCAAACATGAGTTCAAGAGTGTATTAATGTGTTAAAGAAGTTATGGGGATTGAAAGATGTTGGTGGCCGAATCAGATTAAGTTTCAGAAGAGACTTCATAGGTAATTATTTTTGGAGCCAGCCCTCTGGCATTTTTCCACATGGGCATCTGTAACAATGCTGGATATATTGAGGGAAAGAGAGAGATTTGCAAAAAGACACATTAAATGTTGAAACTACTCCTCTCCAACAGAACAATCTGTTCAAGCATTCTAGTACCTCATTTTATATCCAGGAGGTTTGTGTCAAGTCAAGACAAGCCAGCAGCAGTAAAAAGCCTAGAAAACCTGCCACTTCATTTTCTGCCTCTGCCACATTAAAAAAGAGGGCAATGCATTTTTTCTGTATGGGTGCTCCAGCATTTCTCGGTTTTCAAACCTCTCTGATTGTTGAAAGCCGGACTGGATTTTCTGCAATTAGGCGACAAGAGAAGGCAGTAATGGCCTCCTCCATATTTGAATCCTTTCCCTGTCGAAAGCTCATTATCAACAACACACATAATCCTTGGAATTGGCCAGAAATACTGTCTCTCCCTCCCTCTCTCCTTCTCTCTCTCTCTCTCTCTCTCTCTCTCTCTCTCTCTCTCTCTCTTTCATTCCACTTTTATACTTTGGAGACATTTTAAGAGTAGAGCCCACAGTGTATGTTTAAGTTTTCAATATGAAATTACCTGGACTGTGTTTCACCACAAAAATGATCAAGTAACACTGGAGCAATGTATCAAGTGAAGCATGTGCACACCCATTTTTATTAGAGGCTCATTATATACCCTTTTATACATGGAGTAAAATTTCACTTCCTGTCTATGAGCCATTTTCATTTTTGTGTAAAATTTGAATCCCACAAATCAAATCTATATCCTGAGAAGAAATGCCTTTCTGTTGTTTTTTTAGTATAGTGTTAGTAGAGTTTAGTATTAACCTTACATTAAGTTTAATTAAATTAAATTAAATTAAATTAAATTAAATTAAATTAAATTTAATGTATACTTCTAATGATGGGGCAACATGGGTCTCAATGTGTAGTTTTGTATTTGACATTTTGATTTGATTTGAGTGTCATTGAGTGTATATATAAAAAAAGCAGTGTGAGGCTCAAGAGAGGTACAGCATCTGGGTGAAAGAGCAGCAGGAGAAGGAGTGTGTGTCCAAATTGAAAGAGCAAGAAGAGTAGAAGGATAAGGGGAACTAACAAATGTTCCAATTCACCATCTTATTTATTTTCTCCTGCAATCACTGCTTAGAAGTGTCTGCCTTGGCCATTTTCAGTTGAAGTGACATTTTGAATTTAAAGCTAATAAGAGTTAAAAAGCATCAAATTATGTAAGATGTAACATGCAAATAAACATTTGTATCAAACATGAGAGATAACTAAAACTTATTACACTTGAGTGTTTAAGTCATTTAGTTAATGCATTGATTCATGTATAGGCAACAATCAGAATATAAAATGAAAGAAGTAAACAGAAATAACCACGGAGGAAACTATAAAACCCCAATGCTCAGACAAAGCCAGGGTAACTCAAAGCTAGACTAGCTAGCCAAGCAAAAGGAATCCAAACATAAGTAAATCTAACTTAAAAATAGGTTACTCTAAGAATGTATACTACATTGAAACTGGACAATGGAGGTAAACAGTGGCACAGAAGCACATGAAGAGGTTAAATGCCATAAAAGTCTTTTAAAGGGGAGCTTGACAAGCAGTTTCCAGTAAGTGTCTAAGACCAATCAATCAAAATGTATTTGTATAGTGCTTTTATGACAAATGTCACAGAGCAGCTTTGCAGAAATAAAAATAAGATCATTAACAACACACAACACACTACTCATTAGATCACATTAAAGCAACATTTTAAAACAGTTATAAATTCATTGTGATGCTAGTAAAACCTTTAACCTTGCTACTCTGGGCTTGGCATGCCACTAACTACATTATGTAACTCTGGTGAAGTTCTACTGTATCAGTCCATGTGCTTCATTTACTTTCAGTGACGACCCTTTAGGGATTGATCAAAGCTCATTTTGCATTATGATGCCATTACTCATTGAAATGTTGACTGAAATGTTTCTGTGTGCAATATTGTTGAGGAAGAAAAAATGGGACTGCTTTGCACCCACTGATACAATCCGAGTAATAATAACCCTTTTGTCTTGTTGTTTTTGCTGCTTTTGTTGTGTTTTGCTTTTCTTAACAGTATGCAATCCTGTTATTGGCCACTAATAATAATAATAATAATAATAATAATAATAATAATAATAATAATACATTTTATTTATAAGCACCTTTCTCAACACTCAAGGACACTGTACAAATTATAAAAGGGGGCCCTAAGGGGGCACTCTCCACTATACAGGAGGATGAGGAAGGCTGAGGCCAGGCAAATGGCAAGAGGGCTCTCCCTCTTTGAAGGCCTGGAAGAAAAGCACTTAGGGTGGGTGTCTTTTTGTTTTCTTGACCAGGGGTTTGAGCAATTCTGTTGTTTCTATTGTTTCTGCTTCATGTTTAGATGCTTTGTGTTCATACAGTTATGTAATGTCTTGTATGGCAAAGGGTCTGGGGTAATATTCTGTTAGAGCTTGACCCTAGACCTGGTTACATCTTAGCACTAAATGCTCTCACATTACTCTTTTGGATCTGGGCCCTGGATAAAGGAGAGTAGAGGTGTCCAACACTGCTCCTGAACTTGTACCCCTCTACAAAGTACTGTTCCACTACATCAAAGCATGAAATAAGCCTAATCAGATTAGATTGGAGCTAAAACTTAATTCTGCAGCAGCACCTAGAGGGGTTCAATGTAAAAAAAATAGGGGGCGGGGGTGTAAATAAATATATAAATATTACAAGTAGTTTTATAAAGTCAAAGAACATGCTTACAATTTTATACCCATTGAGGCAATGTAAGTTTCTCTTATAACACTGACTCCCGAGTCAATAAGGTAAATGTACTCACAAATACATTTCAATTGATTAATCACTTGAGTTGGTGTTACAGTGTATTGTCTACAGTGTCTGCTTTGTTGTGGGGAGAAAATAAAATTATTCATTAATTAAATAAAAATATTTTCATTGATTAAATTATTAGCATCATCCCATGCATTCATCCCAAGAAGACCCAACAGGTTCCATTCGATCTTGCCCTTATGAATGATAAGCCAGTGGTTCTACTAACCAGATGTAAAATATTGAACAATATTTCAGCATAATAACACCCCCCCAATCTGTCTACTACAGCTGTTTCAGTAGTAGAATTTGCTGATTTATAACAAGTTGCCAGAGTGTTTGACAGGTTCAAGAGTACCATAAAGCATATATGTAATTGTCGGAGGTGTTTAGTAAGCAGTGTATAGAGGTTCCAGAGTCAACGAGTTATTATATTGAATAAGGTGGAGATTACAATGATTAGTCATATTACATGTGTTTTATACTGTACTTTCAAATACATTTACATTTATGGCATTTAGCAGATGCCCTTATCCAGAGCGACTTACAAAAGTGCTTTGCTGTTCACTCAGAATATCCTTAGCTAGAAGACAAAGTAAGAATCTAGAGATTCCTCATGCTTAGATCCTGTTGAAACAAATGTCTTTATGGAGTTAAATACTCCTGAAACTGATGAGTCTTCAGTGTGTGTTTGAAGACAGTGAGGGACTCAGCTGTTCAGACTGCCAGGGGAAGTTCATTCCACCATTTTGGTGCCAGAACAGAAAAGATGTGTGCATCTCAGACAGCTGAGTGGAAATTCCCAGATATGTAATGTAATGGGTGCATATAGGGATAGGGAGAGACTGAGCTGCTGTATGTGCTAAATTCAGGTTAAAAGGTAGAATGGTGGATTTTGTTTAGTTAATAGAGTAATCTGAGATTTTGGAAAAGATTTTAATGATTTGTATGTTTTGAACAATGAGGAAATTGGATTTTGTAGAAAAAGCAAAATGTCATCTGCATACAGGCTGTTTTTGTGCTCTATAGTGTTGGTGCAGATACCTTTAATACTTGGATTTTGTTGTATAGCTGCTGCTAATGGTTCTGTAAAAATTACAAATAGCATGGTCAAGAGAGGGCATCCTTGCCTAGCACTGTTTTTATTTAGTGTGAAATTCTGTGATATTGGGTGAAGTGTAGAGTGTTTTAATTCAGTTTTTAAATGATTCTCTGTGCCTTAGCTTATGCAATGTAGTGAAAAGGAATTGCTAATTGACTTCATCAGAAGCTTTCTCAACATCTAGAGTATTTATTGCCATTTCTAACTTATGGAGTTTGATGTGTATGATATATGTACATATTGGTACATGATCATCTTCCTTTGATGAATCTGGTCTGATCAAGATGAATGAGGGTTGGGATGACTGTTTCAAATATGGTTTTGTGTCTGTGTTCATAAGTGATGGTGATGGTAACTGGAAGGAGAGGTAGGATCTTTTGTAGGTTTCAGATGAAGTGATGTGTGTGTGGTGTTATTATAGCCATATTCATTTCTATTAGTGAGCTCTTATTTTGTTTAATTTCTCCTATCACTCTTGTGAATATTGCAACCAGTATTGTCCAGAAGTGCTTGTAAGACTCAATGGGAAAGCAACCAGGACTGCGTGCTTTGTTATTTGGCATCGGTCAGAGAATGTTATGGAGTTCTTCTGATGTTATTGGTTCTTCTACTATATTTTTTGTTCTTCAGTTAATTTTTCTAAGTTTATATTATTGAGAAAAGTGTGAATATCTGTTGAGTCTGGAACATGTTCTGATGAGTATAGATTTTTATAGAATTCCTTAAATATTTAATTTACTTCTTCTGGTGTTTGCCTGATCATTTCAGTCTTATCTTTGATTACTGGAAATGTTTAACTTGGTTAGCTAAGAAGTGTTGAGATTTGTTCAAAGTGTCTGTGTCTTAATCATTGTATTAGAAATGTGGTAATTATATTGTGATTTACATTCCCTGAGCTCATTTTTCAGTTTTAGTTCAGTTTTTCTGTATTTTACTTCTCCTTATAGGAGGAGTAGGATGTTACTTTGCCTCTTAGTACTGCTTTCCCAGTTTTCCAGAGTAAAGTTGGTGAGGAATTAGTTATTTTTAGGAAGGATGCCCATTTTTTTCTTATGTTTCAAACTCTGGGTCTGTAAGTAAGAATGTATTAGGTATGTAGTGGTATGTCATGACTTTAGTTGTGCTAGGATTATTGGTTAAGAATTGGTTAAAAATTAGTCAATGCAGGTGTGTGTGTTTTTTGGACTTGGGGGTTTTTTAAGGCGCTAGGTATCACAGAGCCCTAAGTTTGTCAGGAAAAGTTTGATGATGTAGGTTACTTTTCAGTAACATGTATTGTGTGTACTTGTTAATCTGTCTAAATATGGGTCATGGATCATGCTGAGGTGTCAGAGTTGTGAGCTGGACAGACAAAGACTAGGGAAGCGGAGGTAAACGCTGAGGTTGAGGATTTAATGAAAATAAAGGATAAACCTGGGAGACAAAGAAAAACTGGGGTACTCAAACAAAAAAAAAGAACATTAACACGAAACAAACAAAGGAACAACATGGGAACAAACTTACAAACATATGAACAGAAAGACTCTCTACTGAAAAACAAATCAGGAAGGAAACAAAGTCTACAAACAAACAAAAGTGAGCTATACTAACATAGAGGGTAGAAAACAAACCTACAAACAAACCAGAACGAAGTCTACTAACATATAACTGAAGCAAGCAATACTAACCTACAGGGTAGGAAACAAAGGATCTTAAATACAGTACAACATTGGACACACTTGGAGTGAACTCATTACGAAGGGGCAGGGTTACAAATAAGATACAAATGGAGGAGACAGAACCAAAACAGACTCAAACCATGTGCTAAGGAGCACATGGGGGGAAATGACAGGGGACTGACAAGTGATAGACATGACATGAGGTCACCTCCAATTATAACTGTGGAATCTGAGATATTGTTTATATGTGAAATTATATTAGAAGGATGGGTGATCAGTATCATATTAGTGTAACCCCTCCCTAAGGTGCCTAAATGAAATTTAGGGGGTGTATATCTCAATATATAAATGGCAGGTGTGCTATACCTTAACTCACACTGGAGAAACGCCAGATAGCGGTGCCTCCATCAATAATATTCCTAGTCACTGCACTAATTGAGGACTAGTACTAATCTAAACACACTGACATTACAGCCGAGATATACACATCACACTTCAGTCAGTGGAACCCAAACTGTAACTTATTTATTCCCTTCTGTCGGGAAGAACTGCTGGCTGTTATTACCCACTTTTTGACTTTGGTCAAACAAAATGAATATAACACACACAAATACAGTATACAGTTCACTCTGTCAGTATTGAACACGGCTATGGAGCAGTCCCAGAAGCAGAACTCAGTACCCGCTTAATACTTTATCGTTAGGGCCCAGTTCATCTTGCTCCAGTAGGAATCCTCACAGTCCCAGTACGTTATGATGTCCACATGACAGTAGGACACTTCACAGATGAACAAGACCCACGCGGTCATCTGAAGAGATGTGTCCCTGTTCTTTATTCTTTAGTCCAGAACTCACTGTTGAATCTGTGACCCACATGCTCAGCAGTGCAGCCCGCGTTCAGCTTCTTCAGTTCAGACATCAGAATACTCAAGGTCCCTAAACTCGCATCAGCTCCTAACATTCGGGCCAGACATACCAGTGTCTTCATTCTCCAAATGTAGTTGTGGCAAATGTAGACGGATCATGGAAAACTCTCAAACTCTGTCTCTCAGTTCCCCATCCATTCTCATTCAAAGCGGACCTCTACTTCTCTTAGTCCCACCCAATCACAACCCTCATTGGGGTGTCACATAATCATCATCCTGTAGTCTCAGAAACAAACAGAAAAATCCCTGAGTCTGCTGGTGTAGGAGCAGTAGCAGCCAGATGGTAGGAGGGTGAAAAGTCTATGGTTTGGATGAGAAATATCCTTGAATGATGTTTTTCACTCTGGCCAATCAGCTTTGTGATAAATGTCCTGAATGGTGGGTAACCTTTGCAGTGCAGTGCTTTTGCAATCAGCTGCAGAGCAGTTGTAATACCATGCTGAGATGCACTTGGTGAATATGCTCTCAGTGGTATAGTGGTAAAAGTTCCTGGCCCACATGTGAGCTTTTTCTTGAGGCTCCAAAGGAAGTAAAGAGGGTTTATATGATTGCATTGATTCTCTCCTTTTAGTTAGGCTGTCAGATCTATGGGAGTCACTTGCCACACTCTGGTATGGTTTACATTCTTTGTTCTCCATAAATGTAAACACTAAATTAATTACATTTCCCTACCTTTCCTGAGTCAATGATGACCCACCAACCCAAGCTGGCTAACCGTGAGCTCCCCTGACATCACTTCAGAGGCCTGCCCACCTTCCTACTGGAGCTGGACTAGATTCCCACCGTGTCCTGGACTACTTTCCCACCTGCTGTCACCAACTATGTAGAAATTTGCACACACCCTAATTATCTGCTACTGTGACAATTATGTCCACCGCCTGGTTCCTCCCAAGGTTTCCTTCTTCCAGCTCTGAGAGAATTTTTCCTTGCCACTGTTGCTCTTTGGCTTGCTGACTATGGGGGGATAACGTCTTTAACCTTTGTTTTGTGTGTTGTTCACTTATTTTGGATTTCTGTAAAGCTGCTCTGTGACAACAGTTGTAAAAAATTGCTATACAAATACATTTTAATTGATTGATTCTAGCTAAGGTATCAGTATATGCTGATATGTGTGTAGTTGAATCAGTGTGTGTAGATGTGTGTGTAGTTCTGTTAGCGTCCCCAACTAAATGGTTCTCTAGGCCATGCCCTCCTGTTATACACCAGTGCATACCTATTAGACCAGGAAGTTCTTGGTGTCTCATAACACTGCATCATGCAATGAAGGTTAATATTAACTGTCAAAGAAGCAAAGTTACTCAAACCAGTTTTGTTCTTCATTCTTGCACTATAATTTCAAGGCTAATGTAGCTAATGTAACATCATAATATCTGCATATATACAGGTCACACTCATAAGAACACATCACAGAGGCCATTTTATACATGTACTATGCCATATAAAGTTGGAAACAAAATAAACAAATCTGTTTGATACTAACTTGTTAAGGTTTGATGTGAGCATGTGCCTTCGACATGCTGTTAGAAATATGCCTTGTAGTCATAGGTCTTGAGGGATGAAGGTACACAAATGTGGAACCAATCAGCAATCTATTTTTTTCAGCCTGTTCAGTTGAGAATTATTCTGCCCTGCAGTGGGAAAAGTATGTGTAGGTCTTTGTGTTCATATGTACTATCTACTACTATGTTTAGTAGTACATTTTACTACTAATATGTTCATGGTGGTGATTATGGGATTTGAAGAAGACTGAGAAGAGAAGACTGGAGAACAGATATCTGCTGCTTAGTCTAAACCTTTATTGGCATTGGATTGGATGCTTGTATGTGGCATCACAAGCCTCAGGGTAAATGTTTATTCGTCATTTGCACAGGACATTCATGTATTGAAATGCTTGTGGTGAAACATTACTCTATAGCAGGGCATCGCTGAATATACTAAATAAACAAATATTTTAAATATACACAATACACAGGAAAAAGGTGATTTTCTGTGAAAGGAACTCTCAAATCTTCATTAATAAATTAGGTAAAGATAAGTCTCATTTATACTCTCATGTGAATCTATGCCTCTTAATGTATGGCACCATTTGTGTGAAACAGACAAGATTTAGGCAGTAGTGTAGAAGTGAGTGTCAAGTGTACAAATGAAAAGGAAGAGATTTCTAATGTACAACTTTAGTGAACTTCTGAAATTCCCTTCATAACTACTTATTTTCCATTGAGAAAGTAAGTTTATTTATTTGAATAACACTTTTTATAAACAATGGCAATTCACAGAGGAAGAATATGTTTTACATTTTAAATAAAATACAATTAATTTATATTAAAGCTTCAGAAAACATTTGCCTGAATCATACATTTAAAAGACAATTGCCAGAAAGGTGGACATCCTAGTATATGTACACATTTCTTTTCCACATTACATACACAGTATTTACATGTTCTGTGACATGCTTGTTATTCACCTGTCCACTGGTGATTCTGTTTTGCCAAATAAACATAACCCAGATTTTCATGTAAATGAAGAAGGGAGAAAACCATGTCACCATGGAGCTTATGGAAGATATTCATCAATAGAAACTGATGCAGACACAAAAAGAATGTCACATTTCACTAGGGTTATGGTTGAGGTTAGGTAAGGTTTAGGTGAATGTGCCAGTTCAGATCATTAATTAAACTGTTTCATAACATTCACTGTTCAAATCATTAAATTTCTGTCTGTCTGAGTTGCATATGTCAATCCTGATCTGTGATGTATTATTCCTAAAATGCTCTTTTAATCACATGTACAAATTTCTCTTATGACCAGGCTGGCCTTGAGCTGCTCCACACTGCTGTATATGTGAACACATATTGGCCTGCTTGCAAAATCTTGCATATTTACACATTTACTATAGGAGCCAGGTTTGGAGGAAACCGCAGTGAAGAGCATACATCCAGCCTCCACACATTGTACAGTTTAAGCCCAGATAGCAATGAATCTTTTACCCAAAGGTGTTCCACATTTGGCCCAAATGTGTCTGTTTTCTGGGAGGCGATTTCACTTTCTGTAGAACAAGTAGATACAAGATGCACCTAATAACTGGCAAACTATTTGTTATCCTTATTTAAAATTAACTGAAATATGTAAAGTAACATTGTCTATATTGACTGAATTGATGTATTTATTTATTTGTTTGTCTTTATATGTTATTTTCATTCGTATAAATGTTACTGATGTTACAGCCAAGCTGGCAATCTGAATTACCAGTAAACATTTTACAGTGTGGTTTATATGTATGCTCAAAATAAATCCAGACAGAATACAAAGGCCTTGTTTTTGAAACTGGTCATAGTGACGTACAACCTGTCATCTAAACCCACTAAACTGGATGTTTGCAGAGAGAAATGAGTTTGCACTGTGTAGCAATCTTCCCTTGGGCTCATTTTAGTAACACGTTGTCAGCTTGGGCCATTACTCCCAAACCACTCATCCAGACATGTCGCTCATCTTCCACTGGTGACAAAAAAAAAGATGCAAGTGAAACTTTGGGACTGGAAACCTCACTGGAGAGTTGTTTTTCTCCCTCCAAAAAAGATATATTTCTGTATTGATTATGGGATACACTCCCCCAACCACAAGATCTGTGGTGCATTCCAGCTCCCTGCCTGCTCATTTCAACAAATTGTCAAATCATCTCTGCAAATCATGATTTCCAGTCAAAAATCTTGAAATAAAAGATGAAAGCAATTTATCTGCAAAGCCACCAGAAGAAAAGTCTTTGGCAGCTTGCTCCTTTCTGTGAGAAACAAACAGAAATAAACTTTAAATTTGCTCAATTTAAATTTATTCAAATGAAAAAACATGAAAGTTGTTTTATATAATGGGAAATGCAATGTCAGACAGAAATGAGTTCCTATGTTAGGCTTTTGAAGCTGCTGTTTTGAGCTGTACATCTACATCTTTATGTTCACTTACAGATTCTTAAATTATTAAAAAATAGCCATGCCTGTGTCACAGGATGTGGAGAGATTTGACAGAATGTACATAAAATTCTGGTTACAGTTCAATGCTTGGTGCCACCACATCAATCTGATGGCATCTGGTGTGTGTGGAGTGCCTAATAACATCTCCAGTTCACAAGTTCATAGATTGCCAGTCTGTTATAGTGCTCCCTGTCAGCCTCTTCCCAACCAAATTAGCAAATTGTCTAAGCTCAAGCACACAAAACTAGTCCTCTGGGACCCCCATACTGTAGATTGGTGTAATGTGGAATGTATAAGAATTTGTGTGTCTTCACCAGTGTTAAATTGACCTCACCTGCTCCGATTTACCAAATATTACCATTACAGAATGCCCTAATCAATAGGGCATGAGGAAACACAATGGAATAAGGCAATAATCCATAATAATAAGACTTCATTGGTCAAAATAGTAATTTATAATGTTACAAAATGCAGATATAGTTGACTTCTGTGCAAAGGTGTTATCAATATGGCATCGGTTGGGGAATTCGAAGCTTGGGGGTTGGGGTGGGGGGGTGTTATAAATTATTTTGGTGGAATAGATCCCCCAGCTTCTAAAACTGGCACACACAAATTCTATTCGTTCCAATTGTGTCACCATATGCTTATCACATTCTCTCCTGCACTGTGTCAATAAGGGCTGCAGTATGTGGGTTACAGGCAGACATATTCCATGCCGTCCCTCAGGGCGTCTACCATTCCCTTCCCCAAAAACCTGGAAATGTAACAGAGAGTTAGAAAAATTTACAATTCAAGCTTAAAGCCAATTTCCCAACCTCTTTTATAAACTTTTTTCTGTGTTTGTGGGCTCTCATAATTTGCTGTAGTGGGTGAATTCCATAAAATATTGCATGATGACAATACATTTGGTGGGTGGAAATGTGAAGCCAGTTCTTTAAATCCAAGCGTTAGCACAGGCACTGCTGCAGCTCCAAACTTGTTTAGCATGCAATCATGTAACTGGAAGCTGTGAATTAATGCTTTTTTTTTTTTGCTCACTTGGTCTTTTTCTCTCACTCACACAAAGACAGCACAGACACAGACACTTCATACGCAGACATGCGCACACACACACACACACACACACACACACACACACACACACACACACACACACATACACACAAACACACACACACAAACACACACACACACACACACACACACACACACACACACACACACACACACACACACACACACACACACACACAAACACACACACACACAACACACACACACACACACACACACACACACACACACACACACACACACACACACAGTTCAAGAATTACACCCTCATCACAGCTGTGGACCTTACACCAAGGGCACCCCCTCTCCTCATGGGAAATAGTCTCCCTTGTCAGTACTGACAGTTCAGTACCATATTTAACATCCTTTAATATCAATTACAAAGTCAAGCGAACAGCCCTAATTGAATTTTTGCGCTGCTGACGCCCTTGTTAAAAATCCCTGTCTCTTCCAATTAGTGGCTGCCATTTTATTGGTCAGAACATGAGTTGCCCTATTTGGGTCAGGAGTGGAATCCATTTTTAACTGAAATATCGATCTTGACATCCTCCCCCACCATGAAAAAGAGAAAAATATCCCTTCATTTTGATGATGCTGTCATTTTAAATAGAGTGTCAGTGGTGCCCTTGATGGTACCTGCAAAATTATGGTAGAGCGTAAAAATCAGACAGCAGTGAACAGAAAGGCTGAATGAAGCTCTATTTCTAAATGCTTTAATGACAAGCAGTGCTCAGAGCGTCACTCCACCAGGCATGACGGAGAAAACGCTGTAACATTACGGCCATGGAAACATTATTTGAACAGAGTGGGTAAATATTGCAGCGGAAAAGTAAATGACATTTGAGCAGCAGCAACATGATCTTGCCTGCAGCATCACCATAGAGCAGCAAATGTAATTGTAAGAGCTGTAGGTGTGGTGCATGCCCTATCATCACTTGCTTAGGTCTAAACACAACTTTTACTAAAGTTGCTAAATTGACATTTTAGGATTTGATTGTATACAAATAAAAGCTTAAGTGATTACATTACCTATAATTCCAACTAATCACTAACTTCCCCCTGTCTTCAAAAGTACACACCTTCTGTGCTTATATTACTTAGTAATATCCTTTCATGAATTTTCTTACCACTGTTATGCTTATGACTCTCAATTCATCCTCTGTTTTCGTCTTTCTGACACCCAGGTCTCATCTCATATCTCATCTTGCCTCACTGACGTCTCATCATGGATGGCAGCCCATAACTTTAAACTGAACCCCAGCAAGACTGCTATTAATTTCTAGAATGACTGGTCCTCACCCTGATCTCGGCATTTCCTTGAAGAACTCACAGGTCACTATATCAGCAGAAGCACAGAGTCTTTGTGTAGCTGTGGATGTAGCATGTTGCAAACCTGACACAGCCATTCAGATTTCTCCTTTACAACATCAGGACAATTAAAAATTTTCTGTCTAGAGAGGCCATTCAGATGCAGTTTCTTGTCATGTCAAGACTAGATTACTGCAACTCCCTTCTAGCTGCCCTTCCTATGAAGATCATCAGGCCCTTACAGCACATCCAAAATGTCTTCAATGTTGCCAAGTTCAGTCATGTATCTCCTCTGCTGTGTTCCCTTCTTTAGCTTCCAAAACCTTGATGCTGGCCTACAAAGCCAAAAATGGACCAGCCTCTCTGTATTGATGGCAATGTTCAAAACTCAATCTGTACCAAAATCCCTTCAAGCATAAAGTACAGCTCTACTTTACCCACCATCCCTCAAGACACAAGAAGACCGTCCAGATTCTTTTCTGTCCTGGCAACAAACTTCCCTTGGGGGTCAGAACAGCTGAGTCATTCGTTGTCTTCAGATGTAGACTGAAGACCTATCTCTTTCAACAACATTTAACCCATTAAAGGCTTATATATAATTATATTGAATCTGGTTAGTCTCCAATCTGACATTGTTTTTGGAAGCATCTAAGCTTGAGAATTCTCTGGATTCTATTGTCTAACTAGCTAAGAATATCTTCTGAGTGAACAGCAAAGCACTTTTGTAAGTCACTCTGAATAAGTGCATCTGCCAAATGCCTTAAATGTAAATGTAAATGGAGGATGATGTCTTATTTTTCCCCTTACTCCTCTCCACAACCAGTTTGGTTCCACCTGGTTACAGCCTGATTGAAATCAACTGTTAATGACTACAGATATGTACATCTCACTATCAAAACCAAACCTAGCAACTCCAAAATGATAACTTTTTAGAACAAGTAATTTTTAAATACATTTTATGGAATAAAAATATTCCATACTAAATAAAACCTACACATAGTGGAAAACATGTGGGAGCTTTGGTTTGTTTTATAATTGCAAATAAATTTTCTAATTAACAGTCCACATTGAAGAGATGGAATTCCACTTTGAGACAACCGAGAAGAAGAGTTTAATCTCTAATCTCTTATTTTAATCTCTAAACACACTTACTTAAACCCACACATGTACAGTATATGTAGAATCATCACACATGCATGCACATAAGCTCTATTCAGAGTTAAGTTTTACTTGGGGAGGTAATGTAATTTTACTACAAGACATGACATTTATAACAGATTCATGCCAAGACCTTCTCATAAATGATGAGGCTCCACCTCCCCCCAAATATTTAAATTTGTCTTGACTTGACCTGAGGTATCTGTGCCATATGCAACATAACCAATTGCCCCCTCAATCAAGTAGTTTTTATAGCCTTTTGACAAGAAAAAAAGAGTCCAGATTTATTACTGATGTATGCATGGCATATTATGACAGGACCAAAATCCCTGAAAAACTTATAATTACTTTACCCCACCACCCTCTGTTAAACTATTTTTGTATGTATGTATGTGTAAATTGATGAATGACATGATGGATTTAATTACAATGAAACAAAATGCAGTTAGAATACCAGAAGTGCAAATAGTAGGAATATAAATATACATCTATGATCTTTTCCTGGTCAAGGTCACAGTTAGTCCAGAGCCTACTCAGAATCATTGGACACAAGGCAGGAATACCACCATGTGATTGTATCACCTTCATAAAAACATAAAAAATGACTTTGTTACCATTTACTTAACAAAAAAAATTCTATTGAAATAGTTTTTCTTTGACTAAAATAACCTCACGTAGATATTTCCTGTAGCTATCCACCAGTCTCTGACATCAGTTGAATAGATGAATGAGTTGAAAGAGAATGATTTTTCCCATTCTTTCAGGCAGAATTCTTTCAGCTGTGTGACGTTTGAGGGATGTCTTGCATGCAAAGTCAATTTCCAATTATCCCACAGTATCTCAATACGACTCAGCTTTGACTTGGCCATTCTATTCCTTTCTTTTGAGCCAATAATGAATTTTCTAAAATGGTTTTGGTCATTGTCATGGTGTATGTTCCACCTCTGTTTTTGTACAGATGGTCTCAGGTTTTCTTCAAACTTCTTCTGATACAGTGAAGATTTCACAGTGGACACTATGATGGAAAGTTTGCCAGGTCAAACATTTCTTCTGTTACTGTACCCTCATAATTCAAAGCACATTGTTCCAGAAAACCTGTTTTGTTTTTTGTTTTTTTGGAAAGATGTTCTCTAGTCTAGTCAAAGTCTAGTCTTGTTTTTTAAAGCAAGTTTCCTCCTTGTACACACAAGAAAATCAAACTTATCCAGTCTCTTTCTGATGGTAGATGCTGCACTGTGATGTCAACTAGTGATCGTTTTTTTTACATCTTTTCCAGGCTGCTCTTGGACAGAACTTGCTAGGATGGCCTGACCTGGCCATAAATCCCTTTCCAAACTCATACGCCTCAACAACCTTCTTTCTGAAGGCCTCAGAGAGCTCTATAGATCTTGCCACGATGATACCACTCACTTCAATAGTCAAGAGCAAACCAAACCAATATCTGAGGTTTAATTAAGACATATTTCTTCAAAGTCTAACAATGGTCTAATTATTTGCAGCTGAAATCTAAATATTAACATAATTTGTATGAATTTGACCATTTTTGGCCCACCAGCCATCAGCAACTATGTAGAAATTTACATAGACCCAAATTTGCAACTGTTACTATGTCCACCATCACACAAATACACCAGAGTCTTAGAACAGACGTGTGGGGGCTCAGTGTCCCTTAAATAACTGTGTATACAGTTGAAACCAGAAGTTTACATACACTATAAAAAAAGACACATGTGCATGTTTTTTCTCACTGTCTCACATGAAATGAGAATAAACTATTCCTGTTTTAGGTCAATTAGGATTACCAAAATTATTCTTTGTGCTAACTGCCAGAATAATGAAAGAGAGAATTTTTTTAAGGCAATTTTTATTACTACTTTCAAAGTCAAAAGTTTAAATACATTTCATTAGTATTTGGTACTGTTGCCCTTAAACTGTATGACTTGGGTCAAACATTTAGGATATCCTTCCACAAGCTTCTCACAATAGTAGGCTGGAATTGTGGCCCATTCCTCCTGACACAACTGGTGTAACTGAACCATGTTTGTCGGCCGCCTTGCTCACACCTGCCTTTTCAGTTTTGCCCATAAATTGTCTATAGGATTTGTGGTGGCCACTCCAAAACATTGACTTTGTTATCCTAAAGCCATTTTTAACCAGTTTGGCAGCATGCTTCAGGTCATTGTTCATTTGGAAGACCCATTTGTGCCCAAACTTTAACCCCCTGGCTGATGTCTTGAGATGTTGCTTCAGTATTTCCATATAATGTTCTTTCCTCATGATGCCATCTATTTTGTGAAGTGCACCAGTCCCTCCTGCAGCAAACAAACCCACAACATGATGCTGCCACCCCCATGTTTCACAGTTGGGATGGTGTTCTCAGGCTTGCAAGCTTCCCCCTTTTTCCTCCAAATGTAATGATGGTCATTATGGCCAAACAGTTCAAGTTTAGTTACGTCAGACCACAGAACATGTCTCCAAAAATTATAGTCTTTGTCCCTGTGTGCATTTGCAAACATTAATCTGGCTTTTTTATGTTTCTTTTGGAGTAATGGCTTCTTTCTGGCAGAGTGGCCTTTCAGCCCATGTTGATACAGTACTCGTTTCACTGTGGATAATGACACACTCTTCACAAGGTCTTTTGCTTTTGTTCCTGGGTTGATGTGCACATAGAATAATTTTGGTAATCCTAATTGTCCTAAAACAGGAAGTGTTTATTCTGATTTCATGTGAGACAGTGAGAAAAAACATGCACATGTGTCTTTTTATTTAGTGTATGTAAACTTCTGGTTTCAGCTTTAAGTAGTTTGACCAGAAAAGGAGGGGTCCCCCTTGTGAGCCTGGTTCCTCCAAGCTTTCTTCCTCCAGCTCTGAAGAAGTTTTTCCTTGCTACTGTTGCCTGTTGGCTTTCTCACTAGGGGGTATAGTTCTTATTCTTTGACCATGTGTTGTTAAAAATGATTTGATTTGATTTGATTTGATTTGATTTGATTTGATTTGATTTGATGTATACTATGGCATTTAAACTGGGATTCAATTCAGTTGGAAATTATTGAAATTTTTGCTAATATATATAGGAGGATATATATTGTGTGGCTAGAGTGTGAGTCCATTTTAATGCTGCACATTGTGCATAAACACTGGTGGTGTTGGTCTCCAGTATTGGGGTATCAGCGTTCAGTGGTCTTTCCCACTTTTAGAAACAGTTTACAGTCTACAACACTCTCACAAATTTGGTTAGAAAATCTGGATCTGAGTAGAAGCCCTCCCAGCTTAATGCCCAGTCTGATTGGGGGCACAGTACTTTTTCACCTAAAAGTGGTTGCAAATGACCTCTGATAAAGGATAAATACTGGATGATAGTATTGCTGTTATGCCAGATAATGAATTTGAAGCAAATTCAAGCAAAGGTCAACCAAGTAGGCCAACACAACACTGAAACATTTTTCCACTTCACTGCCTTCAATTTCCATCCACAAACACAAAGCACATCGCTAACATCTCTTTTTCTGAGAGGCTATGATGCTTGTAGCATTTTACCCTAATATGTGGCATTGTACACTTGCTGTAGTTTATTCTTTGTTATAAGCTCTGAATAGTTAATTACCAGTGTTTATGTAAGTATTTAGCATGATTACCTGCGGCTGATCAGTATTACATATAAGTAGGTGCACCTAAAGAACTTTATTTTACTGAGCTTTCAAAGTGATAAAGATTAATGTATTATTATTATTATTATTATTATTAATTATTGCATATAATAATTTAACTTTTACTTTTACTTTTGTTTCATAGTATAATTTTTCATATAGGTTTTATTTCAAATTAATTTGAGCACATACTCTGTACTGCACATCAAAAAATTTGTTTCAGATCCTCAAACAAAACTAATTATAATCATCATCTTCAGTTTACACAGGTAAAATTATGCATACATTTCCATTGAGATGAAACATGCCTGAGTACTATTTAAGCACCTCAGATAAAGTAAAAGAGCAGCAATATCAATATGTGTAGATTTACAGTATATTCTACATATATACTATACTGTATGCAAAGCAGCACATGCATAAAGAAAAATGATCTCCGTCTTGCAATGTCACAAAAATCATTTTCGGATTTTTAACCATGTGTCTATAGAGAATGTTTGAATTGGAATCTATGGAGAGGCCCCATACTTTAGAAATGAACCTGGCCAGCATGACCATGTGTATCCATCAACATCTATTGTGGTTTTTCATTGTCATGTTACATTAGGGCCCTTCAACATCTAATATTTCCTGATTGCCTAGTGGATGCTTTGCTTGGACTTGAACAGGGCAATCCTGAACAGGTAAAACATCCTGTGTATGCTGTCATTTGGGACAATGCAAGCTTTTACTGAGGTCTAAGATCAAGTGAGTAATTTCTTACTAACCACCAGTTCAGAAAAGACATGTGCCTTTCTGATCCTGATTAAAGACTTTTTCTCTTCTTCTCACTGCATGGCATTGGACCGCTTATGACCGAAACCCATGCAGTCAATAGTTGCTGCATGTGATGACATGGGACATTGGATTCAAGGCAGAATTCAGCATGCAAAAAGATTATTTCCCCTGTTGTCTAGCAAGGGAAAACATTTCCTGTAGCCCAAGCCAGCCCAGAGACATGATGCTGAAGCAGAATGAATGATTGACATTACATGCTGTAAATACAAATACAAATAAATACAAGGCTGTTCATATAGTTATTATCATATTTTATCTATTATACATATAAATACAAAAAATGAACATGTTTTCAATAATACAAAACATGCAAAGGTGCTATTCCAAATGCACAGTGTTTTGTAATACTGCACACTGCTGTGTAGGGTTTATACATTGGCTGGGTTAATCTGACAACAATGTTTGTTTTCAGCAAATATAAAATACTTATGATTTGACCAATATATTGTCAACTTACTTTGAAGTTCAGGTATTTTGTTTAAAACAAAGATAATTGGAGAATCAAAGCACTACACAAACTAATTTGGTTTGATTTGATTTATAAAAACAATTCTTAGGCTCTTGA
Source organism: Acestrorhynchus altus (assembly GCA_034509495.1). Classification (NCBI taxonomy): domain Eukaryota; kingdom Metazoa; phylum Chordata; class Actinopteri; order Characiformes; family Acestrorhynchidae; genus Acestrorhynchus; species Acestrorhynchus altus. The sequence goes on from CM067523.1 coordinate 16,115,465, forward strand.
ACTATAGCAAACCAAAGTGAAAGCCATTATATCCACATAAAAATTACTTGAAATCCTGTCACAATTGGCCGATTTGAAGAAAGTAATGGATAGACATGTGCTGGAAAGTTTCACTTAAAGTCTTAATTTAAAAGGCATTTAAAAACACACTTCAATTAAAGCCAGTAATGACCCCATATAATGCAGCAATATATATATATATATATATAAACTGGGGTTATATGCCTGGGGTTCATGCCATGAAGTAAAAGAGACTCCACATGTAAAGTTTGCCACAGGATTAATAGGCTCAATGCTACTCAATGCTACCTTTCAAAGCTAAAAGCTATATATATATATATATATATATATATATATATATATATATATCCACCATTGACTGCAGTTAAACCAAGCTTGGAAACTAAAATTAGCAGATTTAATTAACTAATAGACTTTTTCTACATAAAGTCCAGAAAAGTAAAGACATTTTAGAGATGTGCTGACACTTAAAAAACCTTTGGGATCTGTTCATCAGAGGCAGCATTCACCATGGCTGATGTGATACCCTTATGGTGCCATCACCAATATGTTTCCCAGGCTCCACATTGAATATGTTCCCACGCGACAACTCCAATATGGCACAGCGTCACACCCTGCTGCCCCAGATTAGTCCTGATAATGACAGTGGAGGCGCATGCCGCCCTGTACCAGTAGAGAGGCCATCTGGACCTCTGCATGAGATGAGATACCTCTCTGTACCTCTGTGTGTGTCTATGAGTAAGAACACACACAAAGTCAGACACACAGTCTCGCACATGCACTCACATGCACTGATCATTGCCAAAATATTAAAATATGAATAACTCATTTACAATATACTGTATGAGTACATAGCTTACACTTTCTTATTTTAAACACTACAAACAAAGAAATGTTGTACATATGAGTTCTGCAAAAAAGTAAGGACAACCCATGACCTTTTAACATAAGTGCTGTTATAGGTAAACACATAAAACTGTAATTATTACATAATAATTATTAGAAATCCAATTTTATTACTACTTTGAATCCCAAGATGAATTTATTGGGCATAGTACCAGAAAAAATGTTTGGTGCAAATCACAGCATTTGAGCTCAAGAACCTCCAACTCTGAAGAACGAAGCATGGTTAGGGGCTGCTTTGCTGCAACAGAGCTCTCCATCACAGAAACCACTATGAAATCGTTATTGTATCAGATGGGGCTTAAGGAAAATTAGGAAAAAGACTGAAACTGCCACTGAAACCCCACATAGCTAAAAGAACTCCACATAGAGGAGGGGGAAAATCTTTCTTCCTGTCAATGTCAGAGACTAGTAGAAGGTTACAGAAAATATCTAACTGACATTACAGATAGAACTTTGTTATTTCAGCTCAGAAATACATCTCTCAATATAGTTAAAATCAAGATCAAAGGTCTATATGTATAAATTCATTTAATAAAGGGTGTTCAAGGTAAGTCAATGTATATACTCTTAATAAGGCAGTAAGCTCTGTCTTCAGGCAGTAGCCAAAAATGAATTAGTTATAAATTCTTATTAATTTTAAGGTCTAGGCTGGCAGCTGTTGCTCAGATTATATTGTCAGAAATTATATTATTTATTGATTCATCATAGATAATAGTCTCTGATGGAGCTATAGAGTTTTTTACAAAAGAAAGGGGATAAGGAGGATTTCTTGTAGTTACATAAGTAATGCTGCAGTGTCTCTGTTACTAGATGCCAAATATGCAATGATACTTACACTTTAGCACACACACACACACACACACACACACACACACACACACACACACACACACACACATTTTTTGACAGTGTGTGTCTAGAATAGAAACACAGAGAAACACTAAATGCACTAGTGAATAATAAAACTGAGAATACTTCAGGTCTCACCTGCAATTCCAGTAGATCAACCCCTTTTGCTTTGCTGGCAACTTCAGGCACATACACACACACACACACACACACTAACAAACTCATATTCTCAAACTGTTTTGGGTGTGATTGGCAAGAATATCTGTCAATGCCAAGCTAGAGTTCATAGCTGTCATACAACCATTTTCTTAATATTGCTACACCTAAGATCATTTCAGTGCATTTTAAACCTGTCAACAGATTGAGCAAGAGTTTGCTTCCTCATCATTTAAGAGTTTATTATGAGAGAGTATTTTCAGTCATAAAGACAACGGCGCCATTGTCCTACCTGAGCCTCGCTTAGACACCACCTTTAAGCTCTTGATTACTGTGTAGCATAGAGCAGAAAACTGAAGGGATGGGTGCTTTCATTTTCTCCTGTCTCAATGTCCTGCAAATAGACCAGAAAAAAAGAAAGGGTTAAGCGTACACAACCGATATTGCACTTTTCAGCCAGAGAGCCCCAAGTAAATGACCAAGAAAAAGTGGCAAAAAAAACCCATAACAGAAATCAAGATTCAAAAAGAGCAACTTATATTCTCCTATAGCTATCCACAACATAGAAAAAACAGCACAACAAAGCGCCATAATATTGAGTATCTACTATTGAGTAATAAGTATCTACTATTGTTAAGTGAGCGTAACAATATAGTCCTCAGATTAAATCCTGAAAACCAGCAGTAAATGTTAAACGTTTTATCTGAGGAGAATTAAAAATTTGATTTGTTTAATTCTTAGTGAATTTTTAAAGAATTGAAAAGAAGAATTTACTGATGAGCTAAAAGCAACTAAAAAGCACAGTTGTCATGCAACAAGGCAATGCGTCAAAGTACACACAAATGATTTGCATCACAATGTTTGAAGCAATAAATGTATGAATTAAACCTTGTTAAAATGTTGTGTAGTCTCTCCTGCAGCACACATTTATGCTAAAAGAACTTATTAATGTAACTTTGGAGCTTAAGCAAGTGAGGAGACTATACCAAGGTCCACTACAGTACAGATGGGAAAGGAGGTGATCGGCTTTTGAAGAAAGAAGGGGAAATCACTTTTTCACTCAGAGGGATTGATTGTTGAATTGAATGTTTCTTAATAATTACCAACAATGCTTATATCTGTGTGTTTTTTCCTCCCAAAGGATCTCCTCACTGATGTAATATGCATTGTTAAGTGTATAGTCATTCAGTGGTTAACATGCACTGGAATTCAGACAAGGGGCTTTCACTTTTAATTGGACTATATGATTGTGATGCCATGGTTCAGATTACATGAAAGCATAAGGCATGTTGATGCTATCCAGATATAGCGGACCTGTTTTTCTCTGGCAGATCTGTATAACAGTCACCTCTGTTTAATGGATGAAGTCCAGACACAGGACTGATCCAGATAGTGAATCGAACAGCCTGCAGGGTGTGCTGTCTGAACCCATATCTCAGACCAGGTGTGTTCTGGAATCAGTGAGCCAGAAATTGACCACAGCTCTAACAGGGTTCTTCTGAATCTGATCATTTATATATCCACCATTTATGACCCCTACTACTTAAAAAAAAGTTTTAGCTTCTAGCATTTATAAATGAATCATTAAAAAAAGTAGCTCATTCTTTTTTTAAGCTATTCCAATTACACTAACTAGCTAAAACTGTAATAAAATGCTAGCTTATGAAGAAAAACTTCATAAAAAAAGGTTTTGGCCAATGTGTATCAATTACATATATATAACAATGCATAAATGTGTTTTTAATTAGCTTCCATAAAAGCTGAAATATTACTTACTGCATTTTAAATCTATGATTTAATCTATTATAAAGAAGATATTAGAATTTGTGAAATGTGAGAATTATTACTTTATTGGGCTCTTTTTTATCACTGTTTTACAATTAACTGGTGGGTTTGGATAATGATAGTAACAAATTAATATAATTATATTGATACTACAATAGTATAGTAATGAAAACCTATATGTGTTGTATACATGGTGATGCCTGGCTCCATTTACTACCACTGTAAGAAATTTGAATGTTTCAGTAAGTATTTTCATCCACTGTATTATACATAATGAATAATACCATGGATGTGATTTGTATTTAGGTATGTCTGTGTAATTTAAATCATTTCCATTAAGTGAGTAAAAATAAACAATTTACATTTTATATTATAATATAATAACCAATATTCTTTGAGTAGTTTGTAACTGATTTAAAGTTACAGTTCAGTTTCTGAAACCAATTGAGATAGATCATTACAGCATTATAGTTTACAACTTTACAGATTTCAGCTTATGACTACCTACAGTGGCAAACCAGTCTGAGAGAACTGCAGCATATTTTACAGTCTTATTATATGTGGTTGGCAATCAGCAATCAACAGGCAGCAACAAGTAATAGGGCTTTTTTTCGCCTTGTACTTAGAAATGATTTTATCATGAAAATTCTGAATACCTTACTTTCCTGTTCATCATCTGTTATATTTGAACTAAATTGTGTTCATGTGACAACACTGTGACCTTCGTGCAATATTTGAAGCCACAGTCAGATCATCAATTCAAAACTAAGGTAAGTTAGTATTGTAATATGTGGTTCACTTACATAAACAATAATTTGTCCATATAGTTTAGTTTGTAGACTCATCAAGGATATTAATAGGGAGTGCAGTAACTGACACCTAAACTTAAAAAACTCACTTTAAAAACTGCTATAAGGACTTGATTACAGGCACAATATTTGTACCAGTGCAATTGCTGACATAGATATTGCTTTTAAAACTCATCTAGTCTCTGTAGAGGACAGCCAATAGAATAGGACTCAGAGCAGATAAACAAACAAGAACCTGTTGGTACCATGTCTAATGCCAGGTGTGGGCTAGAGGGGTATAAGGCCCTCCAGCATTAAGGTGTGGAGCAATTGAACTGTGTTTTCTGTGTTTATCTGGGTAGTTTAATTCATGCAGAGCTTTATATTCTTCTGCACATCTTTCATACTACGAGTGTCATCTACAAACTATACATTATTAACCATTTTATTGGATTACATTTAACTCTGTTCACATACTGATTGAGTTGATTTCTATTACAAAGCTGCAGAAACCATACATTTACTGTCAGAAAACTTGCATGACAGTACATGACATGACATAAATGCTGGCCAAATTAAACATTGAAATTTCTAATGCTTAGTGGAGAGTGTGGAAAGAGAGTTTGTGTTATATTAATATGATTACATACCACATTTATTCACCGCTTCTCCCTTCAAATACATCATGAAATGACCCAGCGGGAGAAAGAAGTAGGAGACCACCTAAGGCACAAGGCATGCAAACAGTGGTTTGCATGCCTGTCATCCTGTCATGTTGGTGGCCACACCCCACCGCGTTACAAAATGTGACCTGGCATTTCAACCCCTGACCAAAGACTGCTTTATAAAGAATGCATAGAGTTGGGAGTTGACAGGTGAAAATGAGATGCCTGGTGGTGCAGGCGTGAGGTGGGTGGGGTTGGGGGCATTCAGTCCCAGTTAGCCTCAGGTGACAGCAGTGATGCCATTCAGGGCAGCCAGCATCAGAATGACAGCCCAGGCACAGTCTGCTGGAGAGTGGTCATTGTGCAAGGCCTGCATACCAAATCCACCCTCTCATCCACTCACTCACATACCCTCAGCACTCCCCCTCAATCAAATTGCCTCCTAATTAGCTGCCACTTAGCAGGGTCTCAAACTAAAGCACATCAGAAAATGGTTGTGAGTCTATGTTGCATTCCCCTTGTCTCCTAAAAAAAGGTCCATAGGGTGACATAAGAGCAGTTTAATCACTGTAGTATTTACAGCTTTACAAGGCTCTGATCTTTAGATTCTAATCTTTACCCAAAAAACAGAACACGTGGAAACAAGTGTATTTTTGCCAGTTTAGCCAATGATAATAATTATAATTATAATAATATCATATATCATATGAAAAACAGATAAGAAATAGAGGGACAGGAGGTGATAAGCTGTGATTGTAGATGCTGAAAATCATAAACAAAAGATTAAAGATTTGCGATATGGCGAATTCTAAATCACGATTAAAAGACATTTCCGGAGGTGCAAGCTGAATTTTCATGCCAGACTTTCATTTGAATATGCAAGTTCTGTTGTTTCCAGAAACTGGTCTTGCTATTAATTGTAAGTGCTTGAAGAGAGAGAGAGAGAGAGAGAGAGAGAGAGAGAGAGAGAGAGAGAGAGAGAGAGACAGAGACTTATTTTAAATTGTGTTACCTTATTTTAGCAACTCTTTTCCACCCCCTACATTTTTTTACCCTTTTCCCACCGACTTCAGCTAAACTCAATTACTTACTTGCAATACCTGCCAAAAAGTGTAGTAAGAAAGAAATAGAGAAAGTGAGGGAAGGAGGAAGACTTCTTCCTCATACCCTCCAGCCTTTCTTCCATTCTGCTTCCCTCCCATCCTTTCTCCATGGCTCCTCTCTTTGTTTGGGAGCATGGTGATAAATTGATGTTCGCACTGCCTTTGTGAGTTATTAACATTTCTATTTGTGTGAAATTGAGGCAATGACCCACTACTCACACCTCTGGAACACACGTACACCCACACTAGTGCGAACACCAGCCTCAATACACTGCTCACATGTGCTCACAGCACAACCCCCCACTTGCTGAATTATTCTATTTAAGATTATAACCAACTGCATCCCTGAAATGCTGAGGCTCTCCAGAGATAGCAAGAGAGATTGGAGGTGGGGGATGGGAGAAGTGGGGGACTGAACAAGATGAGATCTTTACTGTTTAAAAAGACAATACAATATTTTTTTTAAAAATAAAATGCTCAGAATGCAAGAATCTTACACTAACATAAAGGTAAAAAAGACAATCAGGACCAACAGAAAGACCCATCATGATTTTACTGCATTTTGTCATTGTTGCATATTAAAAGGCTTGAATTTGCATCATAATTTCTGATCATTATGAAGCTGATATTTCTTGCTTTGTTTTGAATGCATTAGTTTCTGTCAGTAATAATGGAATCACATGCTGATTTATGCATACTTACCAATTTGACCAATAGATGGGGCCCAATAAGTGAGGTTTTGTGTGTTTTTAGTACAACCCCAATTCCACTGAATTTGGGATGTTGTGTAATACATAAATAAAAATTTAAAATAAATTTGATGATTTGCAAATCCTTTTTAATCTATATTCAATCGAATACACTACAAAGAAAACATATTTAATGTTCAAATGGACAAACTTGTTTTATCCAAATATTCTCTCACTTTGAATCTGATGCCTGCAACACATTCCAAAAAAGTTGGGACAGGGGCATGTTTACCACTGTGTTACATCACCTTTATTTTTAAAACTCTATGCATTAGGAAATTGAGGACACTATTTGTTGAAGACTTGTAGGTGTAATTCTTTTCCATTCTTGCTTGATGTACATCTTCAGTTACTCAACAGGGTCACAGTTGTTGTAAATTGCGCTTCATAATGTGCCATACATTTTCAATGAGAGATAAGTCTGGACTGCAGGCAGACCAGTCTAGTACCTGCACTCTTTTACTATGAAGCCACACAGATTTAACATGTACAGAATGTGGCTTGGTTTTGTCTTGCTGAAATAAGTAAGGACATCCCTGAAAAAGACATTGCTTGAATGGCAGCACGTTGCTCCAAATCCTGTATGTTCTGGTCAGAATTAATGGTGCCTTCACAGAAGTGCAAGTTACCCATGCCATGGGCACTAACACACCCCCATACCATCAGAGATACTAGCTTTTGAACTTTGCGCTGATAACAATCTGGACAGTCCTTTTCCTCTGTGGCCTGGAGGACATAACATCCATGATTTCCAAAAACAATTTGAAATGCGGACTCGTTAGTCCACAGAGAAACTTTTCCACTTTGCGTCAGTCCATCTCAGATGAGCTCGGGCTCGGGAAGTCAACAGCGTTTTTGGGTGTTGTTGATATATGGCTTTTGCTTTGTATGGTAGACTTTTAACTTGTACTTGTAGATGGAGCAACAAACTGTGTTCACTAACAATGGCTTTCTGAAGTGTTCCTGAGCCCATGTGTTAATATCCGTTACAGAATGATGTTGGTTTCAATGCAGTGCCATATGAGGAATTGAAGGTCAAGATTATTCAATGTTGGTTTTCAGCTTTGCCACATACTTGCAGAGATTTCTCCAGATTCTTTTGATGATATTATGGACTGTAGATGATGAAATTGTTAAATTCCATGTAATTGCATAGTCACAAAGCTAAGGCTAAGGCCAAAGCTGACCCATAGAAACACCACTCCCCTCCTGTTCACGTGTCAAACAGGTTTGCCCCGCTCAGTGAAACACCCGTTGAGGAGCCTGTTCAAAGAACTCTGGTTGTAGGAGACTCTATTGTCCAACACATGAAAATAGCTAGTCCTTTAGGGGCACCAGCAGTCACAGTTAGCTGTTTACCGGGAGCCAGGGCGTCGGACGTTAGTGGACATCTTAAATTAGCAAATAGGAAATATTCAAGGATAGTTATACATGTAGGGGCCAATGATATACGTCTGCGCCAGAATGAAGTGACTAAAGTTAAAATTATAGAGGTGGTTAAACTTGCCCAGACAATGTCCGATGCTGTAATTTGCTCTGGCCCCATTCCGATGCGGCGTGGCGCTGAAGCCTACAGCAGGCTTACAGCATTGAACTGCTGGATGTCCAAGTGGTGTTCAGAAAACAATGTGGGCTTTATAGATAATTGGGGTAATTTCGAGGGCAAGCCTGGTCTTATAGGTAGGGATGGTGTCCACCCCACGCGGGAGGGTGCTGCCTTACTTTCGTGCAGCATAGCCCATAGTCTGCTAGGTAGTCGGCAGAGTAGCATCAGCAGCTCCTGACATACCAGAGTCGGGGCCAGGCCGCAGACAGACCGGCTAAACCAACCGTCTGCGAGTGGCTTTGAGACATCACCTAGGTGTATCGAGACTGTGTCTGTGCTCCGAACTAAAGCTAAACACAGAAAAACTAAAAACAGCCTGTCTTAAAAACTTAATCAATATCCAGACTTCATATTTAAATGATAAAAGTATCACCTCAAATCTAAAGTTTGGTCTACTCAATATTAGATCACTCAATTCAAAGGCAATCATTGTGAATGAAATTATAAATGATCAGAAACTCAATGTTCTGTGCCTCAATGAAACTTGGATCAGACCTGATGAATACATGGCACTAAATGAAGCCACACCTGAAGGTTATACTTATGTGCACAACCCAAGACTGTCAGGTAGAGTAGGTGGAGTCTGTATAATCTACCAAAATATTCTAGAAATTAATCAGGTACACTATAACACCTTCACTTCCTTTGAAAGTCTATCTATTAACATCATTAATCCAGCCACACACAAGAACATACTGTCATTTTTTCAGAGTTTTTAAAAGAATTTAGTGAATTTGCTGCAGACGTAGCAATCTGCAGTAATAAAGTAATAATTGTAGGAGATTTTAATATTCACTTTGAGAAGGTAGACAATCCTTTAAAAAAGGCATTTACGTTAAGTTATGGCTGATATAGAACAGAATATAGATCTAGAAGAAAAGTTGGAAACCTTTCACCCACTTCCACAGTCAGAATTAGAGAAAATTATTTACTCCTCAAATTCTACCACCTGCTGTTTAGATGCAATACCATCAAACCTAGACATGCTGCCAGCTATAATCAAACCTCTCTTAACAAAAGTAAACTCTTCTCTTAGTCTAGGTTACATACCTAAAGCTTTTAAAGTAGCAGTCATTAAACCACTGCTCAAGAAAGCAAATCTGAATCCGAGTGTACTGGATAATTACAGACCTATTTCTAATTTACCTTTTATTTCTAAGATTTTAGAAAAAGCTGTGGCCAAACAACTGTGCAGATACCTGCACAAGAATCACGTATATGAAAAATTCCAATCTGGATTCAGGCCTCATCATAGTACTGAGACAGCCCTAGTTAGGATTACAAATGATCTCCTTCTTGCCTCTGATCAAGGCTGTGTGTCCCTGCTTGTGCTGCTAGATTTAAGTGCAGCATTTGATACAATAGATCACACTATTCTCCTAGAAAGATTACAAAACGTGGTGGGAATCACAAGGACAGCCCTCTCGTGGTTCAGATCTTACCTAACTGATCGGTTTCAATTTGTAAATGTAAAGGATGTGTCTTCCAATCACACTCAAATGAGATATGGAATCCCACAAGGCTCTATTTTAGGACCTCTACTGTTCACTCTTTACATGCTACCCCTTGGCACAGTAATAAACAGACATGGCATTAATTTCCACTGTTATGCAGATGATACTCAATTGTATATATCAGCCAAACCTGATGACAAAACTAGATTAAAGAAAATGGAAGACTGTATAAAAGACATAAAATCTTGGATGGGGCATAACTTCCTCCTTCTAAATAGTAACAAAACAGAGGTCCTCCTTTTGGGTCCTAAAATTGCAAGAAATAAATGATCAGACTTGATGCTAAATCTGAACGATTTCTCAGTTATACCTAGTTCAGTAGCCAAAAATCTTGGCATCATAATTGATTCAGATTTATCGTTTGACCAACACATAGGTAATATTACTAGGACCGCTTTTCTCCATCTTCGTAATATTTCCAGGTTAAGAAAAGCCCTATCCTTACACACTGCTGAAAAACTGGTGCATGCTTTTATTACCTCAAGGTTAGATTACTACAATGCACTATTGTCAGGTTGTTCAAGCAGGAACCTAAACAGACTTCAGTTAGTTCAAAATGCTGCAGCCAGGGTCTTAACTAAAACTAGAAAATTTGACCACATCAGTCCAATACTATCAGCGCTGCACTGGCTTCCGGTTAAATTTCCGAATTGAATACAAAATTCTTTTACTTACATATAAAGCCCTACACGGGCTCGCTCCTGAATACTTACAGGATCTAATTCACCTTTAAGAGCCACCACGATCACTCAGATCACAGGGTGCTGGCTTCCTTTTAGTTCCCAGAATTCAGAAGGCTTCAGAAGGCTTTTCTCACAAAGCCCCCCAGCTCTGGAATAACCTTCCAGATAATGTTCGGGAATCAGACACAGTCTCAGTCTTCAAGTCTAGGCTGAAAACTTACTTGTTCAGTGAAGCATTTGGTCATTAATGTCTTAGTTACAGGCTGCAGATCCAGGGGTTCATGGACATAGGTATTTATGGTAAACTGGGATGTTGGTGCTGCTGTCTGACTCCTCGCGATCACTCTGGTTTGTGACGGTGGAGCAGTTAGACGCCAATGTTTCAGGATGCTCCCATGTTTATGTTACCTTCTGGTTCTCTCCTTAGTTATGCTGTTATAGTCAGATCTGCTGGAGTCACTCGCCACACTCTGGTAATGTTTACATTCTCTGTTCTCTTTTTAAATTTCAAAATAATTAAGCTCTGTATCTTTTCCGAGTTAACGATGACCCACCAGCCAGAACTGATTAGGTCCTAACCCCAAGTTCTTCTGCCCCACCTGAGAAGGACTCCAAGCTCCCCTGATACATGTATACATTGGCTCTCCACCTTCCACCAACTGGACCTGTACTATTTCTGTGAAGCTGCTCTGTGACAACTTCAGTTGTGAAGAGCGCTATAAAAATAAATTTTGATTGAAATTTTGAAGGTTGTCTAAAAAAAACACATTTTGACAAAAATCTCAAAATGCTAATTCATGCCACAAACAATTTAAGTATGTAAGAAAGAAAACAACAAATGTTTATAATCAAACAAATCAGATGACAACTGCAACAAAAATGCACAATTTATTTGGAAATTCAGTGTTATAAAAACAGCTCCTCAACTAAGATGATGACATATACTGTAAGAATTGTTTGTCTAAAAATCATAGAAGGAACATAAACAACCTTTAGTCCAATTGAATGCTTATAGTTCAGTTAAATATAAAAGCAAAAAAACAGAATATTTACTTCTTGAATGCAAATACATTGCAAGCCTGGAACCCATGGACAGGCCTTGAGTACACTACATTTCAGTTGCCACTTTATTTATAATCCACCAGTGTAGTAGTGTACAGAGGCAAAATTAAAAAACCGGTGTCAGTCTCCAAATTATTACATCACACATTGTCAGAACATTCCTGTATCATTAGTTTTTTTACATCATGGGCTAACAAAATGAAAATCAAAAGTTCATATGGTTAAATAAAAGTCTTCAAGAGTTGTTCTAACTCTTTTGATTTTTGACAGGAGAGTAAGACAAAACATACACAATGCCTTTCAAATCTTAAATCTGTCTTTCCCCCTCTCTTTTTTTACAAACAGCAATCACAGCAGTGTGAATTCAGACTGGAGGTGCAGAGGGAGATGCTTTTATTGTGGGTGAGTGATGCACACCATTGAGTATTCTAGTTCACAATCCCTGCTGCTCCTATAGCTGGCTGGTCATGGTCTGCAGGCCAGTAGAGGTCAGTTCTAATGAGAGAGGGGCCTCTCACCATGCCGGGGCCACCTGCTGCTACCCAGGACATATACCCTGCTTCATTTTGATAAATTACCTTGACACTGGGACCCCCCTTTCACTCACACGCATAGAAGGCCACTAGGTTTCTTCTCACGGATCAAAGAGCAAAATCTATTATGGAAGGGAACCCCAGGAACAAACATGTCCACTTGTCTACTGGGCTCTCAAGAGCATAGAGAAAGGTTTAGAGACTGCTTTTTGTAAGAGCTATTTGAGTTTGACTATGGATAAAATTTATTCTGATGCAGTTTTGGGAAAAGAGGTTTTAGGCTTTTTCGGCTTTCCTAGTATACTAGTTACATGACAATGTTGTTATATCATAATTTATTTTAAAATGTGTCACATACAATATCTCCTACAGTACAATAATAGGATAAGTGCCAGAATAAATTTGTATAATGAAAATAGCCCACTTTCTTCCCTAACTACAAATTTGTTACTATCATGACTGATACTAGCTAGATAATGTTTAAATTACATCTTGCTGAATCAAAAGGTTACAAACATTAATCCATCCACAAATAAAGAGGCTACAATCTAATTGCATCATTTAGTCAATATGTCAGGAAATCAGTTCTTAAATATAAACCTGAATAGTTGTTTAGCTGATGGTTAGATGGTTAGAACCCCACAGTACCACTACAAAACAGGTATTATTAGGATGGTGGATCATCCTCATCAGTCTAGGGACAAAAGTTTAATTTTTTCACACAAACTGAAACTTCCATTAATTCAGTTTTACCAATAACACACTGACTGACTAAAGGTTGTGTGGGAAAAAAAAACAGTTAAAACAAATATATGTAAGTCTATTTTAGAAATATAGGAATAGAACATATTTTTCTTATGAAATGGAAATGATTAAGTAAAGTGGCAATATACCATGCTCAGATATGCAAACGTTACCAAACACAGGGTGTGATATTTTTATTTCAATACTAAAAGTGTATCCTTTGAAAAATTTGAAATCAAAATAATTAAAGAGGGACTTGGGTAGGCAGATGCACTATTATATACTGTCTGATGTCCCTGAATTTTACAGTGCATCCAGAAAGTATTCACAGCTCTTCACTTTTTACACATTTTGTTATGTGTGTAGGAGGGCCTTTATCAAACAGAAGAAGAAATCACTGATCATTCCAACATTGGTCTGTGAAGAGAGGAGAACCTTATAGAAGGACAACCATTTCTGCAACACTCCACTAATCAGGCATGTATGGTAGAATGGCCTTACAGAAGCCACACCTCACATGAAGGCACATGACAGTCCGTCTGCAATTGGCCAAAAGGCACCTAAAGGATTCTCAGACCATGAGAAACAAAAAGTTACAAAAACTTTTTGAACTGAATGTCAAACATCATGTCTGGAGGAAACAAAGCACTTCCAACAGGACTTCCTACAGGACATCAACCCTAAGCACACAGACAATATCATTTAGGAGTGGCTTTGGGACAATTCTATGAATGTCCTTCAGTTGCCCACCCAGAGCCCAGATTGAACCCTATCCCTAACCCTATCTCCTAATATCTGAGTTGGGCAAAAATGAAGCTGAACCTAATGAAGTGTGCTGATTAGGTATATATTCTAGGCCTGAGATGGAGGTTTAAAGGTCAACAGCTACAGCCCCAGAACTATTCACTGCTTTGAGAGTCAAATATGCAGCAGGAGCAAGAAGCCTGGGGACTGAGGTAGTCTCTCCTCCTTCACTGCCAAACCTGTGTTTAATAAAGGATAAGCAAATCCAGCCCAAATCTCTCAAAACAAACACTGCAGTATTGGAATTCAATACCTGGATTATTCAGTCCATTCGCTGTTTTATAGCCCATTACATTTCCTTGTCGAGCAAGCTGTCATGTGAATGACATTGGTGAGCAGATCATTTTCCTTTTCATCCTTTTCAAAAAGGCTAACATTTTTCCTGCTACCCACAACAGAGTTGTAAATATGTTACTCACAGAACATGAATCAAGAAAAATGTACTTAAATTCACATAATGGCTGTGAGAATGTAGCACTAAAATATTTGTTAAATGATATACATTGTGGCCTTGCAGACCTGCAAAATACCCTAAAAACTAATAAATAACTAGAATTAAAGTCCTAAACCAATGCAACTTAACATCAACCCCCTATTGAGAGTCTTTCAAGCAGAGTGACTCCGATTGACTCATTAATGCAGAGTGACATGGCCTTGTGTATGCCCACACACACACACACACACACACACACACACACACACACACACACACAGGTACAATTGCATGCAAACCTGGCACTGAGCAGGATGCCAAGCTCCTGTGATTTATATCGGCTGCACTCACAGCACTTGTGCGTTATTCCATCATCCATCATGGTGGGGCTAAATTTGGGAGAAGTTAACCACATCACTCAACGAAGCGTAAAACAGACTCCCTCTTATACCATTAGTACAAATGATGCTTGTGCCATTGACAGTGAAAAAAAATTTGGTTTTTGCGCTGTGAATGATTGCAAATCAGCTTATTACATAAGACAAGCTGATTTGTTATTAGAATACAAGGGGACCTAATGCTAACTAATGCTGCTGGAGACCATATGGCTATTTCAAGTACTCTCAGCGGCAAGTGTCAGCATACACTTTGTCCTAAGGACAAAAGCAAGCCATACATAGTGGGCTACTTGTACACCTAAAGCCTTGAGGTTAAAAAGGAGTAAAAGGATAATATTAAAAGAGACAAGAAACATCACCACATATTTTTCATCTTTTCATCTCTCGCTGGGTGATTTGATTGACAGGTCTGGCTCCATGGTTTTTATTAGATGGTAAATAAAACTGAAGGTTTCTCCACAAACATGTGAGAACATAAGCAGCTTCCAGAATGAGAGAACACTCTGAATATCAGCACAGCCTGGATGAGCCGCTACTGTGGCACTTACATTTAATCAGCCAAATCACTCTTAAACAACAATGAATTGTAGAATGGTCTCCCAAGATCCCAACAGAAACAGGAAACAGACTGCATGTTTGTTGTTGCTGTTTTTTGTTGTTGTTTTTTTTTCTTTTTTATTATTATTATTTATTTATTTAGTTAGTTATTTATTTATTTATTTATTTAGTTAGTTAGTTAGTTAGTTAGTTAGTTAGTTAGTTAGTTATGGGGGGGTTACCATTTTTTTCCTCCTTGATTTTGGAAGTGCTAATTCCCCTACCCCACTATCACTCTTCCTCATCACATAGGATGCTTCTGACATTATGAGGACATGTAACACATGTGAAGTCAACTTCTGCCCCTTTTCAAACATTCTGTATCATTGCTGGGTAGCCAACACACTTAAAAGAATGCGCCAAGTCCCCAGCTCCAATAAATTGGCTCTCAGACACCTGTGCCGGAAAACATGACATTGAATGTGATGTGGGGAGAGAGCACCGTCTACTCACCCAGAGAGAGCATCACCAAATTCTCTCTTTCTCTGAGACTCCACCTGCCAATCGCATGAAGCATGACCAGGGAATCGAACCTGTGACCCAAAGTGGTAGGACATTACACTGCTGAGCCATTCAGAGTCTTCCCTGTCTTTTTATTGAAAAAGATTTTGCATTCCCAAGAACAAAGTACATTTATTCTGTGAACAGAAAACACCTATGTGCTGATGTGGGGGAGGGGATGGGCCTTGTACGTTCCTCTCTGGATAGTGTAAACTTTGTCTTGTGTATTGTTTCACTGTGTTTTCATAAATACAAAAACCCAACAGTCTCTCATGGTCTTCTGAGTTTATTGTAGTCAGCAAATGTAGTCATGTTTATTATCCAAAGAGCTACGTTAGCCAGTATCATGGTGGGATTACCCAAATTGTGTGGTCTAGCTGCTAGCCTAGCTCGGATACCTTCTGCTGCCTCTTGCGCCGCCTGGGCTTCCATTCTGGGCGAGATGAAGGAGTGGGTGTTTGTGGTGGCACCGGTCACCTAATCAGACCACAGGTCCAGCAGCTGTTTGTTAAGTTTCTGTTAAATTCTGTGAAACTCCTTCTTACACATATTACACACATATATAACAGCAATTCATTTGGATTAACTTTTTGCAATTTACTTCCCACCTATTCACATCAAACAGGTTTGGCCCAAGAAGCCTGTTAAATAAACTCTGGTGATAGGAGATTCTATTGTTTAACATGTGAAGTGCCAGATGTTAGTGGCCATCTTAAACTAGCAAATAGGAAAGACTATTTGAAGATAGTCATCCATGCAGAGGTCAACAATATCCATCTGTGGTGGACTGAAGTGACTAAGGATAATATTAAATACGTTAATAAATTGTGCCAAACGATGTCCAATGCGGTAATTTGTTCTGGCCACATCCCAATGCAGCATGGCACTGAAGCCTACAGCAGACTTAAAGCATTGAACTGCTGCATGTCCAGGTGGTGACCATATTGGTCCAATCTTATCAGCACTGCACTGGCTTCTGGTCAAATTCTCTTACTTGCATATAAAGCCCAACATTGGTTCACTCCTGAGTACCTGCAAGAAATAAATTCCCATTATTACCCAACATGATTACTCAGGTCACAGGTCCCAGAATTCAGAAGGCTTCAGCAAGAGGAAGAGCCTTACAAGGCCCCCCAGCGCTGGAATAACCTAATTAATGTCTCATCTTAAAGGCTGCAGATCCAGGGGTTCATGGACATAAGGAATTATGGTAAACTGGGATGTTGGTGCTGCCACCCGTGATCACTCAGATTTGTTATGTTGGAGCGGTTGGTCCCCAATGTTTGAGGATACCACATTGTGGTAATGTTTACATTGTTTGTTTTCCATGAATATAAACACTAAACTAAGACTATCGATAGATAGATAGATGAATAGATAGATGAATAGATAGATAGATAGATAGATAAGATAGATAGATAGATAGATAGATAGATAGATAGATAGATAGATAGATAGATGGATGGATGGATGGATGGATGGATGGATGGATGGATGGATAGATAGATAGATAGATAGATAGATAGATAGATAGATAGATAGATAGATAGATGAATGAGATAGATAGACAGATAGATAGATAGATGATTGAGCCTCCCCAGTGGACGTCTCCAAAGAAGACAGCACCCACAACAACAGACTGGAAGAAGATGGCCAACATTTTGCTACACACACGGAAGGACCTGAGCTTCCTCAGAAAGCAAAGTCTGCTTTGGTCACATTCAGGAGCAGATGGTTCCTTGCACATTATTTCACAAAGCTGCTCACTAGGTCTCTGTATTCTATGATCCCTCCACTTCTCCATTTACTGGTCCGTTTGGCATCTCTGTTGCCCCTCAAAAAGCTTGGAAATTGAGCCATTTGGGTCCAGAGTATCCTCATGAAGCCATGTTTCTGACAAACACAGCAGACTGGCCTCATGGTACTCCCCCCAAATCAGCATGTTCTTTTCATCCATTTTGTTGAGCAGAGATCTGACATTCTTCATGATTATGCAAGGAATAAAGGGTTTATAGCATCTTCTTTTTCTTTGGTTTTGACTCAAGCTTTGCATACTCTAAATGGACTCCGTAGTGGCTACTCTGGAGAATGGGAATAGCCGAGACAGAGCATGGAGCTCATTCACGGCTCCAGGAACTTGTTGCATATGAGCATTGAGCAGCACATGCACCATTGTCCATTGTGCTCTCTCCTTTGTTCTCCATTCTGAGTCAGAAAAGTACTAATAATTAAAAAACTACATGACTAAACTGACTAAACTTCTTAACAATAGGGATAAGAAATAGTTAAACATACAAGAAAGACTACAAGGAAAGTTTAAACCTAATATAAGTTAAAAAAAATGTCCCTCACAGAACCGAGCCACTGCAATCAACTGTTACTTTGCACTGAAAGAAAAAAAAAACAAAAACAAAAAAGAATATCTCTCTACCTTTCCCCTGTCACCAATCTGAGACCTGCCATCCCTTTACATTGGCTGCCCACTTTCTGGCTATGCTCTGACTTAGATTAGTGTACCACCTTGCCCTGGACAACTTGCTCACCTGCCATCAATTACATCACCAATGTAGAGACACAGACCCAAAGTAGCTGCTACTGTTACTATTACGTATAAACTAAAGTGAAGTATAGAAGTGAGTACAGAGGCTAATTTGCAGTGTATAGAAGCTAATGTAGCATGTATAACTGAGTATAGAAAATACTACCAAAGTGTAGAAGCTAAAGTGGAGTGTAGAAGCTATTGTTGAATTAATGAATGTATTGTAGATGCTGTTGTTTAGTGTTTAACTGAGTTGAAGGTGAATGTAGAATCAAGTGTGGTGTACAGAAGTTAGTGTCAAAGATAGGTTGGTGTGGACAATTGAAGTGTCAATTTCAATAATCACCTAATATAAAGTTGGAGAATTCTGATGTACTGGAAATGTTTTAATGTTATACATTTTAGTTTTAGTTTAGAAGTTTTAAAATAATTCACAAAAATATGTTTTCTCTATTTTTTATAATCCGTTATGTAATGAATGTTATTTTCCCTGAGATACCTGCATTTCTATCACTTTGAACAATTTCCATAAGATTTAAAGAATCAACTTGAAGCATTTCAATTCGCAGAGCTGTCCATCAGTTGATTAGTTGATTGCCAGACATATTCAGGTCAATATTTTGGAGTCTATTTGCAGTTACAAGTGGCCGCAAATTTAATGTCTTTTTTTTAATGTTCTCCAAATCCAATCACACAACAAAAAATGAACATTTTTACCATTCATAGTCTTTCTCTCACACCCACTCTCTCTTTATCTACTGCATTCCCAAGAATTGGTCAATGCTGAGTTATCCTTTCAGCAGCTACAGCCTACAGTCAATACCACAACACATCCAAGGTCTCTTTCCAAACGCTGCTGGATCATAAAGGAAGATTTAACTCTCTCATTTCATACTGTGTATCACACAGAAAACCTTCATGAATGAGTAAGCAGAAACACCAGTGGCAATTGTGAGCAGAAAAATCCTTCAATAGATATTCACTTTTTAAAGAGCCTATAAACATTCCAATATTTTTGCACATATGTGCTGCATTGAACAATACATGAGGCATATTCCCCAATTTCATATTGCAAGCAGGGTGCCACCTGCAGGGGGTTCAGTTGGAAGTAACAAGTAAAAGGATGAAAATTATTATTATATCGTTCTGTAGAACAGTATAATTATTCTGCTTGGTCCATGACCAACACTGTGCCCTGCCTTAGGAAAAAGAAAAATGAACAAAACATAAAGAAAAAGATTTGATTACATCCTTGAATACAGTTTCATCTGGGCAGAAGGACAACACTTTCGTTGTCTCCATCTTTGTTTCTGTGTGTGAAACAACTGACCAGCATTTCATCTTTCCACTCCTTAGGGATGCTCCCATATGTTTTCTTCTGCACATAACAAGCCAACAGTGGGAAAGAGATTTTTGTCATAACATCATATCATATATAAAACATAGACTGTTTTGGCACCAAGAAAGTGAGACATAACACATTGCTAATATTTCTAGGACAACAGAACCCTTAGTAAACTCATCTACCAACCAGGGTTCTTACTAAAACCAAGTCACAGTGTGCTGATTTCCTACTAGTTCCCAGAATTAAGTAATGTCTCCCTTTAGATAAATGTTCAGTGGCTGACCTTGGGCTCCTCTGACACCTCTTCAGATGCTGACAACAACCTCCCTGCTACTGGACTTAAGTCGCCCTAAGTAGCCCTTCACTAACTATATAAACATTTACATGGACCCACACTTATGTGCTACCATTACAAATTAGACCCCAAGCCACTTATCATCATCATCACCATCATCATTACTTTAGGCTTGTAACAGTGATGCACTAATTGATATTTGGTTTGAATGCCTCAGGATCAGAAGGCAAACAGTACCTTGCAGTGTGCTAATGCAGACGTCTCACACACATCTCCAAAATCTGAGCAGAATCATCATCCCAATGTGCTTTAAAACAATCACCATCATCCCTGTGCTGAAGAAGTCCCCAATGTCCTGCCTCAATGACTACCATCCTGTTGTACTCACACCCATCATCATGAAGAGGCTCACCATGAGACACAAACCAGCTTCCCTCCACAGACCCACCACAGAGCCACTGCAGTTTGCCAGTCCCAAATACTCCATGAACTATGCCATCTCCACCACATTCCACCTGGCCCTCACCTGGACACCTACTCCAGAAAGCTGTTCATTGAATTCAATTCAGCCTTAAACACTATCACATCTCAGCACCTTATTGAAAAAGTCTTGCTGGACCTGAATACCTCCCAATGTACCTTCCTGGATACCTTTCTGGATTTCTTCACTGAGAGACCTCAATCAAGATGGGTAACAGCATCTCTAGCACCACCATAATGAGGACTGGTGCCCCCTAGGGTTGTGTGCTCAATCCACTGATGTCACTCTGCTGACTCATGACTGTACTGCAAAGTACATCATAAACCACATCATCAAGCTCGCTGACAACATGACAGTGGTGGGTCTCATCAGCAAGAATGATGTGTTATCATAGAGAGAAGAGGTGCAGGGGCTAATGGACTGGTGCAAAACCAACAATATCTCCCTGAACTAGACAAAACCGAGGAGATGGTTGATCACTTCAGGAGAGTCGAGAACTAAACCGAATCCACACTCTCATACCTCACACACACTCACATTGCCATAACTCACTCTTACCCATCTCACACTCACCTACACACTTTAATATATTTATGTGAGGAAGTAACGTACTTAGACCGGGGGGTCAAAGTGTACTTCCTGGGTAGTGTAGGGCGAGTAGTCAGAGGCACTCACAAATGGAACAGACAGAGGGAAAGTCTCCAGGTAGGCCACCGGTTTATTAAACAAACAAATAAAGTAAAAGAAAAGAAAATAATAATAATACTAAATGTTCCCACTACTTCAGTGGTAATGACCAATGACTGCAGAGTCATGAAAAGGTCTCTTCCAATGCAATCACAACTTGTCAAAGTCTCTATTCACTCCCCCTTACTCTCACTCAGAGCAGGTATATATACTAGTAGCCCCTCCCCCTGGGTTCTACCAATATCAGCACAGGTGATGTACTTGAAACAATACAAGATAATTGATGATATACAGTTAAATACAATACATATCATCAGATGAGTACACTTTACTACACTGATACAGCAAGTATTTTTAAACAAACACTGTGAGTATTCAGACATACATTGTTAGAACTTCTTCAAGTCCAATCTCCCCTCTCCTTATAACAGAGGTGGATTGACCCAAGTGAGTAAAACCTCAGAGCTCTCAGTCTCTTCACTCTCTTTGGGCCTGGTTAGCTGTGGACAACACACGTGAGTAGAGGTATGCTTGTGACTTATGTGAAGGTAATGTCTATGCAGAAGCTCACATCATTACAATTTATATATACAACTTTATTGATGCTTATACCCTGTATCCAGCTGCACACCTTTAGGGACATTGCTGGAAATGTATACTGAATTCTATCCTAATTCTGTATTATTCTACCTTAATAACTTATGTGTTCACATATGCTATACATTGATTGTATATACCTGTTTCATAGTATTGCATCTGCACCTCATGTTTTGTTCTAAGACATCTAAACTGACTACTTCATCTCCACCACCTCTTTTCCTTTGCTCGCCTCTGCTCCTGTGCCGGCGGTGCCTGCCACCTCTGCTCCTGTGCCAGCTACACCTGCTATCCCTACTCCTATGGTGCGCTCTGCCAGTGCCTGCAGTTGGTGTGTTTTTCTGCACCCTGATTGTGTGTTGGGAGGAGGGTATTGTGTTTGCACTGTGTGGTCCACATCTGCTTCCCTGTACTCTTGTTTATGTGCTATGTTGCCACTCCTATCCTGCCCCTTTGTCTCCACCTGTTCTATAGTTGTTCTATGTTCTATACCCTTCCCCTAACTTTATCATTTAGTACTAATAATAATAACAACAAAAAATAACAACAATAACAAAAATAACAATAACAACAATAACAATAATAACAATAACAATAATGACAATAACAATAATAACAATAACAATAATAATAATAATAATAATTATTATTATTATTATTATTATTATTACTATTATCCTGGAACAACCTATTTAACTGTTATCATTCCTCATTCATTTTTCCTTCTCTCATTCTATCAAGAAAAGTTAATACTAGAGTTGTCTGAAATGACACTCATCAGGCTGGTGACACAGACTGCCCTCTAACTGATTTGATTTATTGATTATACACAGCAAAGTTCTGTTAATTCAGCTGCAAATAGAAGACTTTAACATTAGCAGCATCATGGGTGTCATGTTTGGGTTTGGCTGCACCTCTGGCCCCTACTGCACAGAGTGGTTGCATATATAGCAAAATATTGGTCATTTCCGGCTTTGTTTTTATACTATAGAAGCAAATGGAACCACAGTATCCATGTCCTACAGTCATTTGTCTGTTTGTGATAATAGTAGTGTAGGTGTCTCCAGATTCAGGGTGAATATGAAATATCAGTTATACCTGCAGATCATAAAAGTACCATAAAACATTTGTGTGCTTGTTATTATACATTACAAATTTTGGACTACACATTTTGAGGGAGTCAGATCAGGTAGAGCTGAGCTGTGAAGGTTCATGTGGAAACCTTTTTGCCTGTAGATTGAGTCCATCAAGTCTATGGTCAAACATTGAAGAGAACATTCAGAGGGGCAGTGAAATGGAAAACAAGGGCTCAGGGGCATTGTCCTGTACACTTACACACCGTTCACTCAGACAGAATTGCATGTCTTGCAAAGCATGTAGGTGAATTTTGAGTTGTCATCTTCACCTTTTTTTCAGAGACAGAGCATTGCAAACAAAGCCAGATAAGCTAGCAGAGAGCCTGGTGGTCATGAACTGCAGTAGTAATAGGCTGTCTCCTTAGTGGCCTCTGGCCCTCTTATCAAAAAAATTTAGCTGACTGTCATTAAGAAACGCCTGCCACATGCGCACTCTCCCTCTTTTGCTGGCCATTTTCACGGACTAGTTGTTTTTTGCTTCATGGCATCAGAAGAAAAATATAGGTCACAAATGTCACCTTGATTTCTCTAATTATTCTTTTCATACACTCTACATACATTTCTTGTATTGTTTTATCAAACAAAAGATCGACTGTATTTTCTTGTATCTGATATTGAAATGAAGTTAAATCAAACCAAATTTATTTATATTGCTTTTTACAAATGATGTCAAAGTGTCATGATTGCAAAGGAGGCAGTGTTTAGGCGTCACATGAACGCAAACACATGCATCAACAGAGCAAAATGAAACTAAACAGAAAAAACAAAGTAGCAAATATGACAGCATGAAATAAGATGAACAATGCACATTCTCACAAACAAGACTAAGGCAAGGATTGAGACAAACACAGGACTACATATACACACCAAACTAAACTACAAACACTAGACAAAGTTCTATCCTCCCAACCTAACAAGAATTCTGTTTCTGTTTAAAATGTTAGTAGTTTTATCAACGGTTCTATTTGTGGAAGAAGAAATAATTCATTTCTAATTTAGATAAATATCAGAGATTTTCACTTTTCCTTTCAGTTGAATATCTTAATATATATTCTGTGCATGCAAACACCATATCAAATAGGCAATGCAGATTTATTTGTGCTAGAATTGTGCTTAAAAAGTTTCTTCTGTATCAGTTACATTTTCAGGGAGAGCAATTGGAGGGGACAATTCACTGGATATTGGTAGGTAAGCGTCAATCCATCCATTCTAATTCAACAACCAGGAACCAAATTATTGAGTGGGACATTTCAATTATCGCTGGATATTGGTGGGGAAGCATCACCTCAGTCTATGCTAAAACCTATGCCCTTGATGGGATTTCCGGAGCTACACATCATATTGCAAAATTCTCCTCATTTGTGCAACATATATATATCAATCTTTTTTTAATTCCATGAGGTCTTTGGGAATTGGTCCTTGATTGTATTGCATAATAATCAATTAAGTATCTCAACATTAATTAAAAATATATATTATATTAATGGATTTTCATTAGTCCTTTTGCAGATGCTAGATACTTTCAGAACTGGCTATAAGATAAAGCACCCATTATTGTGATGTCTGGCCTGATGACCTCTCTGTTACTACCAGTCAGCAAACCACTGTAAGCCTAAGCTCACACTTATTATTTTAACAGATTCTCCAGAATAACCTACAACATAAATTACAAGGCATTACCTCTGCAGTAACTTGGGGTTAAATGTTTCAGACTCCAGTGATGCTTCAGAGTTCTTTAACCACTGGGTTACTCAATCAATCGCTGCTATTCTCCAGCTGAGGGCAGTGACTGCTGTGGACCAGATCATTTAACATGATTTTAGATATGAGTGGAGCAATTAATATCAGTTAAAATACCAGGAACAAATAGGATTAATGGAAAAGTATGCCTGAAAATTTTGAGATTAAAAATGTTGTTTTTATTTCTTATGATTTGCATGTATATGTATTTCCTTAAACTGGTGTGATAACAAAAACTGCCTCTTAAGAACTTTGTATGTGGTAGACGCTGTCTCTTATCAAACAGTTGTTTACTGCAGGAGGAGGACAAAAGTAAGCAAAAGTAAGACTAGCTCAGCACCAGAAACCAGTAGACAGAAATATGTCATACTGTAAAGTACCTGACAGCCATTAAAAGAGTATACAAGTTAACAATGACCCACCAGCCAGAACTGATTAGGTCCTAACCTCAAGTTCTTCTGCCCCATCTGAGAAGGACTCCAAGCTCCCCGATACATCTTTACATTGGCTTTCCACCTTCCAGCTACTGGACCTGGACTAGTTTCCCACCCTGCCATGGACTAGCTGCTCACCCACCATTACCAACTGTAGAAATCTACTGTTAATATTATGTCCACCAGAGAACTAACATTACTTCATCATACCTGAGTATTAGGACAGGGGTCCAGTGTCCCCTAACTATGTATAAGTAGTTTGACCAGAGGAGGATGGGTCCTCCCCTTGTGAGCCTGGTTCCTCCCTAGGTTTCTTCCTCCAGCTGAGGGAGTTTTTCCTTGCCAGTGTCGCCATTTGGCTCGCTCACTAGGGGATCTGTCATTTATATTTTGTTCCTATTTTAACCTTTTTATTTATTTATTTATTTATTTATAATATTATTTATGTGAAGCTGCTCTGTGACAACTTCAGTTGTGAAGAGCCCTATAATAATAAATTTTGATTTGATTTGATTTGATATACTTATTCATTCCAGCAGTGTGTTAAAAACCACATACCTCTCTATCTGTATACAATATTCAATAATTCTAATATAATTCTGAGTAATGTGTGATAATTTTACATTTCTGTTTGTTTATGTAATATACAATTGTACACATCATTTACACTATGTGAAAACATTGTTTATATTCCTAATGACTGTCTGATATTGGTAAAATATAAATGTATTCATAACATGGCACACTGTGCAAAATACTGCAAAATGTGGACTTTGTTCTCAAACTATGACTCACATATGATGGAATCCATAGTGTAGTTTCTTTTTACTGGGTGGGAACCACTTTGATACTGTTAAAATATGGAGTTAACATATTTTCCAGATATTACTAATGCTGATTTTGAGGGAAAATTGGAATACTTTTGTCAAGGGTAAGCAATTCTTGTCATGGAATACCAGATTCCTACACAGGTTGCTGGACCTACTAAACCTGGCAGTTCACCAGTGAGTTGAAGATCAGGTGCTTGAACAGGAAAAGCACAAAGCTGGGCTGGCACTTTAGGATTGGGATTGCCTTCCACTGATATAAAGTGTCCAAATATGTCCTCAAAATATGGCATTAGTCATATTTGGAAAATGTCTTAAATGTATATTGAAAGTGTGGATAAGCGGTCCCAATCCAGAGGAAAAATTACATAATGATGTGGATTGTAAAGAACACATCTAGAACACAACAAACTGGTGGAATTACATATGGGTAGAAAGGATTGGATTTAAAAAACAATTACTATATATACATAATATAGTCATAATGTTAGAGCACATATGTCATAAAGTCAGAGAACAGTTAGTAGAACAAAAAAACCTTGAATATTTCTTTGACCCAGCGATATCACAAAACACTGACATAGACTGATCATTTGCAATGTTTCTGGAGTAAGAAATATTTACAGAAAATCAGTTGCTTTCTTCATGAAAGTAATTATGTCCTTTTCTATGAAACACCACATGCCCCTTATAAAGCCAGAGCATTATTACCAGAAATGTACCACCTTCACATAGATAGCTTACAATCCAGTCTGGATTACTGAGAGCACTTGGCACAGCTTTGCCTTGCTCCTATACAAATTTCATCTCATCTTGCATGACACATAGGCAGATAAGCTTCCCTATGCCCAAAGCCCACACTGTCCATGCCATCAGTGCCTTTCACAATAATTTCACAATAATTACAAATATAACAGAGAACACAAAGAGACTTTGAAAGAGTCCCAGCAGCATGGTACAAATTCAATCATGCAAAGTGAACTTTTCCAATTTTTTTCATGTCACACCTACAAACTTCAATGTATTTTTGGTAATTGTATGTGATGGACCGAGACAAAGTAGCAAGTGTTTTTGGAAGTGAAAATGAAGTGATACATTGCTTTCATTAGGTTTAACAAATAAAAATCTGGAAAGAATGGTGTGCATTTGTTTTCAGTCCCTTCTTCCATATGTTTGCTGTGTCCTCTACTTGGCTTGTGGCAATCTGCGAATGTTCTTCTTGTGGCTTGCTTTAAAAATGGCTTTCTTCTTGTCACTATTCCATAAAGGGCAGATTTGTGGAGAATGCAACTACTAATTGTCCTGTGGAGAGATTCTGCCTCCTGAGCTGAGTATCTCTCTAGCTCCTTCAGAGTTACCAGGGGACTTTAGACTGCTTCTCTAGTAGTGCCTTGCCTGGGATGTCAGTTTAGGTGGACGGTCTTTCTTGGTAGGTTTGCAGTTATGCCATACTCCTTCCTGTCTGGTATCTTCCTTGGTTTTCATGAGGCTGGTTAATCACTAATGTTCTCTAACAAATCTCTGATGCCTTCAAAGAACAGCTGTAGTTATACTGAGATTAAAATACACACAGGTGTACTCTGTTTACTAATTACATGACTTCCAAAGGCAGTTGGTCAAACTGGATTTTATTTAGGGGTATCAGAGTACCGGGGGCTGAATAAACTTAGAATGCACTCCACTTAGAATTTAGCAATTAATGAATATAACAGACTTGTTCTGGCACCAACTTTAAGATGAGTAGTTTATGGTTTTGTATCACTTTATCATGCCATAATGAGCTTTTCCAGGCTATCATAAGGTCTATGTGCACCAAGAAATGGTAAATGGACTTCCTTGCTTGTTAAAATCTCAGGCTTATTTTGAGATTAGTGGACTGTTATTGGAGCACTGTATCTTTCAGTGGCCTGAGGGATGGAACAGACAGGCTTAAGTACCAAAGGCGAACAAGCTGTTGTTTGTTCTGCACTCCAAGAGCATATTCTCTTAGTTATGTTGTCCTTTTGCCCCTTTCTCACCCTGTCTTTCTCTATCAATAACTCAATAACTGTTTAACTGATCAGCAGAAAATATGCTGTGAAATGTAAGAAATATAAGATGTGCATAAACATTAATGGGATTGTATGTGATACAAATACAAATCTGGAAAATATGGCCTGCACTTGTATTCAGTCAACACTTTTTAGAAACACTGTATTGCTACAATTACAGTTGCAAGTCTTTTGGGATATGTCTCTACCAGCTTTGCACATCCAGAGGCTGAAATTTCTGACCTTGCAAATTAGTCAGTTAGTGTGCGTGTGTGTGTGCGTGCGTGTGTGTGTGCGTGCGTGCGTGTGTGCGTGCGTGTGGGTGTGCGTGCGTGTGTGTGTGCGTGCGTGTGTGTGCGTGTGTGTGTGCGTGTGCGTGCATGTGTGTGTGCGTGCATGTGTGGGTGTGTCTGTCCTGGACTATGTGTGGTTAAGATGCAGACATTGACTGGACCATTCTAGCACATGCTTTGATTTAAACCAGGAGTGTCAAACTGGGTCAGAAATGTACAGAAAGCTGGAAAGTCATTAACTCTACTTAACTCATTAATTCATGCATTTTGCATTAAACAAATCTTGACAGATACACAAAGTGTTAACTTATGAACAGAAATTTCAATAAACACTGATAATTGGAAACCGTAATACCATATATGGATTATTGGATTGTCGCAGTTATAAATAAATGTGAAAATCAATTCTTTAGACAAACTTTTGTTTTTGTTTTGTTTATTTTTTTCTTCATGTATTTATATTTGCCTAGCTTTCATTGAGACATAGCTAAGCACTGACACTGCCTCCTGGCAAAGATAGCGATGGTCAAAGTTTAGTCTAATGCAACCATGTGGCACTAAATTACAGTCCTATACTGGGGTTGAATTGAGTGTCTGGGGGCCCATTCTGAAGTGCACTCTAATGAGCTCGAACTTGTCTCTGTAACTGTTGTCTCAGAAGTCACCTGTCTTGCTCTGGAACAGCTGTCTTCATAAGTTCATAAAGGCACTATAAATTCATTCTTAAATTGGCCTTAAATCATCAGCATTTCCTCCATGAATGTTAGTAGACTAGTGTGCACTGGTTTAAGAGATAAAGCACCAGTGCACAACTCCTTATTAATTGAGAGGCGTCGTGACTGCTGCTTCTGCTCTGCCTGTTCTGCTCTCTGCTGGTGTTTTACTGTAGCTGCTCTCAAACACGCAGGACTTTCTGTAACACAGGCAATGCTGCAGCACGAGCAACAGACACGGAAGGTTTGCTTCAGATACCGTCGGCTGTGATGACAGGAGAGGAACTCGATTGCGCATCTCCGCGGGGCGTGTGTGTGTGTGTGTGTGTGTGTGTGTGTGTTGGGGGGGGGTGCACTGCGTTAAGTTTTGCTGCGCGATGTGAAGCAAGACACACGGATTTCTGTCACTAATGTAGCGCTGAGCCCCCATGTTCTGACAGAGAATGAGGTTCAGATAGACACCACCGTTCATTCAGACACTCCCTCAAGCACACACGCACACGCACACACACACGCACCCATACATACACACACATACATACATACACACACATTCACATGCACGCACACACACGCTTTAAAATGCATCATGTTATCTTAATACCCCCACCACACACACACACACACACACACGCACGCACACACACACACACACACACACACCATAAGCAAGCAGACAATCACAGTCACTGCAGTGGGATATTCTAAACACAAACTGCGGAGTTAAATTAAGACAACCATGACACCAGATCCCAACATTTAAGCATAAAAGTAGCGAAAGGCCATAAACCAGAGAACATGAAGGTAGAGTACAGTAGCTCACGAGCATGAAGCAAACTTGAAAGATTGCTAGATTAAGACCAAATTGGTTTGTTCAGGGTACACCATTCAGTCCTCAGCTGTCTCCCCAGGGCTGTTAAGATGTGCTTAGACAACAAAATGATCAGATAAGACAGACGTGTCTTACAGTATCTGCTCTTTAAATCTGAACACAATAAAAATAAATAGTGAGGAATTTTCTTACCCCTAAAACCCAAATCGGATCCCGCTGTCAGAACAGACTGAGAGAAACCATCAGACCACAAACACCTCTTCTTCTTCTTCTTCTTCTTCTTCTTCTTCTTCTTTTTCTTCTTCTCGTTAAAAACAAGCAAACAAAGCAAAAATAAATCAGCGACAGCTGGTTTGATGGCCCAGTATACTCTCCCAGTCCCAGTCAGGTGAGGCTCTAGCTCGGGCTCTCATGAGGATTTAATTCCAATCAGAGACGCATGCTGGCTCCTGGTCCAGTGTCCAGGGGTTAATACAGAGAAGGAGAGAAGAAGGGGAGATGGAAGCATCAGTAAAGTCTGGAGCGAGTCACAGACGTCCTCCGCCGCGGCCGCAGTGCCCAGCCATCTCCGCGCGCACACGGGGCGCTCTCCAGCAGCAGCGTCAGTGACGCTCACGACGACATCCAGCTTTAACAAGTATCCTGCGTTCGCACATCCGACCGAGGGGGCTTTCCTACAGCTGTGCGCTCACTCGCAGCCCCTCTCGCGGTCCCCGTGGTCCTAAACGCCTCCGCCAAAGCTCAACACGCGCGCGAGCGCCGCAGCCGATATCCAGAGCAGAGACTGAGCCGGAGCTGGAGATTAAGATCGAGCTGGAGGAGGAATCAAGGCTTGAACACAGTCGTCTGGGCGGGGGTCCCGTCCCGTGCGGCAGCTGAGGCTGATGAAAGTTGAAGGTGTCGAGACGTCGAATCCATCCTCCTCCTCTTCCTCCTCCTCAGTGAGAACCGCGTAACATCTCTTCAGTCTGAGCTGAAGGAGACGCGCGCGCACTGCCGCCCAATGGAAAGAGTGCAAAAGGCTTTCGGTTTATGTGATGGGGGCGCGCGCGCCATTCCCCTCCATCACTCACGCGTGCAGCCCGTAGTGCAGGTGAGAAAGCAGCGCTCTGACGCAGATGAAGGATCAATCTCTCTCTCTCTCTCTCTCTCTCTCTATATATATATATATAAATCACAAAAATATGCGAATATAGCCTAAGAGCACTGTACCCTGCAAGGCTTTATGACTCATAAATAAACAGAAATCAGGCCTTTGGATGTGCTGCATTAAATAAAAAAGAACAAAACAAAGATCTTCATTTTCATTCATTCATTTGACTTGACACATTCAGGTCAAAAGATTCAACGCGTTTTTAATAGTGCACTGTAGAAAAAAATGGATGTTTTCTAACTTAAAAAGATGATTATATATTATTATTATTATTATTATTATTACACTTTTATGTTTACAACACTTACAAAAAACAACACACATAATGTTAAGATATTGTTACAGAATAAATGTAAGCCTGAACATATATTATATATGAATTAAATCAAATTGAAGCTTGATTTCATTTAATCAAGACAAAGTACACCCATAACACAATGAAACAAGTTATTACATATACAAGATACAAAATAATCAGAATATTAAATATTTAAATATTGAATCTGACTTTATATATTAAGAAATGCACATCCTTGCACAATGACATGATGTCTGGTATTGAAATGACATTCATGAAATTGGTTATTTTGTTTGTTTGTGTGTTTGTTTGTTTTGTTTTTTTGCATGTGTTCATGTGTCCCAAAGACAGAGAACTTGCTCAAGTACAGCCTGAATGACTCTTGCTTGATTTCTGCAGAGCTGTGCTTGTCTGTCCAAGCAGTGGTCTCCGAATCTCACCCCTGTGAGGGGAATATCGATGAGGTGCTTTAGTGTAGAAGAAAAGGCCCCTCAGAGCATGAGTCCTCCCTGTGTACCCTCTCTGTCACACAGGCCCAGGACAAACGTGATGCTTTAATGAATGGAAAAGGGACAAACAAGGCTTTGATTTAAGCAGGGTCTGGCTGCTGTTGACCCTGACTCATCCCAAACAGTAAATAATGACAAGCAAAACATGTCAAAAAAACTACCTGTCGCACACATGCAATCATAGCTAAAAATGACAGTAAAAATGACATTGTAATCTCCATGGAATATTTGGTTAAAACTGAATGAACAAAGCAGAGTACAAGCATCAAATGTTGGTCAGTATTGAAGGCTACTAACAACGATATGGAAATAGCAACAGTTTTGGGATATCTTAGACACTACTTGTAATGACAAATAGAATTGCTAAACTCAGCTGTATAAACTACTGTTGTGAATAATTTCACACAATAGGTTTGTTTCTTAAATGAAATATTTGTATATTAAATGTGAAATATTTTACATTTGAAATGTAATCTTCAAGACATTTTGCCATTTGAAACAATAATTCAAAGTAACTTGCTGAAATATTTGCTTAAATTATTTTTAATTTGAGCTGACAAACCATTTTTAAATCTAATATGCTTTCCTTGATTCATTGTATCTGTTACAAATGCCCTGCTTTTTTGATGTTTTAAACTTTTGGACATCAAAAGTTTCACACTGTGTCGAAATTTAATGGTGAATGGACCAACTGAAATGCTCCAAAATGA
The DNA here is from genome assembly GCA_034509495.1 of Acestrorhynchus altus. Classification (NCBI taxonomy): domain Eukaryota; kingdom Metazoa; phylum Chordata; class Actinopteri; order Characiformes; family Acestrorhynchidae; genus Acestrorhynchus; species Acestrorhynchus altus. The sequence continues at coordinate 16,147,981 of CM067523.1, forward strand.
GTTGGAATAAAATATTTTTAATTGTCTTCCTTTGAAAATTACAGATGTCTTTTCCTTTTCTTGTAATGTTGCCATTTTGAAAATAGGTTTCTGCATGTTGGTGCAAATAGGTATATTTAATGAAATACATATATCAAAATTTTGGTTTTTAGTTTTCTCCATTGTTTCAATCCAGATGCTGCTCTGTACACTGTGCAATTCTGAATGAATAGACCAACAAATGATCTAAAATTATAGCATGTAATGGCCTGTCTTTTAGGCTATGTCCAGAACATGGCTGCCAATTTGGATAAAGGGCAATTTTTCCAAAGGTAAGGTGGTCATGTAGCATATCAAAGAAGACCAAAAATCGGATTGCAATATTTTATGTGGTTCAAGGATCATCCCAGATTACTGAAGATGGAATTGACAAAAGAAGATAGAAGTTGATTCTGATGTCTGGGGAACACAGCTCATAGCTGCATTAGACCAACATCAAGAGGATCCCACATTCACACAGGGGAAGGTCAATTTTTATGTCAGTGGTTAGGACAACAACCAGAATGTAGAATAGAATAGAATAGAATAGAATAGAATAGAATAGAATAGAATAGAATAAAACTTTATTAATCCCTTGGGAGGGTTCCTTCAGGGAAATTAAGGTTCCAGTAGCAGCATGGAATTCAGCATCAGTACAGTACAGAAGTAGAAAGATAAGAATAATTTAGAGACTATATTACAATTTACAATATATATAATATATATATGCATGAGAAAAAAACTGTTTATTGCACATAGAGTCCAGTTGTGTTGTGGTGGTAATGTGAGGTACTGGTGTGACAAAAAAATGGTGTGGAATATGGGGCACCCATGTTATCTGAACCATTTTCACCAACCAGAACCCAAATCCTCCACTTTACCTGAAAATGCTACAAGAAACAGTATTCCCATCTTTTCCACAGATGGCAGTTTCCATTTGACCAAGTGTTTGTCATTGGATTGGTCATCATGGTCCTGTGGATCACCTGACCAACAAACACCATTCAGCACTGCATTTTGAAGGCTTGTGACAGAATGTATCCAGAGATTCATATACGGGTTCATAACAATTGGATCATGGGTGTCTCCCTGTATATTACACTGTATGTTAATTGAACAAAAGCTGGTCCTGAAATGTGGAACTGAAGCAGACACCTAGTAACTGAGGGGTATGAGCATAGTAAACTTTCCTATTTACTATTTACTACAATCTCACCTGGTTTTCTAATGCATTTTAACACCCCAAAGAAGTATGTGGCAATCTATTCCTTAGTCTTATGAATTGACCACTGATCACTGAATCAACCTATCCAACTTATCCAAACTTAAAGGACCCAACCAAGTCTAACCTGATAGATCTAATTTTATCAAACAGAACAGAGAAACATGCTGGCTCAGGATTTTTTGATGTTGGTTTTAGTGACCATTGGCCAATCGGATGCATTAGAAACACTTCCCAGATTAAAAGCAGGTTCTCAGATGGAGGTTAGAAGAAATCTTAGAAGTTGATCCAACTTGGCATAGAGCAAAATTCTTTTAACTTTGAATAGTTCAGATGTGAACTTAGCACAATTATTTTCACAAATCATTCATTTCCGTGACAGAAACACATGCTCCCTAAAACAACTATGAATAAGAGACAGATCGAATTTTCTCACTGCTACAGTTAAGAAATAAGGCTTGGCTTGTTGATAGACACAGGCGAAAATGTAAAATAGATTAAATTCAGACAACTGAGAAACAATTAGAAAAGACAAATCATACTTTAACTTCAGCCTGATAAACAAGTTTTCTAACCCTCAGGACTTCTGGAAAGCAGCATATTCCCTATGAAAAAAATCCTCTTTTATCCCAACTAATATTTAGTCAGTAATCATTTGATACCTGATCAGCAAGAAATGTGCCAAGCTTTTAATATACATCTTGCAGCAGCTTGTCAAGTGCAAGCAGCCAAAACAAGGACGAGGGTGTGGAGGCAAACACAGGGGTCAGGAATTTTATGAAATAAAGATAAACAAAGCGGGGATACTAACATAGAAAAACTGGGGAATTCTAACTAATACAAAAATACACTAAACCTAAACCTAGACAAACAAAGGACCAAAAATGTACAAAAAAATATCCACAAAAACAAAGACTACAAGACAAACCAAAAACAAGCTACATTTACTTACAGAGTTGGGAAACAAAGTACAAACAAACAAAAGCTCATTAAGCTAACAAACCAGGTTGGTAACAAAAGCAGACCAGCAACAAACAGCAACAGAAACGAAAGGACTGACCCCTGCATTTGCCTCCGTACCCTCGTCCTTGTTCTTGCTGCTCGCACTTGACAGAACCAAAACAAACACAAACCATGTGCTAAGGAGCACATGGGGAAACTGACAGGGCAGACAGGGCTGGCCAGAGACAGACATGACAGTAGGCCTCCCTCCCGACATGCAACTCTGGGGTGCATAGAACTAGACTCCCTAGAGTAAATGAAGGAGAGGGACCAGAAAATCAAACAGACAAGACAGACAGGACCAGATATTGACAGGGAACATTCAGAACTTGACATTAGACAAACTAGACTGGACTGGGGAACAGACTGGAGAAACATTAGACATGGGGCATAGACAACTGGACATAAGGGTAACTAGACAAAACAGGAGACTGGACAGAGGACCGGACTTGAACATTAGACACAGGAAAGGAAAGCGGAAACCAAACAGGTGACTGGGCTGAGGGAAAAGGAGACATAACTGTGGACTGGACAGATGACTGGGGGATGTGTGAGTGGACAGGAGAGATGAATGATGGGACCAGAGACTGGACTGATGACTGGACCTGGGGGACATGGGACTGGACAGAAGACACAGGTGATAGAACCGAAGACTGGGCTGGACAAACAGACTGTGCAGAAAAAGAAGGAGACTTGACGGAAGATGGGACAATTCGACGGAGACAAAAAAGGGACAGGCCCAGATCGTGGAGTTTGCTATCATCAGAGCCAGACCCTTCCATCTGCCCAGGGAACTGAACACTGTGTACATCGTAGCAGTGTACGTTGCACGTAGCGCTAATACCAGCGCTAATGCTAATGCTAACGCGCTCTGTGAACTATACAGTTCCATCATAAAATTCCAGAACTCACACCCTGATGGACTGTTCATTGTTGCTGGAGACTTCAACCACAGTAACCTGAAGTCTCTGCTGCCCAGCTTTCATCAGTATGTGGACTTTCCAACCCGGGGGGCTAATGTGCTGGATCTTGTTTACACAAACATTCCCGGTGCATACAAAGCTGAGCCCCGACCCCACTATGGCTACTCAGACCACATCTCTGTTATGCTCATTCCTGCATACAGACCTCTCATCAGACGTGCCAAATCAGTACAGAAGCAAGTGACAACCTGGCCTCCAGGAGCCATCTTTGCTCTTCAGGACTGTTTTGAGCACACTGACTGGGACATGTTCAGAGAAGCTGCTACATCTGATGACTCCATCAACCTGGAGGAGTACACAGAATCAGTGACTGGCTACATCAGCAAGTGCATTGATGATGTTACTGTCTCCAGAATCATCACAACACGCCCCAACCAGAAGCCGTGGATGACTGCAGAGGTACGTGAGCTGCTGAGAAACCGGGACAAGGCCTTCAAGTCAGGCGATAAGGCAGGCCTCAGAACAGCTAGAGCCAAGCTCTCCCGGGGCATCAGAGAGGCAAAGCGCACCTACGCAGAGAGGATCCACAACCACTTCAAGGACACTGCGGACACGCGGCGCATGTGGCAGGGCATCCAGACCATCACCAACTACAAGCCCCCTTCTCCTGCTTGTAGTAGCGATGCCTCCCTCCCAGACGCGCTGAACACATTCTACGCAAGGTTCGAAGCACAGAACTGCACGGCAGCAAGGAAGACCACACCTTCTCCAAACGACCAGATACTGCACCTGTCCTCAGCCGACGTGCGGAGAACTCTACTCAGAGTCAACCCACGGAAAGCCCCTGGACCAGACAGCATACCTGGCAGAGTGCTCAGAGGATGTGCTGAACAGCTCGCAGATGTTCTCACGGACATCTTCAACATTTCTCTGAGCACTGCTGTTGTGCCAACGTGCTTCAAGACGTCCACCATCGTTCCTGTGCCAAAGAAGTCTCAAGTGTCCTGCCTCAATGACTACCGTCCCATTGCACTTACTCCCATCATCATGAAGTGCTTCGAGAGGCTGGTCATGAGGCACATCAAGAACCAGCTCCCCTCCTCACTGGACCCACTGCAGTTTGCGTATCGTCCAAATCGATCAACAGACGATGCCATCTCAACTGCACTCCACCTGGCTCTCACCCAACTGGACAACAAAGACTGCTACGTCCGAATGCTGTTCATCGACTTCAGTTCAGCATTCAACACCATCATCCCTCAGCACCTGATCGGAAAATGAGCTTGCTGGGCCTGAACTCCTCCCTCTGCAATTGGGTCCTGGATTTCTTGACTGAGAGACCCCAGTCAGTCAGGATTGGTAACAACACCTCCAGTACCACCATACTGAGCACTGGTGCCCCCCAGGGCTGTGTGCTCAGTCCACTGCTCTTCACTCTGCTGACTCATGACTGTACTGCAAAGCACAGTATTGGTCCCTCAATACCCGGGCCATAACAAAGAAAGCCCAGCAGTGCCTCTACTTTCTGCGGAGACTGAAGAGAGCACACCTTCCACCACCCATCCTCACCATGTTCTACAGAGGGACTATAGAGAGCATCTTGAGCACCTGCATTACCGTCTGGTTTGGGAACTGCACCATCACGGATTGCAAGACCCTACAGCGGATAGTGAGGACAGCCAAAAAGATCATCGGAGTCCCTCTCCCCTCCATCAGTGACACCTACACCTCTCGCTGCATCCGCAAAGCCACCAGCATTGTGGATGACCCAACCCATCCCTCACACAGTCTCTTCACTCTGATGCCATCCGGCAGACGATACCGGAGCATCCGAGCCTCCACCACCAGACTCTGCAATAGCTTTGTTCACCAGGCAGTCAGACTCCTCAACTCACTGAGACAGAGCTGAAACTGAACCTCACACCATTCTTCACACCACATAAACCACACCAACACAAAACACTGGACTGTAAACCACCCAGCACTCTACATTTGCTGCACACCAAGAACTACACTTCTACCTCAGTAACTGCTGTTATCACGCACATCTAGATGTACAGTATGTTACATATCTCTTGCACCTTATTCCCACCACTCATCTCAATTTCTCTTGTACCACTGCATTGTACTGTCCTTGTCCTGGTTCAAGTTGGAACTGTCTCTTGTTCACTGTATTTATTGTATTTATTGTAATTGTTATGAACTTATGTCATTCAACTGCATTGCTGCTCCATGTTGCACCTGTTCAGGAGGAACGCAATTTCATTGCACTGTGTACCTCAAACAAACAATGACAATAAAAAGTCTTGACTTTGATCTGATGCCCTTCAGTCCAGACTCCATTAGCCCTGTCCCAGTTACGTTTCTCTCACCACATCAGGTTAGAGCGAGAGCTCTCTCCAGTAATTTCTCTCTGCTAGAGGGGTGGTCCGTGCAAGGGGGCAACCAAAGCACGCAGCTTATGGCTGCGCTCTCACAACTGCTGGGTTCAGCCACAGTCCTGCTTCTGCAACCCATCCCCAAACGGCTGTCTAAAGTCAGTCACATACAAAATCTTTCAAAACCCTGGCCACTTCATAGGTTAGGTCAGTCCTTCTGTGTATAAGTAGCAGCCAGAACAAGGCAAATGCAGGGGTCAGGAATTCAATGACATACAATATACAAAAATTAGAATCTTCTAACTAATATAAAAATACATTAGTCCTAAACTTAGACAAACAAAGGAACCAGATATTCAAACAGACAGGATCTGCTGAAACAAACACTACAAACAAACCAAAACTTACTTATGCTAGTTGGGGAACAAAGTACAAACAAACAAAAGCCATTACACTAACAAATCAGGTTGGCAACAAAAGGAGACCAGCAACAAACAGCAACAGAAACAAAAGGACTATCTACGTTTGCCTCCACACTGTCCTTGTTCTGGCTCGCACTTGATAGAACCAAATAAAGACGTCCAGTGCTGGCGACACATGGGGAAACTGAAAGGGAAGACAGGGCTGGCAAAGACAGACATGACACAGCTGGTCAGATTATGTAATACGACATAATAATGCCCATGGATCTGTCTACTGTAACCACTAGTGCTCCACCTCCCACCAAACTCATTGGATGAAGGGGCTGACACTCTTTATTACTAACCAATACCCTTTCAGCATACTGTCAGGTCACCAGATACATTACCCACCTGTAACTCCTCCCTTTCTTTTCTCTCTCATGCACTTAACATACCCAATGGGCCACTCAACATAACAGGTCTCCTATCTGAGAAAGTAAAAGCATCTTAATGCATTAACAAAATCATGACCAGGGTTATTGTCTAACCCACTACAACCTCCTTCTTCTAAAAGTTATGGATGTCCTCATCAGACTGTAATCTGTGCCAAACCTGTTCACCCCTCAGATTCGCAATCTTGCCTGATACACTAGCATGTTCTGTGTCACTAGGGGTGACATACCAATCCTAATGCCCCCATACACAAGCGCTCCCATTGGTCAGTTCTCCTTGGGTGGTATTCCTAACTCATTGTAACTCAACTTAACTACACCGGCTTAACTGTATGCTTCCAGTGGAAACATTAACCAAAGGCAACCTCTTAAAGAAGTTGATTCGAACTCAACTGAACTCAAACAACTCGGGAGGGAGAAGGAGGCAGCTGTTCAGGAGTGGAGACAGAACTGTCTACAAAGAATGCAAGTATAGACTGGAGAAAGGAGTTAAGGCAGCTAAGAGGAGGTACTCAGAGCAGCTGAATAGCCACTTCACTGCTAATGACCCATCTTCAGCCTGGAACAGCCTTCAGCTTCTCACCGGGTACAAGGTGAGAAAGACCCCGTCCTCCTGAATGACCACAGCTCACCAATGACCTGAATGAGTTCTACTGCAGATTTGAACCCACAAAAGACAATCAGCAGAATCCCCTCCATCACCCCCCCCCCCCACCTGACTCTCCTCTCACCTCCAACCCCCCCTCGTCTCACCAACAGCCTGCAAGATGTCCACAGGCTCTTCAGACAGAAGGTGAGGAAAGCTCCAGGGCCTGACTCAGTCAGCCCATCTACCCGAAAACACTGCTGTGACCAACTAGCACCAGTCTTCACCAGCATCTTCAACAGATCATTGGAGCTCTGCTGTGTTCCAGCCTGCCTCAAGACCCCCACCATCATTCCAATTCCCAAGAAACCCACCATTACTGGACTTAATAACTACAGACCTGTCGCCCTGACTTCCGAAGTCATGAAGGTCTTTGAACGCCTGGTCTTAGCCCACCTAAAGACTATTACACACCCTCTGCTGGACCCCCTGCAGTTTGCATACAGAGCAAACAGGTGCGTCAAGTTGACTCTCCAGTTCATCCTACAGCACCTGGACAGGCCTGGAACCTACGCTAGGGTTCTGTTTGTGGACTTTAGCTCGGCTTTCAACACCGTTGTGCCGCAGCTACTAAAAAACTAAACTGTCTCGGTTGTCAGTGTCAGACTCCATGTGTCAGTGGATCGTGGATTTCCTCACAGACAGGAGACAGCAGGTGCGGCTGGGAAAACACACTTCAGACTTCCGAACACTCAGCACTAGAGTTCCACAAGGGTGTGTTCTCTCACCCCTTCTCTTCAGCCTCTACACAAATGATTGTGTCTCCAGGGAACCAGCCGTAAAGCTCCTGAAATTTGCCGATGATTCCACTCTGGTGGGTCTCATAGCCAAAGGTGATGAGTCTGCTTACAGAAAGGAGATCCTGCAGTTGGTGTCCTGGTGCAACAACAACCATCTGCTGCTTAACACAGAAAAGACTGTAGAGATGGTAGTGGACTTCCACCGCAACCCATCCCCTACAACTGTACAACTGGGGTACAACTGACCCCTCACATCCTAGACGTCACCTCTTCCAGACTCTCCCCTCTGGTAGGAGGCTTCAGTCCATCAAAACCAGCACAACACGGCATGCTAACAGCTTCTTTCCCAGAGCTGTAGCACTCCACAACAGAAGTTGACTCCTCTGTCTCCAAACATCTCTGAGTCTCCAAACCCCACTGAAGTGACCTGACTGGTTTTCTTTCAATAGTACTGTACAATACATGTTTTAGCTCATTTGCACTATGCTCTTTGCACAATTGTACAAATCTACTGCACTGTTCTCTTTCTGTAAATGTTTACATTGGCAACTCTACAATCAATATTTAATATAAATCTACCTGAGAAACATCAGACTCATTATATGCCTCTCTCAGCTCTTCAATATTTTTACTTTTAACTTAAATTCTCTATATTATTTATTGTTTATTGTACCTCCTTCCTAGTGTAATGTTTGTAAATAGTCTGTGTACTTGTTACATGTCATACATGTGTTGCTCTCATCAAGAAAAACTCCTTGTATGTGTAACATACTTGGTGAAATAAAGAGATTCTGATTCTGATTCTAATGGTGTTTTGAAACATAGGTCAGTCAGAAAACAAGCCTCTCATCCAAACATCAAGAGGTACAGAGAATATCCAGTAGCATCATTATGAGTACAGTTATATGCATGTACCAAAAGGGCAACTTGTTGACTCCATTGTTGTTTCTGGCTTGGCTTCAAAGTTCCCAGCATTGACAAGAGGGTCCTATTAAACCTCTCTGGTTGAGGGTCACCCTGAGGATGATACACAGTGGTATCTGACTTTCTCACCCCCAGTAATTGAAGAAGGTTCTTCACCAATTTACTTTCAAAATCTCGTCCTTGGTTAGAATGAATCCACACAGGCAACCCATAATGGATGAAGAATTTCTCTACTAATACCTTTGCCACGGTCAACGCCTTCTGGTCCCATGTTGGGTAAGCCTGGGTATATCGAGTAAAATGATCGGTCACAAGTAGAATGTTAGAAATGCCTCCGGACTCCAATGAGAGAAAATCAATGCATACCAGCTCCAATGGGCCATTACTCGTGATCTGTTGAAGAGGTGGATCACGATGTGGAACAGTCTTTCTGCCACAATTCTTTATGTAATTGGTGACATGTAAATGTTCTCTCAATGCCTAAAATTCATCATGAAGAGATTTCAGAACTCTTTCATGGTACTGTTTGGGCAAAACCAACTGTAGGTCTCTCTATCTTAGATGATTTTCCTATACAAAAGACCATTTACCATGGTTAATTTCTTCTCCTCCCTTCGATACAATGCAAAATCAGGATCACTCTCTGAACTTATGGAAGGCAATTCTCCTGTCTGTACAGCTTCACAATCTTTGCCAATGATTGGATCATGTGCTTGTGCGACTTTCTTCTCTTGGGAACTCACTTGTATCGACAAGCTGGGAGTCAATTTAGTCAGGTAAACATAACATTCAGGAATTGCTTTAGGAGATGCTCCTAGACTTTCAATAAATTTGAACTTCTGTGATGACATTCAGCTCAGCGGATGTTAGGGCATATGTGAGCGGGTTGTTGTCTGTTCTCACAGTGAACTGTGCGCCATACAGGTATGGAATTATCCACCACTGCCGACTGGCATGAGCTACAGGACGCAAACCCTCAGGAAACTGCTGATTTAATACTGCACCCAGCCCATCTAAACTGGCATCAACATGGAGTATGTAGGGCTTACTTGGGTCTGCAAATGCCAGAACAGGAGCATGAGTGAGATAGTATTTGATCTTCTCAAACGCTTTGGTGCATTCTGATGTCCATCGTTCATTGAAAGGTTCATATTTTTTGAAATGCGGCTGTTCTTTCCTGGGATCTTTTTGTTTCTGAGTAGGCGAGTAGCCTCTGGTCAGGTCAGTCAAAGGGCATACTATAGCAGAGTAGTTGGCAATAAATCTCCTGTAATACCCACAAAATCCAAGAAAGGACTGCAAGTCTTAAGGCCATATGGGTGTGGCCAATGCGACACTGCCTGAATTTTCTCAGGATCTGTACCAATCCCAGAAGCAGAAATGATATGTCTAACATACTTTACTTGGGTTTGGCAGAATTGACACTTATGTATAAAGACTTTCAGATCATTCTCCTCTAATCGATCCAGCACACAGAACAGTCTTTCTTCATGTTCAGCTAGTGTCTGACCAAAGATTATAAGGTCATCCTGGTACACTAAACACTGCAACAAATTCATGTCTACCACCACACATTCCAGGTGTTCCAGAAATTCTTTGCAGCATCCGCTCAAACTGGTAGAATCCTAAGGGACAGAAGAAAGCAGTCTTTACTTTATCTTGATCAGCCATCTCTATCTGATAATTTCCACTCCTTAGATCAAGGACAGAGAACCACTGACTGCTGGACAAACAGTCAAGAGCATCATTCACTCTTGGGACAGTGTACTTATCAGGAACAGTTCTAGATTTCAACATATGATAATCCACACACCCGGATCTTTCCACTTTTCTTTTGGGTAATTACTATAGCTGAAGCATAAGGACTTTGGGACTCTTTAATAATTCCTGCAGCCAACAAGTCTTGCAGGTGGTGGTGAACATCATCAAGGTGAGCAGGTGCTAGTCTATGGGACCTCTCTCTAAAAAGACGTGAAAAATTAGGCGAATTTCATGCTCTACACACTTTGGAAGGCTGACATTGAAAACACGTTGGTCCTTTGAGCCAGTCAGTGTACTAACCTTTCTTTCCATGCAGGAGGAATTGGTGAATCTCCAAAATGGAAAAGTGTACGGTCAATCTTGCTCATTGGTGTCTCTCTGTATGTCAGAAGGCAGAACTACACATGGACAGAACATAACACCAGATGGTAGCATACTCTGTGCGTCTATGACCAGAATACCTGGTTTTTCCCTGTGGTTAACCACTGCTTTACAAGTGGCGTGACAGGATTCACCAACAAGGATGGTCAGTTGACCTGGACATACCCACTGCACATGACTGGAACATTCATCCCCTGGTTTCGAGCATTCCCTTCTCAGGGGTTTTGATGAAGTGTTAACACACCATACCTGAGGTTGGCAGTGATGCTCTTTCTGTTTGATATCCCTTGGTCCATGACAAAAGGATCTTGCATTAGCATCAATGATCACAGGTACCTGGTCAGGTCCTGGGGGATCCTGGGGGATCCTGGGGGATCTAGGTCTTGACACTACCATGTGTTGCTAGGGTTTCTGCTTGGACAGATACCTCATGGGGTCTCTGGTTTTTTAATGCACTAACCGGTTTGGAAATAACCTTATCATCCATAGACTGGCCTTCCCAGTGGTCCAGTGAGGAAATACCCTTACCTTCAGGACAGCACTGCAAGTCTGAGTACAGTTTGGCTGTCTAGTGTTTGGTGTGCAACAGCCAGAGTTGACAAGTAAAGCGTGCAAGATTTCATTCTTTGGGTGTCTGTAGGGTCCAACATTGCTGGTTCATTCTCTTTCTTGATAAGGATAAAGTAGTACAGTCGCGTGAAGTTGGTTTAACCATGCAGAATCTCTTGTGTTTTAGTACTCAGTGTTAAACATTAGTGTGCCCTCTCATTCAATTTACGTGGTGTGTAGAGATTCATTTTTCTTTATTTATGGGTGATTTATCTTATCTTTATGTCAGATTTTATAATAATAAAGCAACTTATTACAGAAAAAATAATGTGCCATTATGAGTATTAAGTATGTAATATGTAAATGCATAAACATTATGCAGCTAACAATAGAAACAATACAGTTTAAAATAAGGCTCAATAAGCCTTTCCATTGTGTACATGTATATGTAAAGAGAATCTGAATATTATCTGTGCAAAGAGATTTGAATAGAAGAGTAGTGATGACAACCTTTCAGTGAATCTGTCAGTTATGTACTTGTGTAGATAATGTCAGTGCAGATGATTGGATAGAAGGAGTAATAATGTCCTGCCATATTCAGTGAGCAATGTTCTGTTAGTGGTTCAGTGTGTGATAATGTCCGACACAGTGAAGAGGAGTTGTACAGTGTGAACACTCTTTGTACAAATGACCTCCTGTACTTCTTCATGCTACAGCAGAGCTGAATGAGTCTGTTGTGAGTCTGGAACAGACTGACCAATAAGTCAAGGAAGGGGAGATGTGTTGTCCAAGATAGCAATCAGTTTGTTGAGAGTTCTCCTTTCGACTGCCACCACCTCAAAACTCTTCATTGAGCATCCAAGAACAGAGTGTGTCCCTAATTATTTAGATATGTTTGAAATCTAAAGGCTTATATGTGCTATGGCTGTATGAACATATCCTGATTTATTCAGAGTACCTTCTGATTGTGTAACTGTTAGCATTTATTTTGTCTATATTTACATATTAAACTGAGTGTGTATATTCAGCAACCTGTCTTTTTTTATTCAACCGAAGTCACAGAAACCTGTTGAATTCACAGCTTTGAATAGTTTCAGTCTCTATTGGTAAGGTTGTACTCACCTGACGGTTTCTGAACATTATACAACACATGATTGCACCCCCATTATGTCACCTTTATTTTGCCATGGACTGAAGCTAGCAGGCTAGTTAAGATACTAATGGTGCATTGAATACCCTTCCTGTGTTGTATATATGCATCTTATTAACTCTTTTTGACCATGGTCCCTTGTATGCTATGTGTAAGTGTGTGTGAACAGAATATTTAAATCTGTGCCACTGTGTGCATGACTTCTTGCCTCAGATTAACCCCATTGGTTTGTCTACAAAGTGGCCACTGGCACAGCTCATTAGGCAAGTCTCTGTATGAGTTCTGACTTTGGTGAAAATGTGCAACTTTGCTGAAGAAATCTCAACTTAGCTTAGTGCTTTTGTCCAGCCATGTGTCATGACCCAGCTCTCTCATCTGAAACAGTGAAGCCATCTGCAGATGGCTGATGTGTAACTGAGCCCACCTGGCTGTGACAAGAGGTCACCCCTTAGGGGTATTCCTAAGGCCACTCCATACCTGATGTCATATATGGCTTTCCTGCTGGTGTCAAACGTTCCCATCTGAAGTTGATCTCTTGTCTATATCTTCTGGTACAATAATTCTGCTGTCATATAAACTTCTGGTACTGGTTGCCCTACAGTCAAATCAAATTAGATCAAATCAACATTTATTTGTACAGTAGGTTTTACAACTGATGTCATAGATCAGCTTTACAGAAATCAAAAAATAAAAAGAAGTGAACACATGAATAAAAGATAAAGGCATAAACCCCCTGGTGAGCAAGCCAAGGGCAACAGTAACAAGGAAAAACTCCCTCAGAAGGAGGGAGGCTCAAAAATCCGCCTCTTATAGATAGTTAGCGTTCACCAATCCGCGGTGACAAAAAGGTTGGGGACCACTGAGTTAGGAGACATTGGTTAGTGATGGCAGGTGGGCAACTAATTCAAGACAGGGTGGGAAACTAGTCCAGAAGTTTTCAGCCTAGACTTAAAAAATGAGACTGTGTCTGACTCTAAATTTTGTCTGAAGATTATTCCCAAGCTGGGAGCTTTGTAAGAAAAGCTTGTTCCCCTGCTGAAGCCTTCTGAATTCTAGGTACTAGTAAGAACCCAGCATCCTGTGATCTGAGTGATCATGATGGCTCATAATCGGAGATTAAATCTTGCAAATACTTAGGAGCCAGCCCATGTAGGGATTTATATGCAAGTAAAATAATTTCACAATCAATACAGCATTTGACTGGAAGCCTTGGACTGATGTCAAATTTTCTAGTTCGAAATAGTGACAAAATGGAGGTTCTCCTTTTGGTTCTAAAAATATAATAAATAAATGATCAGAATTAAATCTGGCTGATTTCTCTGTTATACCTGGTTGAACTGCATAACATTTTTGTGTCATAATTGATTCAGATTTATCATTATCAACACATATAATATATTACTATGAAAGGTTTTCTTCATTTTCATAACATTTCCAAGTTAAGAAATGCCCCATCCTTGTACGATGCTGAAAAACTAGTGCATAATTTTATCACCTCATGGTTAGATCACACTACAATTAAAAAAATATTCCCGGTTATTAAGTGTGTTTTCCAAATTGGTAAATTGGATGAATAGACAAAAAGTTATTATTCCCTGTAAACATTGCTTTTCTGGTCAGCACAATGACATTTTGAAATGTATCTATTTTTAAGAATATTTCCAATTTTTTCTCTTCGTGTAGTTCACACCAGTGTCAAGATGTCAAGTATGATGAGTACAGCTAGGAGGTTATCAGAGATTTCAAAATGGTGTCATTCCTGATGAGCCTCCAAGGTGGTATTACGAAGTATCCTTGCTTTATTTGCCTTTGGGACAGCCAGAATACCGAAGCGCACTATCACAGGCGGGACTGGCCTCAGTGGACAGAGTTCTCTGTGGGGAAGAACAACGTAAAGTGGGAGCCACTGGTGGTGGCTGATGCCACCACTACACATCAAGTTGGGGCCCATAAAACAATTTGTCATAGCCCTAGATAAGGAGTCAAGAGCTTTCAAGATCTTTTCCCTAAGCTGTCTGAAGCAAAGATCAAAGCTGGTGTCTTTGTCAGACCACAAATCAAGAAGATCATAGAGTGCAACTAGTTTCCCAAAAAGCTGAATAGGAAGAGAACGAGAGAGCGGCATGGAACAGTTTCGTCACAGTGGTTCATGGCTTCCTAGGCAATCATAAAGATGAAAACTATGCACAACTTGTTCAGACTCTGATAAAGAACTATGCTGCAGTGGGCTACATGATGTCACTCAAAATCCATATCCTTGATGCTCATCTTGATAAGTTCAAAGAGAACATGGGAGCTTATTCAGAGGACCAAGGCGAGCACTTTCACCAGGACATTATGAACATTAGTCATAAATCTCAGAAAACCACACACTTCTGAAAGGTTTTTGGTAATCTGTGTAAATTTGCAATGCATATAGGGTTCTTAGACTGACTTTATCAATGAAAAGATGCTAAATCAACTGTTTCTATACTGAAAATGCATACATTTCTGTGCACTTAAATCTAGCAGCATAAGCAGGGACACACAGCCTTGATCAGAGCAAAGATCATTTATAATCCTAACTAGGGCTGTCTCAGTACTATGATGAGGTGTGAATCCAGATTGGAATTTTTCATATATGATTCTTGTGCAGGTATCTTCACAGTTAGGATACAGCTCTTTCTAAGATCTTGGATATGACTGGTAAATTAGAAATAGGTCTGTGATTAGATAGTACACTCTGATCCAGATTTACTTTCTTAATCAGTGGCTTAATAACTGATACTTTAAAAGCTTTAGGTATGTTACCTAAACTAAGAGATGAGTTTACTATTACTAAGAGAGGTTTGTATAAAGCCGGTAGCACTTATTTAAGTTTGATGCATCTAGAGAGCAACTCTATCCAACTCTATGAAATTGGACTTATTATTATGGGTTGATTTTTCTGTCTAATATTTTCTATTTTGTAATTTTGTAAAAGTCCATAAAGAAGATGACCAAGATGGCGGTGCGTGCGCAATACGAGGCTCAGTGTCTCTCCAGATTTCGCTTTATAGTAGTTATTAGTCTACTGGTTTCAAAGTTTTTGAAAGGCGAGCATGTCCTACAGCCGGCAGGCCTTGTTGGACATTGGTTTAAACTGCAAAAATGTAGTTTTGAACGGTCTGGACGTCCCTCGTGAAATCTCGACAGTACCGTGGGCGACACAGTCGGCTCCACCAGCCGAGCGCAGCCGGCGCCGGCGCAGAGACCGTAAACAAAGGCGAGGGAGGCGAGGGGGGCTACATGCTAAGCTAAGGCTAAGCCCCCACCGACCACCGTAACCGAATGTTGGTGTTCTCCTAACTTGGAATATCTGACGGTAAAGTTTTGCCCGTTCTATCTACCAAGAGAACACTCAGCTATTATCGTCACTGCTGTGTACATCCCTCCTGATGCGAATGCCAAACTAGCTATGGAGGAGCTCTTTCTATCAATCAAGAAACAGCAAACTGCGCATCCATACGGACTTTTCATTGTTGCGGGCGATTTCAACCATACCAACTTGAGATCCGTGCTACCTAAATTCCACCAGAATGTCTCCTGCCCAACAAGAGGAGACAGAACCCTCGATCAAGTGTACACAAACATCGCAGATGTGTACAAGGCTGTCCCCCTCCCCCACCTGGGGCAGTCTGATCACCTGTCATTGTTCCTGCTCCCGAGGTATGTGCCACTCATCAAATGTGTGAAAACAACAACAAAGTCTGTTAAAGTATGGCCAGAGGGGGCCATCTCCACTCTACAGCGTCAGCTTGACAACACTGACTGGAGTGTGTTCTCCTCTCAAGCCACCACAGACTCTCACACGGACTTGGATGAGTACACCTCTGCTGTCATGAGTTATATTAACTCATGTATTGACAAGGTCACTTCTGTCAAGCAGCTGAAAATCTTCCCTAATCAGAAACCCTGGATGAATGCGGAAGTTCGCCTACTGTTGAAAGCACATAACGCTGCTTTCAGATCTGGTGATGCAGAGGCTTACAGCTCAGCCAGGGCAAATCTGAAAAAAGGGATCAGGAACGCCAAACACACCTACAAACTGTCTGTTGAAGAGCACTTCCACAATTCCGACCCACGCAGCATGTGGAAGGGCATCCAGAACATCACAGGCTACAGACCTCAATCCCTGACCCCTACAGCCAGTAGTGTCTCTCTACCTAACGAGCTTAACCAGTTCTATGCTCATTTTGACCAGAGGAATGACCAACACGGCACATGGAGTAGACCCCCCACCTTTGGAAGCCCCCTCAAACTTTCCTCAGCCAATGTGCATTCAGTACTGAGTAGGGTACATGCACGGAAAGCTGCCAGCCCAGATAGTGTTCCTGGACGTGTTCTCAGAGAGTGTGCTGGACAATTAGCCCCGGTCTTCACTGACATCTTCAACCTGTCACTGGCCCGAGCGACTGTTCCAGCATGCTGGAAGACATCCACCATCATACCGGTACCAAAACACTCATCTGCAACGTGTCTCAACGACTTCCGTCCAGTCGCACTCACCCCCATAGTGATGAAGTGCTTTGAAAAACTGGTCCTCAGACACCTAAAGGCAGAGCTACCTCCATCCCTGGACTCCCACCAGTTTGCATACAGCGCAAACAGGTCGGCCGAGGACGCAATTTCCACTGCTCTTCACTCTGCCCTCACCCACCTGGATGAAAGGAACACCTACATCCGCATGCTGTTCATCGACCTGAGCTCTGCCTTCAACACTGTCATCCCCACTAGACTGGTTACCAAGCTCAGCAACCTGGGAATCTGCACCGCCATGTGTGACTGGGTTCTGGACTTCCTGTCTAACAGACCCCAGTCCGTGAGATTGGGCAGGCACACATCTGCCACCATTATCCTGAACACTGGTGTGCCACAGGGCTGTGTGCTGAGCCCTCTGCTCTTGTCCCTGTTCACCCTAGACTGTGTTCTTCTGCACACATCCAACACCATCATCAAGTTTGCAGATGACACCACTGTGGTCGGCCACATCAGGAACAATGATGAATCGGCCTACAGGGAGGAAATCCAGCACCTGACAGCCTGGTGCACCACCAACAACCTCATCATGAACACTGACAAAACCGCTCAGCGCATCACAGGCATGCAACTCCCTGCCATCAAAGACATTCACCACCAGCGCTGTGTGCGCAGAGCACACAACATCATCAAAGACCCCTCGTACCATAACCACAAATTGTTCAACCTTCTTCCATCCGGGAGGAGATACAGGAGCATCCAGGCCAGAACAAGTCAGCTCAGGTCCAGCTTCTTCCCCTCCACAATCACCCTGCTGAACTCTACATTGCACTGACAATGTGTACTCATACTGTACATATGGACAATCACTGTTGAACCCTACTGCACTACAACCTTTCACTCCATTGAACGCCACACTGCACTGACAACACTTTCACTCACACCACACACAATGGACAATCACTCTGCTGAACTTCACGCTTAACTATAACACTCCCACTCATACAGCACACAATGGACTATCAGCACTGCCCTTCTCACCACACTGACTTCACTTACCATTCAGAGCTGCTTTTATTTATCATTATTTATTATTGTCATTACCATATCATTATTAGCATATTACCATATTATTACCATTACTGTTTAAAATACGGAAACTCATAACAGTTATTCTTCAATACAGTCTACATTGCTAGTATGCTTATGGAGATACCTTCATATCCACTGTTGCATATTTGCACATATTGCTCATATTGCACATTATAACTTGCACATTGCACATTTTATAACTGTCTACACTGTGATCTCCTGCACTATGCCTACTTATTGCACAATGCACACTTGCACAGTTCTTGTTTGCACTTTGCTACTATTTTGCATTTCTGGTAGATGCTAACTGCATTTCGTTGCAATGTACTTGCACTGAACAATGACAATAAAGTTGAATCTATCTATCTAATAGTGAAATTTGATGGAATATGCGGTGTAGTCCCTCCCTGAATAAAAAAAAAATTATATATATATATATAATTTTTAAATCCAACCAAATACCCAATTACAAGTATTTAAACATTTACACCGTTATATCCCTGCTATAGACATTTTATATTTAACTTGCTTTTCTTCTCCTATTCTCTTTAATCTCGTAGGTACAGTCATTATTCCACAATGAAAAGGTTTGAGTTGCAGGTCTAGAATATGCAGTGGTGCAATCTGAAAGGAAACAGGGAAGCATGAAGTCACTGGAACAGGAAGTTGACTCCAAACTTCCAGGCAAGGGGAAATAGAAAAGGTGGTGACAAAGGTGACTAATGAAATCAGGGAGTTTGCAGTGGTTAAGCTAGATCTGGAGTATGCCCCTCCTTTCCGGCCTGTTACTAGTCCCCTGATTCAGAAAGAGCCCTGTCAGTAAATAAGGCCATCCTCTGACTGATCAGAAAAGTGCAGAGCCACTAACCTCCACCTTTTGGGCTTAAAGGGAATCTGCTTCTGTGATGTTCTGTCATTAAAATTAAGCAAGGGGAGACCTCTAGTGGTCTAAATTTGTCGCAGTATCATCTTATTGTATCTTCAATGTACCTGTAGATTGGGAATTCAGGTTGTATGAAGAAAACGAAAAGTTACAATTTTCTCACTCTGCATTATATGGCCAGAAAAACACTTGCCTCTGTGTATATTTATGTATATTTTTCCATCTAAAGTACAGTGCATCTGGAAAGCATCACAGACTTTAACTTTTTGCAATTTGTTTTAATTTCAAAGTGGATTCAATTCATGATTTCACTCAGAATTCTACACACAATATCCCATAATTACAGTGAAAAAAGTTAGATTGAAATTTTGCAAATTTATAAAAAAAGAATTAAAACAGAAAAATATAACATACCTAAGTATTTATAGCCTTTGCTCAATGCTGACCTTTGGTAGCAATTACAGCTTCAAGTCTTTTTGAGTATGATGCTACAAACATGGCACACATGTTTTTGGAACATTTCTCCCATTCTTCATTGCAGAACCTCTCAGGCTCCATCAGACTGGATGGGGAGCATCAGTGCACAGCCATTTTAGATATCTCTAGAGATGTTCAATTGGGTTTAAATCTGGGCTCTGGCTGGGACATTCAAAAACATTCACAAAGTTGTAGGAATGGTATTGGCTACGTGATGAGCAGTGCCTGGTTTCTTCCTGATATGATGCTTGGCATTCAGTTCAAAAAGTGCAATCTCATGGTCTGAGGTTCCTTTAGGTGCCTTTTGGCAAACTCTAGATGGGCTGTCATGTGCCTTTTACTGAGGAGTGGTTTACATCTGGCCACTCTACCATACAGACCTGACTGGTGGAGTGCTGCAGAAATGGAGTGGGCTACATCTGGAAGTTTCTCCTCTGTCCACAGAGCAATGTTGGAATGACTATTGGGTTCTTGGTCACCTTCTGGACTATCATGATCACTCAGCTCTGTGGTGGAACCTCGTGGTTCCAAACTTCTTCAATTGTGGATGATGGAGGTCACTGTGCTCACTGGGACCTTCAATGCAGCAGAATTTTTCTGTACCCTTCCCCAGATCTGTCTCAGTACAATCCTGTTTTGGAGGTCTACAGACAATTCCTTAGACTTTGTGACTTGGTTTGTGCTCTGACTATGCACTGTGTACTATGGGACCTTATATTAACAGGCATGTGCCTTTCCAAGTCATGTCAAGTCAACTGAATTTACCACAGGTGTACTCCAATCATACTGTAGAAACATCTAAAGGATGATCAGTGGGAACAAGATGCACCTGAACTCAATTTTGAGTGTCACAGCACAGACTATGAATACTTATGTACATGTCATATTGTTGTGTTTTTATTTATAATAAATTAGCAAGTTCAAACAAACTTTTCTCACATCATGTCTAAATGTGTAATGTGGTAATGTATAGAATTATGACAGGGAAAACTAAGCCTGTAACAACAAAATATAGTAAAATGTGAATAATTTCTGGGTAAACTATAAATGGTGACAATGCAGCTGTGCCTGTTCAACAGTTGGGTCTCCAGTCCTATCAGAGTTTAAAAGCCAACACATTACATTTAATTATAGTCTCACTTCCTGATGCATAGCCACAGTCTCACATTCACCAATGTGCCAGCCTACCATGGACAATGCTGCTTAGACCTGTAGGAATCAGGTTGATATGTCAAGTGAAATCAGTGACCATTAGTTCATCGAATTGGGCCCACACCACTCATCCCAAAAACAAGCCTCCTAGATTTCACAACACACATGCACAATGCAAAATAAATTGTACAGCTACAAGAAACTCTCCCATACAATTTAAATATGTCAGCAATGAATTAAAGTCCCCCCCCCAGTCATATCACATGCATTCCTTTCATGTACAACACCAACCCATCCAGTGCAGTTGCTACAACTGACCTGATGTGATGCGAGTTGGTAAGTTCAGGCCTGCTGAAGTTTGATAACAAACCAGAAAATTTGATCTGCTGTCCAAATGGCTTGGGCTATCATTGTCTTGGGCTATCATTGTGCATCGAAAGTGTACATCTTCCGAAATTCTACCTCCCCTGCGGTAACCATCTGTAGCTTGAGAAAAGCAGCTCTGCATGGTGAGAGAATATGGTGCTGAAACTAAACTATTCATCATGAGGAACTGCATTCATGATGGACTTTCATCTTTTCTCACTGAAGGTGAAGCCATCTCTGTCTCAAAAACAACAAAGGAAATGTTAGCAGTCAAGCTTGAAGTTACATATTATTGCATCCATCAGCCATGCTGTGAGCAACCATTACCCCTGAAGAGAGGGACAAAAAACTAGTGGATTTGGAGCTAACTGTAGTGTACCCCTTACCATTACAATGGAGTCTAGGACTTACATGGAACCCGTTGTCTGCTACATCCACAACATGAGCAGAAGATTTTATATATAAATAGCCTGCATCAGGAAGACCACAAGCCCTAATGAGTAGCAGTTTTTCACCACAGAACACAACTGTATATCAGGGGACCTGTTCAGTGCTAGCAGCTGTTTTGAAAGACATCAACTGGCTTAAAGCCCCAGCTTTCATGTCCAGAAACACCTGCTCACAGCCAGAGACATTTAGGCTTACTGAAACCGATGCAGATAGATATACACCCAGAGCAAGTTGCATCTTGCATAACAAATGCATCTGAAAGTGAATTGGGGTCACACTGATTTAAATGCTTTTGCAGGAGACACTCAGTAGAGCTATAGCCACGCTCATACACAAGGCCTGAAAAATTAGGAAACCAAAATTAATGCACTGATACAAGCAAAACAAGCAAAAAGTAAAAAATTCTCAACATGTGTTTGTTGAAGAGATTAAGTGTCTTTCCAGGGTTGATGTCATCCCAAAGCCAGTCCTTTGATTGAGCTGAACCCCATTGTGGATGTACATGGCCTGCTGAGAGTTGGAGGGTGCATAACTTTGACTGGCATTCACTGGGAAGACACCCAATCATTGTCCACAATATGTGCCATATAGCTACCTTACCATGAACAGGTCACACATCAAGGCAGGCATCTGGCAGAAGATGCTGACCCTTTTTTCATTTGTGGTTGATTGAAGCAAAATTCTGGTGTCTGGTGTGAGAAACATTGTCAATGTATTTGCCCCATAGATCATCAGAAGACAAAAGTGGCACTGCGAATCTCGAATCTCTGTCATCCTCAAGCTTTGTAAACATACTGAGAATATTTATAGCTGTCATTGGTCCTATTCACCTCTTTAATTCTGATGGAGAAATACATTTCATTGGGGCATTCAAAATAAACTTTGAAGACCCTGAACTGACAACATATCTTTAAGACCAAGGCAGCACATGGATATTCAACCCTCCCCACTCCTCACACATAGGTGGAGTATGGGAATGGATGATAGGTGTTGACCATAGAATATTGAATGCCTTGCTGCTTAATAATAAAACACCAATCTGACCCATGAGGTACAGGTCACTCATGTCCAAAGCTATGGCCATCATGAACACCAGACCAGTAGTTCCTGTTTCTTCTGATCCAGACATATCCACTGTTCTGATGCCTGCTAGGCTCCTAACACAGAAGACCAATCCAGTGTTACCATCACCAGAAGATTACAACCTCAGAGACCTCTACAACAAGCAGTGGAAGCAGGTCCAGGCTCTGGCTGATGCCTTCTGGAAATCCTGGCGTCGAGTGGAGTGGTGGTGAATGCCATTCCCAGCTAAGACTCTAAAGTCTGCAAAGTGGATATATGGTAGTGTTTTACCAGTTAAAGGGGAATAGTGTTATATAATATTATAACAAGCAGGGAGTATAATGTTCTGTTATTAATATTAGGCAAGGGGAGACCTCTAGTGGGTAGGAATTGTTGGAGTAGCATCTAATTGTACATTTGTTAGATTGTGTGTGTGTGTGTGTGTGTGTGTGTGTGTGTGTGTGTGTGTGCGTGTGCGTGTGTACATGTACATAGTGCACAATGACCAACCTGATTCACTAGCAAAGTGCTTTGAATTGCACCCCATTGGTGTTCAATCCAACTCTTTGCCCACCCTGCATGTTACTGTGAGCACTTGAGCTCAAACTCTGGCTAGGACCACTAATAACACAGTTGTAGCCACAAACAAAACCTTTCTAATTAGTCCAGCCTTCTCAACCATGCATGACCTCATTGTTCAGGTTACACTCCACTTATGTCACTGATGCACACACTCACCCTCTTCTTGTGGTTCCTCAGTACCACAGGGGGCAGATGCTAATTCCATGCCAATTCCATTTAACCCCATTCATAGGGTCCCTTTTCAAAACAGATGTATATTGTTCCCCTGGATAAACTTGTTAAATTTTGAGGTAATAAGTATTCAGCATAAGTGGATGGAATGCCTGCCAGCCCCAAATGACATTGGCCTGACCACCACCTACCTGTTGATTAACCTCATCTTCTGACAGAGTGATTTCATTGCCGAAGCTATGCCACATCTCTGGCAGCTTCTGGGCATGAGAGTAAAGCTACACTTAAGCTACCATCCCACTGGCCCAGTTGAGCTAGCTAACAGAATGGTGGTGTGCATACTGAGAAAGTATGTTGCTGCTAAACACTGTGATTGGGATATCAAACTGCCACTACTCCTGATGGCAATCACAGCAACTCCACAGGTGTCTCATTTGAGTTCATCATCCTCCATCATCACTGACAAAGTGTCTCCTGTTGTGCACAGATCCAAATAAAACGCATCCTTAAATGGGTTCTGAAACCAAATCTTATAGAAACCCCATGGGACAAGTTGGGGATGGTATACCCTGTTATAAGACCTTGAAATTGCCTTGGTCCTTTTGTTGTATGTGTTTGTTGTTGTTTGATACATTCCTGTCCATTATCATTGATAGCATTAGATAACTTTTCTTGCTCATATAGATAACAATTTCTTGCTCATATAAAATTTTGTATTTGATCAATCATTCCAGCATTAGTGAAACCTATGACCAAAATAATACAAAATATCACCTGAAGCTATCCACCATGTGGGAAGTTGGCCCAGTACCACTTAGCCATGACCAATGAGAGTAGAAGTGTAAGATTTGCAAACCCACTCTTGACTAAACCTTGAAACCGTCTTACATATATATTAAAGACTCAGTTTGTTCACTTGACATAAGTTGAAGTTAAGTCATGGCCCCCTTGGGCTTTTCATGCAGTAAACTATTCTTGGTCTCCTTCAGATACTCTTTTAGCTATCTTAGTCATTGTGTACCTCATCACTTTTGGTATAGCCTTCTTTACCCCAGCAGAATCAGAAATTTCACAAATAGGATAATTGCTCAATTAAGCTTAAATACAGGAAGTTAGAGTGAGATCTCGAGCACAAGATGCATTATAGGAATAGGACGTGATTTATGTATCATGTCCCATTGTAATATATGATTCACACTAATATGCCCAATAGACAACCCTTGGAACTGTGATACTGTATGTGTACTTTAATCTTGCTTTCATCAACAGATCCCTTGAGTCATTGGCCTGAGTGTTTCCTGCCTTCAGAGACCATTGAACTGAGCAGGGAAAATGTAATAGTCAAATAGAACTCAATCCTTCTCTCTTCAGCTCTATTTCCAATATGTATATCTATCTTTCTTAGTCTCTGCTTTACTCTAACTCATTGGAATGGACTGCAACCAGATAATAAGTGTTGAACTCAATTCATGATTACCAGAGTTTCCCTTTTGTTCATACAAGGAGGGCCCAGAGACACACTTTTCTTTATAAGGAATTATCCAGTATCATGATTATCCAATTTACAAGAGTCACTGGCCTCTTTTGACCCATGCCCTCCAGCAGCCTAAACAGCCTCACAGATGGGCCAGATTCTGAATTTGCTCATAGAAAAACAATGCCTAATGAAGGAACATGCAAACTGCTGTGATACAATAGTGAGCCGACTTGGCTAAAAGTGTCTATCAGTGTACTGACAATGTCTCTGCTTAGTTTAGTTTTAGGCTTTATGGCTACATAATTCATAAACATATATATACATATATATATATATATATATATATATATATATATATTTGACGAGAGAGAGAGAGAGAGAGAGAGAGAGAGAGACTCTTTTTACAACAAAGGCATTGTCACAAAGTAGCTTCAGAGGAACCAAGGTGAACCCTTCCACCTCTGGTCCACACCAGATAGCACAGGCATAGACATAAAGTATGAAAAAGAGTAAAACAATAGAGAACTATAGCTAATAGTGTGAGCATGTGGTGTATCTTTGAGAATACATTATCACAGAATGGTTAAACAGTCATAAGCTGGCAGTGGAGTCTCTATTGTGACATGAGTGGGCCAATGCAATTTTGGCAAGGCCGGGTGGACTCAAAACCAAAGCAGAACTGCTCATGGTGGGATGTAAACCCTGGCTGCCAAGTTGGTGAAGCAGACATGGGTGTCAGATCTTCCTGATCCAGGAACGAGGAAGCTAGATACCCAAACTGGCACTTGAAGGGTGACATGCCTATAGATGAGTGCCAGAGCATGTTGTGGGCATATTCTGCCCACTACAAGTGGTCCACACATGTGGCCAGGCTAGTTGATGCCAGGCAAAGGAAGGGACTGCTCCAAGTCCTGGTTTACCTGTTCAGTCTGGCCGTTAGACTGGGGTTGATACCCCAAGAAAAGGCTGATCAATGCACCCAGGGCAGTGATGAATTCTTTCCAGAACTGACTAGCAAATTGGGGGGGCTCTGTCAGAGACCACATTGATGGGCAAACCATGGTAGCAAAACACATGCTGAGTGGAGAAGTCTCCCTGGCCCAATGAGACTTTTGGCAACCCAACAAGCCATGCTTGCATTTCGTTGCTATGTACTTATCCTGAGCAATGACAATAAAGTTGAATGTATCTATCTATATTATCTATGCTGCCTTTGAAAACCCGTTCACAACCACCAAGATCACATATAGGCCCCTGAACTTAAAATCCAAGAATAGGTGTGACTATGGGTGGTGCAGCACAGGCAGGGGATGTAGCAGGCCTGCAGGCTTTGCCCTTTATTCAGGGCACAGGTGTCACATACAGAGACCAACTGCCACACCTCTGTCCATGTTGGGCCACCAGAACCTTCTTTGGATGAACTCTAGTGGTCAGAGAGGGGGCTAATGTGCCCCCACTGCAACATCTGAGTTTGTACTATGGCCAGAACAAAGAGGATCCCTCTCCAAATTCTTTGGTATGAGCTATTTCACCTCCCAGCGCAATGGGGCTATAATGTGCTCTGAAGGAAGGATGGGAGTGGGAAACGAGGCCAGTGGATCTTCCTACTGTCTAGAGAGGGCATCAGGCTTGGCATTCTTGGTGCCGGGGCAGTAAGAGAGGTTAAATGTGAAAAAGCTAAAAACAAGGACCAAGAAATATGGATATAAATCAGATATAAGCCTGGATATAAGCCAGATTATTGTGGTCTGTCTAGACCACGACTGAGTGTTTAGCCCCTTCCAGCCAGTGTTGCCACTCCTCCAGAGCCATTTTGAAGGCCAGGTGTTTGTGCTCCCCTATGCCATAATTTTGCTCAGTGGGGGTCAAGCAGTGAGAGAAATAGACACAGGGATGCAAATTCCAAGGCACATCAGTGCATTGGGAGAAGTCCAACCCTTCTCCCAATCTGGAGGTGTCAATAGGCCAGGATCAGAGAGTGCTTCCTGGTCTTCATTGATCCAGTGGACCAGGGCGTTTGTGTGAGAGGCCAGTCAGAGGTGCAGCCACTGAAACAAAACCCCTAACAAACTCACAATAGAAATTGATGAAGTGGGTCATGGCCACTCAGTTACTGCCTTGAGCTTTGATGGACCTATGACCAACTGACCCTTGGAGACAACAAACCCTTGGAAGTGAACGGAAGGAAGGAACCCAACTTCTCCAATTTCACATACAGGTGGTTCTCCAAGAGACGTTGCAAGACCCATTGTATATGTTGGATCTTTCAGTGTTTTGCTAAACATGAGACCATCCAAATACACAAAAGCATAGACACTGAGGGCCTCATGAAGCACTTCATGAATAAGGTGCTGGAAGACTGCTGGAGCATTCATCAGCCTGAAAGACATAATTAGATATTTGTAGTGGCCAGTGGTGATGATAAAACCAATCTTCCACTTGTCTTCTGGCCTGATTCAAACTAGGTTGTAGGCAGGGAGGTCCAATGTAGCAAAGATGGATGCTTGCTGCAGTGCGTCAAATGTGGTGGTCATTAGGGGCAAGGGATACCGGTCCTTGACTTTGATCTTATTTAACCCCCAGTAATCAATGCAGGGGCGTAGATCACTATATTTCTTGCCCAAAAAAAAAGAACCCTGCCCCAGCAGGAGAGGATGCGGGCCAAATAAATCTCTGAGCTAGAGCCTCCTGTATATATTTTTCCATGGCTGTTCTCTCAGGGCCAGAGAGGGAAAAAAGTTGACCCTTAGGAGAAGTGGGGCCAGGTAGGAGGTGTATAATGCAGTTGAATGACCATTGAGTTGGAAGGACCTTCGTCTTTTGTTTGCTAAAGACCTCCTTTACGTCCTGTTACTGAGAGGGCACCTTGTTTAAATCGACTGGCTCCACTTTTGTTACCAAAGTGCCTGGAGCTCAGCCATGAGCCTTGGCAGTGAGGCCCCCAATTATGGATAGACTTAGCCAGTCAATTTGGGGGTTGTGCCTCAACAGCCAAGGAATCCTCAGTATTACTGGTAGGTTAGGTACCACTGTTGTGTGCTGGCCTGCCCTTGTGATGATGGGTTTTGTCTGTTTCTCAACTGCCCCAGACCTGAGGGGGAACCCATCAATAGCCACTACTGGTAAGGGCAGTACCAGGGACTCAATGGGCAACCTCAACTTCCTGCTACACCAGAGTCCTCAAATGCATGGAAGCATTCCTGACCAGGGGGATTCTCCACACTAGGGTGACAGACAAAAACAGATCACTGAACCTGGGGCCTAAAAGTGGACCTACCCTAGGGGCCCCTACCTGGTGGTAGAGCTGGCCTTTTAAAGGGCTTTTAAACTGGGAATTGGGACAGACCATGACCTGAGTCCTCACAATAAATGCAGCATCTTGAATCTGATTGATAAACACTGGAGATATGTAAAATTGCTGTGCACTAACACTTCCCAAAATCAGGTGTGCCAAACTTGTAGCATCATTCTCAAAAACAATTGAGGCTGTAATTGCTGCCAAAGGTGCTTCAACAAAGTTTCATCCCTTTTTTCAATGGTTGCTCTTTTTCTTCCACTAAGCTTTTTAATTTATTAGATAGGGCATATAGACATTTAAATTGGAATGTTAAAAGGCTCTGTCTATCTACCCTTCAGCAGTCTGAAACATCTGGAATTCTGGCCATCCCTAATATTAAATAATATGATTCATTTTTTCAGTTGCCAACTTGTTGGTTTGACTCCACATCTAATTATTGATGACATGAATTGAAGAGTGAAATTGTCACACTCTTTAGGTCTTGAAGACATGGGTTAAACAAAAAAAGACAAAAAGAAACCAACTAAATTAAAAATTAGCCATATAATGAGTACTTCATTGGATATATGGGTGCAGGTTCATAAAAAACCTTGGAATATCACAGCCTTCCTTAAAAATTCTCTGATATGGCAAAATAATCATTTACTAATGTGGCAAACTTTTGTTTATCATGTTTTATTTATTAATATTAGTCCAATCTTATCAGCATTGCACTTGCTGCCAATCAAATGCCATATTGATTATCAAATCAAATTTTTATAACTCCCATAGTACATTTTTCTTATTTTATAAATATTTTATTTCTTTATATGAAATGTATTTACTTGAACTGTGAATTAGGGTTTTTTTTGTTCTCCCACTTAATTTTTCCTTATTAAAACAGTTTCTAATTTTGTTATGAGTCCCTTTGGAATGTAAATTCTTAGCTGCATTGTAAATGATGGTAACAGACACAGGGAGAACATGGAAACTCCACTTAGATAGGGCCTTGAACCTAAGACTGTACTGGGGAGCATGGATGGCTAGAAAGCATTAATAAATGTTAAAACAACTCCCACTTGGGAGTAAATTTGTCAGTAGAAATGTCATCATCATATTGACATAGTTAGGACTCTGGCTGCAGAATTTTGAACTAACTGAAGTCTATTTAGGTTCCTACTTGAAGAACCTGACAATAGTGCATTGCAATAATCTAGCCTTGAGGTGATAAAAGCATGAACTAGTTTTTCAGCATCATGCACATTGCAGTGGTTGAAATATGAATGAATACAATCAGATGAATATAGTCACATTCTAACAATCTCTTAATTATTTGTCTCATTAAACTGTTTCAGCTGGAGACTTTTTTCATGCTTATATTAGGGGTGTACGTTGTGTAATTCTGGTGCTGGTCCCATGCCCGGATAAATGGTAAGGGTTTTGTCAGGAAGGCCATTCAGTGTAAAACTTGTGCCAAAACCATAATGCGGATCAAATATGACTGCCATACCAGATCAGTCGAGACTCGGGTTAACAATGACCACCTCTGGTGCTGTTGACCAGCAGGGTGCTGTTCGAAATTGGACATGTTGGTGAAGGGAACAGAGGGGATGAAGAGGTCCTGGGTATGTATGGTGTGAAAAACAGAAATGCAGAAGGTCAGATTGTTGGTGATTTTGCCAAAAGAACGGAAATGGCTGTGGTGAACACATATTTTCAGAACAGTGAAGACACAGGGTGACATACAAGAGAGGACGGAGGTGCACACAGATGGATTATATTCTTAGCAGGAGATGCCACCCAAAAGAGATTGGAGGTTGTAAAGTGGTGCGAGGGGAAAGTGTAGGAAAGCAGCATAGGGTGGTTGTCTGTAAAATGAGATTAGAAACAAAGAAGAGGAAGAGAGTGAAGACAGAGCCAAAGATTAGATGGCGAAAGCTGAAGGAAGAGGATGGTTGCAGGCAGTTCAGGGAAATTTGCAACAGGCCGTTGGGGGCAGTGAGGAGCTACCTGAGGACTGGGAAAGTATAGTTGGAGTGACAAATGGTTTCAAGGTGAAGGTAGGGTTCACATCAGGGATCAGCTTTGAGCCCCTTCTTGTTTGCAATGGTGATGGCAGGTTGACAGATGAGGTCAGACAGGAAGCTCCATGGCCATGATGTTGCAGATGACATTGTAATCTGTGGTGAAAGTAGAGAGCAGGTGGAAGAGAACCTGGAGAGATGGAGGTTTGCACTGGAGAGGAGAGGAATGAAGGTGGAAAGGTGAAGATTTGAACTGAATGAATGACAGCACATAATACGAATCTATACTTGTTAAGATGATCAAACAAGTTAAACATCATTAAATAGCGAAAAAGTGCTTATATAGTTTACAGGGAGACAAAATGACATTAAATGTTGGCTTAGAAGAACAAGATTTAGGAGTTAGGGTCACAGTGTGGGTTTACAAACATGTTATTAGCAAATTGTGTATTTCATTTTAAATTACAGGACACAGGTTCGTTTTGTGTCCTGCTGAAACAAACTTTTCTGAACAAGTTTAACTCTGAGAATCAGCATGCAGAGATGATTAAAATAAGTATAAAATATTGTTTAAAAGGCTATTTGGACTTGGTCAGACCAATTAGTGCCCAGATACTTCTGAGCCTAGCATTTTTAACTACACCAACCTTAAACATACAGAAAACTGCCAATAACTCTGTATTAAGGTGTACAGCAGCTCAACATTACATGACTTACAAAACATCTAAATTTAAGACATGATAAGTAATCCTTAACTAACTAGATAAGTTGGCTTACAGCTCAAACTAGACCTCAAGTCCACAGATGGTTTCTGCCATCTGTTGTCAATCCCCTTCTTTCTAAATTAATAACTCCATCTTCTTAATATATAGTAGGAATACGGTTTAAGGGCTGTTTCTCCTTCTTTCTGCAGGCACCTCTGCCCTACACAATTTAGTGGATTTAGATCATAATAATCATCACCATCATTATTATTATTATTATTATTATTATTATTATTATTATTATTATTATTGTTGTTGTTGTTATTTGTTGTTGGTTCAGATCTTACTTAACTGATCAGTTTCAATTTGTAAAGGAAAATGTAAAGGAAAATCTTCCAATATCAATGAAATGAGATAAGGAATTCCATTTTAGGACCACTACTGTTCACACTTTATATACTACCCTTTGGCACAGTAATAAACAGATATGGCATTAACTTCTACTGTTAGACAGACAATACTGATGATAAACCTAGATTAAAGAAATTGAGTACTGTTCAAAAGATGTAAAATCTTGTTTTACTTCCTCCTTCTAAATAGTGACAAAATAGAGGTCCTCACTTTGTGTTCTTAAGCTAGAAGAATTATCAGACTTAATGTTAAATCTGGCTGATTTCTCTTTTTTACCAGCCAAAAAATCTTGGTGTCATAATTGATTGATTTATCATTTGACCAACACATACGCAATATTACTAGGACAGCCTGTAGTCATAATATTTCAAGGACTTGTTCTTGAATACTTGTAAGAACTAGTCTCCTATTATGACCCATCAGATCACAGGTTTTTGGCTTCAGCAAGGGGAAGAGACTATCAACCTTCCAGATAATAGTCGGAACTCAATCTTCAAGTCTAGGCTAAACATTCACATGTTCAGTGTAGCTTTAGGTAATTAATGTTTCAGCTTAGGTACAGGCTGCAGATCCAGGGGTTCATGGACATAGGCAATTATGGTGAACTGGGAAGTTGGTGTTGCTACGTGACTCCTTCACGTGATCACTCAGATTTGTGACAGTGGAGCAGTTGGACGCCAATGTTTCAGGAAGCTCCCATGTCTGTTACCTTCTGGTTCTCTGAGTGTTTACATTCTCTGTTCTCAATAAATCTAAACACAAAACTTATCACATCTCTCTATCTTCAATGCTGACCCACCGGCCCAGGCTGATGAAATGCTAACTTTGAACTTCCCTGCCCCATCTGAGAAGAACCCTAAACTGCCCAGCCATCACTTCACATTGGCTGCCCACCTTCCAGCTACTGGACCTGGACTAGTTTGTAGACATTTACACAGACCCTAAATATCTGCTACTGTTTTTATTTTGTCCACCATCAAATTTGAGTTCAGATGATTTGAGTTCATCACACAACAATGAAAAAACTACGATTAAGGATACCATTGCAGATATGGTATGTTTTGTAGTTAGTTATGGTATGTGTATCATGTCTGTAGGTTACTCTGATCCTAGATTTTGAACTGCCTGTGAAGTGTGGCTATAAAGTTGTTAAAAACCCCTTGCAGGGTGTGTGTTAACAGAGAAGTTCACAAAAGTGTGCAGGGCAAGGGCCCTCCAGGACCAAAATTGAGAAACACTGTTTTAGGATGTACTCAAACTAGGCACGGTTGCCCCCTTCCCACTCCACCCCTGATCTGCACTTACCCTGTTCTTAACATTCCTGAACTGAACACACTTTCATCATCACAATGCAACTCTAATTTTAAAGAAAACTGTACTCAGTATATTGGAGTTCATGTTTATAATAATGTTGCAGGTTATTTGGAGTCATTTTGGGTATGTGGATACCCATATGGAACTCCCACAGATTCACTGATTATGCAACCCAGTGATTTTCTGCTAATTCTGCTGCACATGTAAGAATATTTTAATGGAGGCAGCAGCTTGACTGACAACTACAATTCAGGCTTATCAATTAGGAAATCTAAATATTTTCCAAATGGAATGAAATGTGTACTATCCAAGTGTACTATAAGTAGTAATATTACAGAGACAGAGAATGCTAATGACCTATTAATGAATGCTGCTTATTGTGGTATTATTGGATAGCAGTTGTTGATCATAATATCTTAATAGATAGATAGTTTTATCTGTTGATGACAGGGTGTTCTCATGTGGTGATATTTTGTGAGATTCCACAAGGGTCAGACCTTGGATTCCTTAGGAATCTTGAGTGATCATTCTACTATTTATCATTTCTATTCTGAAGACAAACCAGCTTTATCTCTCTGTAAAGAAGAATTATTTCAGTACACTGGAAACATGACCGGTATGTAAATAAAATGTGAAAAAAGAGGGCCCTCAATGTATAGCCAGAGACATAGAGAAACAGCTTGACGCACTGTTATCAAGGATAAATTTGTACCCTAGAAAGTGTCATTTTTGACACCTTCTACCTTTCCTACTTTAAACTGCAAAATATAACTAAGAAATGCTTTCCTTTCAGCATACAGAGAGAACTATTCATGCTTTTTTATCACAACTTGATTATTGTAATGCCTTATCTACATGTCTTAGTCAGAGAGCTATGACAGGACTGCAATTTGTCCAGAATGTGGTGGGTTGTTTCTTACTGGGTTGGGAGGATTATAAAGAATCTAACCCACTGAAAATATGTAGGTGGTAAATGTAACAGTAGGTAGAACAGTCACAATGCATCATAAAAACAACACTGTAAAAATAAAATGATCATATACAAAATGTAACCATATTAACTGTCCACAAACAAACAAGTAAGATTAAAGGCTGTTATAGATCTGTGTAGATTGATGGGATGGATTAAGGTAGTGTCTCCTCATGGGTGGTGTAGAAATAGTGCTGAAGGATGATGACAGAGATGTAAATGTGAGAGTGTGTGCTTTGGGACCAGAGGCACCATGGCTTCAAACAGTCTGGTCATCACTTGCAGGAACATTGTGCTTGCCTCTTGGCATTCCTCACCCTATAGCTGTTGCCAGTGCTCTACCATCTCCATTTGTACTTTCAGCCAATTATCAAGCATCTTTTCTTGCTGGGGATGCAATTGCCTCTTTTGCATTAATTCATCATAATGTTTTGCATGTCCAAAATTGAGGTCATGTTGTCACCCATATCTATTTACATTTACAATTTCCTTTTATCAGTATGTTTGGAGAGTGTTCTATGCCTTTAGAGGTCTCAGTTTGTGTGTCATCACCAGTGTGTGACTGATCTCAAGAGATAATGTGATGTTGCAAAATAAACATTGTAAACAAAAATATAAAAATTAACTCATCTTAATAATCACAGGCAAATGTGTGAATGAGTGAGAGCATAGCCATAAAATACTGCTTAATGTAAAAGCTTCTCTTACTTATTACTCATCATAAATACTTTCATTCTGGTCATGCAAAATTGATGGTCAGGGAGATTGGTCTTGCTGGTAAAGATTTGTTGTCATACTAGCTTGGTAAACTTGATAAAGCTTGTAGACAAGATAGACCATTAAACTAAAGGAAAAAGGTCAAGACATACACAGGTCAACCAGTTTGGCCTGGCCAGGCTGTAAGGTGTAAAGTTGTTTCATTTTCATATACATGAACCTAACTTTATTTTTATAGGCTGATCCATATGACAGTATAGATGAGTGATAATCAATAATAAATGAGAGACATTTTGTGTTCCTAGGTCATTGTTTTGTAGCTACCACTGGAATGTATCCTTTTTCAGATTCACAGATTGCATCCAGTGTCTTCAGATACTAAAATGTTAAATGTTTTTTCTCTCAAAGCACAGATCAAACACATTCTTGGTACTATGATCTCACTACCTCTAATAATATTATAATAATTTATTTGTTACACTGTCACTGTTTAATTCCTGAGTTTTAGAATACTAAAGTGACTTTTAATGAGGACAGACAGTTGCTTTCTACTGCTGTGTAAAGTGTTGGCTATTGTTAGCATACTGACTTAAATTTTAAGGTGCTTTTCGGAAGCCAGGACTGTGTTAAACAAAAACAGAGTGAACAGAAGTTTGAGGTGACCTTGGAGCTTCTTAATTATACCAGATGTCTTCATTTCTGTATAGCTTCATAAAGCACACAGTAATGACATTCAACTTAGATTGGTCATCTTCTCTGCAAATAAATAAAAATCAGATACACCCTCATTATACACTTTATTGGCTACAACCTCCTCACAGGGGTATTTAAATTGATGCAAAATTATCTAGTCAGCAGGCACCACTGTTGCAATCAGCCCTAAACCCTTGTGCTGTGAAAAAGCTATCCTTTTCATTAATGCCCTGTTTGTTCCATAAGGTGTTAGCCATATACTGTGTATAAACAAATATTAAATTATTAATATATTATTATGAACTTATGTTTGTCATTGCCATGTAAGAGCATTATTAAATATAAACATTAATACTGTACTCTCCTATATTGAAATGAACCTAAAACACTTTTTAACACAGGAAAAAAAACCTTTTTTTCAGATATCTCCACATATGTCCACATGTGTTCACTCAACTCTGTTCCATTTATATATTGATTGAATGTAATGGAATGGAATGTAGGAATGTAGAAGTACAACTAGAAATGCAGAATAAACTTTATGCTGGTTTCTGATGAATTAAGCATCAATGCAGGATGCTAAACAATTTTACACGAATTCATAACAGAGGAAGGATCATGCTATGGGAAGGGTTGAACAATGACAGTCACCTACTTTACCAGCCATAAACAATGTTGCTGGACAAACCTTACCACTATCAGTATATAACCAGTCTTGAGCCCTGTTCAGAGAACCAGAAACTGGTTTACAACTGGGGAAAGACACACCGTTTTCCTTTGTCATTTTGAAATGGAAACTGCATTAAACATTAAAGGCATTGTATATGATTTCAGCCTAGTACACTTTTTGTAAAATTCAGTCTGATGTTCTCACTCAGCCCTGACTCTGTAAATTATAAACAAACAAAGTTGCTCAGCACTAGCCACACAGCAACAGCAGTTGTTTGAGCTTGTGCAAAGGATGGGGGAAGGGCATGGGAAACTGGGTTACGAAGGGGCAATGTGTTTAAAATTTTCAAAGAAAGATGTCCAAAGGAACAGCCAAAAAATGTGAAATACAAAAACTGAATCAAAAATTCTAGATCAAGCAAGCATGAATGATGATAATTACCAGTAGATATGAACAATGAAAATTTAAACCATGACAACATATTTTATGGTCAAGTGGCACCATGTACAGATAAGATAAGATTAGATGGAAATTTATTGATCTCATGGTAGGGTTCCCACAGTGAAAATAAGGTTCAAGCAGCAGCATCAGTACAGTACAGAAAAGATTAGAAATATAAGATAATTTAGTAAGGAAAACCACTATATAAATATAAAGAATATATAATATAGAGACCATATTACAATATAGATAAATAGTGCATGAAAAAAGAGTCCTGTAGGATGGGGGTAGGATGCACTTTATTATTGCTCTTTTGAACTGTTTATTGCACAGTCCAGTTGTGTTGAGATGGTTGGGTTGCTGGTTGCAGGTTACTGGTTCATTGGTTCCTACTTGTTCCCATCCTCTGTCCACCTGTTACCATTCCTCCCCCCAGAGAGGAGTTGAACAGTCTGATGGCGTGTGAAACAAAAGTCTATATGTCTATTGGTCCTGCACTTGGGAAGGAGCAGTCTGTCAATTAACAGGCTCCTCTGGTGGCTGATGACAGTGTGTAAAGGGTGACTGGCATCGTCCATAATGCCTAGTATTTTCTTCAGAGTCCTCTTCTCTGCCACTGACTCCAGAGCTTTGCGCCAACCAAAGAGCTGGCTCGTCTGCTCTGGTGACCACGGACTGGTAAAACATTCACAGGAGTTTCCTGCAGATGTTGAAGGACCGTAGTCTCCTCAGAAAGTACAGCCTGCTCTGTCCCTTTCTGTACAGGTGGTCGATGTTACATGACCAGTCCAACTTGATGTCCAGCCACAGCCCGAGGTACTTATAGCCTCCACCTCAACTCCCTCAATCAGAACTGGTTGTGACTTTGGTCGATTGGTCCCAAAGTCAATTACGAGCTCCTTGGTCTTTGAGATGTTGAGCTGCAGATGTTTCCTGTGGCACCAGGCTGCAAAGTCCCTCACCAGGCTCTGATACTCCTCCTCGCTATCATCCCTGATGCACCCAACTATGGCTGTGTCATCAGCAAACTTCTGAATGTGACACAGTTCTGAGTTGTACCAGAAGTCTGCCGTGTACAGGGTGAAGAGAAGACGGGCCAGCACTGTTCCCTGGGGTGCTCCAGTGTTGCTAATCACAGTGTCAGATGTGATGTGCTTCAACCTGACATACTGTGGCCTGTCAGTGAGGTAGCTGGATATCCAGGTGACCAGGCATGGGTCCACTCGCATCCTGATCAGTTTGTCCTGAAGCGTAAGGGGCTGGATGGTGTTGAAAGCACTTGAGAAGTCCAGAAACAGGATCCTCACTGTGCCATTCTCCTTATCTAGGTGCGAGTGGGCTCTGTGTAGCAGGCAGATGATTGCGTCTTCCACGCCAACACCTGCCCAGTACGCGAACTGCAGATCATCCTGGGTGTGTTGCACCTGGGGTCTAAGGAGACAGAGGAAGAGCCGCTCTAGCGTCTTCATCAGATTGGAAGTGAGTGGCATAGGTCGGAAGTCATTCAGCTCACTTGGCCGGTTCTTTTTCGGAACCGGAACAATGCACGAC
Source organism: Acestrorhynchus altus (assembly GCA_034509495.1). Classification (NCBI taxonomy): domain Eukaryota; kingdom Metazoa; phylum Chordata; class Actinopteri; order Characiformes; family Acestrorhynchidae; genus Acestrorhynchus; species Acestrorhynchus altus. The sequence continues at coordinate 16,185,509 of CM067523.1, forward strand.
ATCTTCCAGAGGGTAGGCACTCTCCCCACCTGCAGGCTGAGGTTGAAGAGACGCTGGATTGGCTCACCCAGTTCTGTAGCGCAGAGAGTAGTGTAATCTATTGTATCTAATTCTGCACTTCAGTCTAGGCAAGTAGAAGATCATTTGTAATGCTCACTAGGGCTATCTCAGTGTTATGATGAGGCCTAAACAAGTGTGAGTTTTGAGAGTTTTTATCTGTTCCTTTTAACTTTTATTAATCTTTATAATTGTTGTGCCCTCTCAAAAAAAATCAGAAAGCATCACAGTCTACATAAACGTCTGAAGAAACTCTTTAGGGTGCTTAAAGCCTGTGCCAACCAGCTTTGTGTAGTATTTCACCACATTCTCAACATGAGCCTGAGTGTCCAGAGGGTACCAGTGATGTGGAAGGGGTGAGGAGGATGAGTACATAAAGACTATGAAGGACTTTGTCACTTGGTGTGAGCTTAACCATCTGGAGCTCAATGTTACAAAGACAAACAAATTAGTGGTGGACCTGAGGAGGAACAAGGCATCGGTGGCCCCTGTGTCCAACAGGGGTGTCAGCATGGACACTGTGTAAGACTATAATTATATGGGAGTACATATTGACAAAGTAAAAATAGATTCTATTTTCTGAGGCACCTGAGGTCCTTTAACATCTGCCAGATGATGCTCGGGATATTCTATGAGTCTGTGGTGGCGAATGCTATCCTCTATGCTGTTGCATGCTGGGGCACCAGGCTAAAGTCAGCAGACTCCAACAGACTCAACAAACTGTAAGGCTGGTCACGTTCTGGGAGTTGAGCTGGACTCTCTAATGGCAGTGTTGAAAAGGAGGATGTTGTGTTAAATGCAGGCCATTATGGTCAAAAACTCCCACCCACTCTACCAAACAGCAATGAGACAAAGGAGTGCATTCAGTGCAAGACTAATCTCAACAAAAGACAGAGGAGGTCCTTCCTACCTGTGGCATTAAAACTCTCAAACTCCTCTCTTAATGGGTGACCACTATGATTCACTATTCTACTTCCTGGCACTGTGCAAGATGGCTGCCTTCCAGTAGCTCTGTAGCTTTAGCTCTTTTTAGCTTCTTTTCTCACATTTCCACATACTTTGCTCTTCTGACGAAGACAGAGTGTGTTCTTATACATATCCTGTGACTAGAACGAAATGAACGACTTCTTCAACCAGCCCATGTACCCCCACCCTCTCCTTCGCTGCCTCCGTCTCTCCTTCTTTCCTCAACACATCCTTCCCCACCCACCACAGCAGCTGGTGCTACTGGAATCATCTGCAGCTCAACACCTCAAAGACCAAGGAGCTGGTCATTGACTTTGGGAGGTCCAGACCAAAGTCACAACCAGTTCTGATTGAGGGAGATGAGGTGGAGGTTGTGGACTCCTACAAGTACCTCGGGTACTCAAGTTGGACTGGTCATGTAACATCGACCACCTGTACAGAAAGGGACAGAGCAGGCTGTACTTTCTGAGGAGGCTACAGTCATTCAACATTTGCAGGAAACATCTGTGGATGTTCTATCAGTCCATGGTCGCCAGTGTCCTGTTCTACACTGTGGTGTGCTGGGGGGCAGCATATCCAAGAAGGACACATATAGGCTGGAAATATTTATCAGGAGGGCCGGCTCTGTGGTTGGCACAAAGCTGGACTCTCTGGTGTCAGTGGCAGAGAAGAGGACTCTGAAGAAACTACTGGACATTATGGATAATGCCAGTCACCGTCTACACACTGTCATCAGCCACAAGAGAAGCCTGTTCAGTGAAAGACTGTTCCTTCCCAAGTGCAGGACCAATAGACTTAAAACCTCTTTTGTTCTGCAGGTTATCAGACTGTACAACTCCTCTCTGAGAGGGAGGAGTGCTAACAGGAGGATGGTAGGAACCAACCAGTAACCCACAACCCAACCACCACAAAACAACTGGACTTGGCACAATAAACAGCTCAAAAGTGCAATATTAATGTGCAATACCCCTCCTACAGGACTCTTTTTTTCCCTGAGGGAACCCTCCCAAGGGATCAATAAAGTTCTATTCTATTCTATTCTATTCTATTCTATTCTTAATTTGTGCAATTTCTAATTTTATCTATGCAATAATTCTGAGGTGCAATTATACTTTGAACTACATTACACAGGATGTTCATATTTATTTATTATCATAGCCACTACCTTCTCATAATATTCTAACATGCATATATTTCCAAAGTGATTATTCTGTTTATTCAAAAGTGTTTATTTTGCTGTTTTATTTATTATTTCATATAGCTGTAATAATGCAGGTGTAATAATTTGCAATTCCCCTCTGGGATTAAGTATTTGTGATTCTGAAATCCAGAAGGGAATATATGTGATTATTGAACAGGTATCTTAAATTAGAAACAGGTCTGTAATTAAACAATACACTCTGATCAAGATTTGCTTTCTTGATTAGTGGTTTGATAACTGCTACTTTAAAAGCTTTAGGTATGTCACCTAGACTAAGAGATGAATTTACTGTTGCTGAAAGAGGTTTGATTATAGCTGGCAGTATAATCAAATCTTGCAATACATATTAGTGTTTTAGTGAGGTAATAAACACTCGCCTGCCCAGATAAAGAGAATTTCATTCTTATTTATACAGAGCGCCTAAAACATTTGCACACAAATAGAATTACACACATACACATGCACATACTCATTTTAGTAATGATAAACCAATATATTTATTAACATTTAAGGCAATAAAATACAAAAAAACAAGATATATATAAAAATACAAATAAACAGTATATAAAATTACAAGGAGAGAAGAAAATACAATAACAATAAATAATAATAAATATGGTGCAGTAATCAGCAATATGAATCACCATTGTGAGTAGATGGATGTGAATATAGCAGCTTATAAGTAAGAGGATTCTAGAAGGACAAGTTGTAGTGATTACTACCTATAGGCATAGTATATGTATCCTATGAACATACAGAATGTCCATGTGTAACACTTCCAGACACAGGTAGGGGCGGACGTACACGTACACAGACAAGTAACCATGAAAACTAGGCACACAAGCAGTCACAAAGCCACATAGCCACAAAGACCTACAAGGACTAACAAAAGACAAGGGACTTATATACACAGTCACATTGGACATGGCTGGGACATGATGACGATGGGGCAGGGTTACAAATGGAACACAGCTGGGAATGGGAGGAGACATGACATGTGCTCAAAAGCACATGGGAATGTAAACAAAACAGACAGACCACAGGGAGGAGACATATAGGTGACACCATGATGAATGCTGCTGAGGAGGAACTTACCTATTGATGTTCACATCATACAACTTCCATTCAGATTACTGCGTAAAATCACATCTATTTACACCATTTTATTTAAGGCATGAAAGGGCCAATGATTGTTTCTAGATCAACTATTATGGTAAATGCCTTGACTTTTTGAACATGTTTGAACTATATTTCACATTGGCTTAAACTTTACCTTCTGTGTCCTGATAAGGGGCTCTTAGGTTTGGAATAAAAAAAGAAAACTATACCAGAAGCTAGGCATGCTTTGAACTACTTTCTGGTGTATTGCAATTGTACTGATTTTAAGTGTAATTTTTATTTAATTATTTATTTATTTATTTATTCATTAATTCATATTTGCATTGTTTTTCTTTTAGATTCTACAGTGTTCACAACACCGTAGAATTTAGGGGTTTAGGGGCAAACACTTGTTTCACACAGGGCCATATAGGTTTGGATTTATTTCTCCCTTAATAATAAAAATCTTCATTTAAAAATTGCATTTTGTGTTTACTTGTGTTGTCTTTGACTAATACTTAAATTGGTTTGGTTTGAAGTGTGACAAACATGCAAAAAACAGGAAATCAGGAAGGGGCCAAACACTTTCTCACACCACTGTAATTTAACCAGATACAAATACATTTTTGATTTGATTTGATTCCAAATGCTCACCTTCAACTCATCAGAATGGTTAGCCAAAACAGCATTCATATCTTGTTCAGCTACTGGCCACATACAACAGGAGTGTGCAGCTATTTTTACAGGTCACCCCAAGGTTTACACAAACCTGCTGCTATAGCTTTCTTCATAATAATCCACCTCATATGTATTCAGTTAAACTGATCAAGCAAGGTGATGTCAGGGCTGATGAAACAAAGGGTTCCCACACTTTATGGCTTCCATCAACGACATTAAAACATGATGTGCAAGGACACTTAAAATACAAAAATTCCTCTCAGGTTCTTCCTTCCTTGAAACTTAACTTCTGCCTTGGCTGTCCCTTCCAACAAATCAAGTACAATCAATCCCAGCTCTCTCCAAGAACCAGGACATAATACTAAATACCATTGAACCTATTATACTGATTCCTCTTCTGAAAGGGAATCTACAAAAATCTTGGGCATTTTTTTACACAACATGTATAGATACATAACATTCAACAATCCCATTCAGGCGTCAGGAAGCTGGATGTATGGAATCACTATACTGGTTGTGTATTGATGTATTGTGTACTATACTGGTTGTGCAACTATAAACATATACTGATGGTGGCAGTGTATAGAAGGTAGCATGCATCAGCAACATGAAAGATCTGGGAGTCCTTCCTACTTTGATCTTGATGGAGATGACCAAATAATCTGTGTGTGGAGGTATTGGGGTCAGTGTCAAGATAAACAGTTTGTTGTCAGGTATTACACATCTAGAAGGTCTGGTATCATGGTGTGTGTGTGGTGCAATTTCACAAAATTTGCAGGAATTAAATAGAATATTCAAGCTGCATGTGATAGTTCAGGACACCATTAGGAATCTATACAACTCCATTCTGAGACATCTGATATCTGATGCCATACATACAGACACTACTTCTGTATGTGTAGTTCAATAAATATTCCTGATGTCAGGCTAAATGTTAAGTAATATATTGTTCCTGGTAACTTTTATCCTTCTCCCAATAGCATTGCAATTACACTTCCTTTTGGGTGTAACCTTTTTTCACTTTGCATATATATACAGTATATATATATATATATACTATGAGCATTTGCAGCACTCAATATTTAACTGGGGCTTGTTTGGCCTGGATTACTGCAGCAATGTAGCATGGCATGGGGTGGCACTGCTCAGGTGTTATGAGAACCCAGGTTGCTCTGATAGTGGCCTTCAGCTCTTCTGAAATGTTGGGTCTGGCGTATCGCATCTTCCTCTTCAAAATACCCCATAGATTTTCTATGGGTTCAGGTCAAGTGAGTTTGCTGGCCAATTAAGAACAGGGATACCATGGTCCTTAAACCCGATAATGGTAGCTTTGGCACTGTGTGCAGGTGCCAAGTCCTGTTGGAAAATGAAATCTGCATCTCCTCAAATTTGGTCAGTAGCAGGAAGCATAAAGTGCTCTAAAATGTCCAGGTAGATTGCTATGTTCACCTTGGATCTCAGAAAACACAATGGACCAACACCAGCGGATGACATGGCACCCCAAGCCATCACTGACTGTGGAAAGTTTACATTGGACCTCAAGCAACGTGGATTCTGATCCCCTCCTCTCTTCCTCCAAACTCTGGGACTTTGATTCCCAAAGGAAATGCAAAATTTACTTTCATCAGAGAACATAACTTCAGCAGCAGTCCAGTCCTTTTTGTCTTTAGCCCAGACGAGACACTTCTGATGCTGTCTCTTGTTCAGGAGTGGCTTGACACAAGGAATGTGACAGCTGAAACCCATGTCTTGCTTACATCTGTGCATGGTGGTTATTGAAGTACTGACTCCAGCTGCAGTCCCCCCTTTGTGAATCTCCACCACATTTTTGAATGGGTTTTGTTTCACAGTCCTCTCCAGGGTTCCTTCCCTTCGCCTCACTATTAATGTGCTTGGACACAGAGCTCTGTGAAAAACAGCCTCTTTAGCAATGAACTTTTGTATCTTGCCCTCCTTGTGCAAGGTGTCAATGATCATCTTTTGGACAACTGTCAAGTGAGCAGTCTTCCCCATGATTGTGTATGCTACAGAACTAGACTGAGTGACCATTTAAAGGCCTTTGCAGGCGTCTTGCGTTAATTAGCTGATTAGAGTGTGGCACCAGGTGTCTTCAATATTGAACCTTCTCACAATATTCAAATTTTCTGGGATCGTGAATTTGGGATTTTCATTAGTTGTCAGTTATAATCATCAAAATTAAAAGAAATAAACATTTGAAATATATCAGTCTGTGTGTAATGAATGAATATAATAAACAAGTTTCACTTTTTGGAATTACTGAAATAAATCAACTTTTTTTCATTTTTATTTTTTTTTTTTATTTCAATTACTGAAATAAATCAACTTTTTCATGATATAAATTTTTTTTACCAGCACCTTTAAATGTAAACAGTGAATTCTAAGCCTTCATTGTCTAGACTCTCTAGAATATGAGAATTTCATTATGAATGGAGCACTGAGAAAACTCAGAAGCTATTGCATGTGTAATAAGGAGAACAAGAGCACAGTGGTGATGAGGATGGTAAGATTTTGTATCAGTTTTGGAATGATGTTTAAAAAAGTAAAAGGTAGTGAAAGCTGATCATTGTGAAAAAGTATAAAAATGAAGTTGTTTTATAAGAATTCAGTTGGTTTGATATGGGTGGCTGATACTCTGTCTCACTGTCTGACAATTTAGCATTAATCTTCAGGTTTGTTTAAAGTTGACTTGCAGTTAGTGATGTGTGATTGGTGATGACCTGGATTTGCAGCAGTCCCCCGGCTTTAGTTGTCCCAAATTGGTCCTGCAAGCTCTAAAGGGTGTCAGGTTGGCCCTGGAACATTTGGCAGAGGCTTCAGCTTGCTTTAGGATAGCCCTGTGGCAACACTTCCTCTTCATACAACTAGCATATGTGCACACAGAAGACAGCTGGCCTTGACTATATAATAATAAATAAATAACTAATAGACAGCTTAGATTTAAGAAGTAAAGATTTTTATGGTGGTGACTGAGAACGTTCTTGCTTCTCTCTGTGTCCAAAAGCATTGACTGCATGTGAATGTTGAGTTATACTTACATAACTCACATTTTGAGAAATGTGAAAAATACCAAAGTATAAACTAATAACCTTTTTATTTTTACAAAATAAATATTTTAATAAAATTAAGCATTTTAATAGGTAATAACTGCGATATAGCCTTCAGTTCAGGACACAAATGTCACAATTTAGGAAAAAGCACACCTCTAGAATAATTCTCTATGAACTGAACAAAGTGTTTCAGGAAAGAGCCCTGACACAGAGCTGCCGTTTTCCATTTTTAATAACTTGGAATGGATTTCTTAGTCTATTACATTAATTTATTCCTTATATATTTTCTACGTCTTAGAAGGCCCTAAAATGTCCAGCTGCATGAATTCTGAATTTAGAAGTACCAAGCTGGTCTGTTCTGCAGCAGTAATGGTGAAGGTTAGGGTGTTCTCTTTCCAGCTTTAAAATGTGAATAGGTTTCACTTTTTGTTGACCCTATGCAACCCTGAATGGACTTCATTTTTCTCCACAATGATGGGATATTCCAACATCTACCAACTTATACAAGCTTGGGCATTCCCAAGTTGTCCCCTGAGGTAAGGCCACTAGTCAGTTTACATACTGCTATCCCATAACTTTTGGCATCACGCAGTTATTAGAGTAGCATAATGGAACCTTACCCACAAAGGTAAGTTAGTAAGGAAATATAACTAAAATGTGTAGGAAGTTGTCCAGGACCAGGACTGGAAAGCACTAGTTTAGTAAGCAATCTTTTTTAGCCAAAATGGTGTTTAACAACATTTAACATTGCTTTTCCAAGTCAACATATAATTCATTCATTTACTTTGCCCTTCTAATTTATATTGTCTTTAAAATTCTATATCAATATTATTATTATTATTATTATTATTATTATTATTATTATTGTTATTAATAATAATAATAATAATAATAATAATAATAATAATAATAATAATAATAATAAATAGCACATAATTTCAAAATAAGAAACATACATTATTCAACACACTGTTTAGCCTAGTTTCATGTGAACTAATAGAACTTATTGTTTCTCTCCAAATGTTCTCAGATGGTGAAAGTCCTAAGGAAGCAGAAGTAGTTGCACCAATTCTGAAGGAGCCTAAAAATCATGCACCATTGAAGAGACTGAGTGTCCAGATGCACCAGAGGTGGAGATGAAACCAGTGACCGTTTAGTCGGATTTGGTGATTAACAGCAGGGTGCTGCTTTGAAATTGGTGGAGATGATTATGATGGACCAAGTTTACAGAAATACTAGGTAAAGAAGATAGTGTTGAGATGTGGATGGAGGGAGAAGTACCAAGCTGGTCTGTTCTGCAGCAGTAGTGATGAAGGTTAGGGTGTTCTCTTCCAGGATTCTGAGGTCTAACATGCATGAATGGATGGATGGTCGGTTGAATGTGGTTGAAATTTGGAACAACAAAGCCAAAGCTAAGAGAAAGCTGTGGGTGAGTCCAGAAATCAGAAACAGGGCAGCATGAGGGAGCATGATATGTGATGGGATGTGCTGAGGAAGTAAATGTGGTTTGCATTCCAGATGTCTTGGAGTAGAAGGGTAATCTGGTGGTGATTGCTGAAGATTAGGTGATCTGAAAATTAGTTTAAAGAAATTAGCTGCTGCAATGTAGACTTGAGGGTGGAGGAACATATGGCAAAGAAGATGCTTGTAGTGGTGTCCTGAAATGGTGGGGTTGGAATGGGTTCCAGGTTCAAATGAGCTGATGAGGACTTAAATTCTGTGTCATAATGAAAGAGAGAAAAGATGTTCTGCTGTTTAATTAGAAGCATCCAGAAATAAAGTTCAGAAGGGGAGGCATGATTGAGTGAGAAGAGCTGAAAAATGAAATAGAGAAACAGCGATTAGAGTTGAAATCGTAACATGCCATGGAGCCATCCGGGTAGAAGAAATGGCACATGTGGCGGAAGAGGAGCAGTGAGAGCCATGCAGGAGGAAGGGGCTGAAGGGACAGCAGGAGGTGCAGAAAGGGAGGCCATGAGCAAGCAGGCCGAGGCAGGGTGGAAGGGATTCCCACAGAGCACATATGAACGCAGCGAGAGAGACTGAAGAAGAAAGGTCCACAGGCAGACACTCACAAGGATGAGAGGAGGGCCAAAAAGTAAGTGCCATTAGGAGGAAGACCATGCACAGCCACGAGGAGGGAGAAGATGTGGGCAGTACAGGAGAGGGCTCAGGATACAGAGCAACTTGAGCAACTATATACATGTAAAATGCAAACCAACAAATTAATTGGAATGTGTGAATATGAACTCAGATAGTAATAATATTCAATCATTCAAATCTACAAATGTGTGAAAACTTTTAAGTAAGTAAAATTTATTTATATAGCACTTATCACAGACAGCGGTCACAAAGTGCTGTACAGAGGAAAATTAAAAATAGAACACATTGTAAACATAGAACACATTGTAAAACCCTAAAGCAACACACCTAATAAATTAACCAAAAGCCTGTTTAAACAGATAAGTCTTCAATTGGTTTTTAAAAGACTCCACTGACTCAGCACCTCTCAAAAAATATGGTAGAGCATTCCATAATTTGGGAGCAATGACCTCAAATGTTCGTGTCTTTAAACAGAAGCATAGAATAGACAACAGGTTTAAGTTATTTGACCTAAGAGAGCGTGATGATATGTGTCGATGAAGAAGATCAGTTACATACATGGGAGCCTGACCAGGTAGTGCTCTGTACGTAAGGGTAAGAATTTTGGAAGCAGTAAGCAGTCTAGTTGCATCATTTTGTATTGACTGGATGCAATTTCGAGCAGACACACAAGAGATGTAAAAAGAGCATTACAATAATCAATGCAAGATGAGATGAAATAAGTTGATGAGATGAGTGAATAAGCATCTCTAGTTCTGCATTTGAAACTATAGATCTCAATTTACTATTTACTATTTCTAATGTTTCTTAGGTGAAAGAACCCTGATCTTGTCAGCTGTTTAACATAAACTGGTCAAATTCTTCTTCTTCTTCTTCTTCTTCTTCTTCTTCTTCTTCTTCTTCTTCTTCTTCTTCTTCTTCTTCTTTTGGCTACCCTATCCCTTGCCTCCTCTACTGTTACACCAACCATCTCCATGTCCACCTTCACTACATCCATAAACCTTTTCTGAGGTCTTCCTCTTTTCCTTCTGCCCGGCAGCTCCATCTCCAACATTCTTTGTCCGATATATCCACTATTCCTCCTCAACACATGTCCAAATCATCTCAACCTGGTCTATCTGGGTTTATTACCAAACTGCTCGACTGTCCCTCTGATCTGCTCATTTCAAATCTTGTCCATCCTTCTGTCACACATCAGCCCTGACACCCATCTCCACCCACTTCACCCTGCCTGCACTGTCTTCTTCACCTCTTTCTTTACTGTCCATTGCTCTGGATGGTTGATCCAAGATATTTGAAGTCATCCACCTTTATGACCTCTAATCTTCACCTTTCCACCTGCCTCCCTCTCATTCACACACATGTATTCTGTCTTGTCTCTACTGACCTTCATTCCTCTCCTCTCCAGTGCAAACCTCCATTAGGGTGCAAAGAGAGGAACTGTGGTACTGTATGAGGAAGTCAGGAGTGGCTGAAAGGTATGTGAGGGTGTTGCAGGACATGTATGAGGATAGTGAGACAGTGGTGAGGTGTGCAGTTGGTGTGACAAGTGGTTTCAAGGTGAGGTAGGGTTACATCAGGGATCAGCTTTGAGCCCCTTCTTTTTTGCAATGGTGATGGACAGGTTGACAGATGAGGTCAAGCAGAAGGCACCATGGACCATGACGTTTGTAGGTGACATTGTAATCTGTAGTAAGAGTAGAGTGCAGGTGGAAGAGAACCTGGAGTGATGGAGGTTTGCACTGGAGAGGAGAGGAATGAAGGTCAGTAGAGACAAGACAGAATACATGTGTGTGAATGAGAGGGAGGCAGGTGGAAAGGTGAAGAGTAGAGGTCATAAAGGTCATAAAGGTGGATGACTTCAAATAGCTTGGATCAACCATCCAGAGCAATGGACAGTACAGAAAAGAGGTGAAGAAGAGGGTGCAGGCAGGGTGAAGTGGGTGGGGATGGGTGTCAGGGCTGATGTGTGACAGAAGGATAGCAGCAAGTGTGAAAGGGAAGGTTTATAAGACAGTAGTGAGACCTGCTATGATGTATGGTTTGGAGACTGTGGCTCTGTCTAAAAGACAGGAATCTGAGCTGGAGATGGCAGAGATGAAGATGCTGAGATTTTTATTGGGAGTGACAAGGATGGACAAGATTAGAAATGAGCAGATCAGAGGGACACTGAAGGTGGAGCAGTTTAGAGATAAAACTAGAGAGGCCAGGTTGAGATAGTTTGGACATGTGTTGAATAGGGGACATATCGGACAAAGAATGTTGGAGATGGAGCTGCCGGGCAGAAGGAGAAGACGAAGACCTCAGAGAAGGTTTAAGGATGTAGTGAAGGTGGACATGGAGATGGTTTGTGTAACAGTAGAAAAGGCAGGTGAGAGGGCAAGATGGAGGCAGATGATTCACTGTGGCAGGGAGCAGCTGAAAGAAGATCTTGTGATAATATTATCCTGTATGTGTTCAACCTTGTTGAAGCTGGTTTTATTCAACAGAAACTGTATTTAAGTTTATTACAGAGATAGTAAAAAAATTTCCATGCTGAATCAACATTATTGTAGACAACTTTTAGTAAGCCTTTAGAGTGAAGATGAAAGGAGTAGACCACAGTGCAAAAGAAAAGACAGCTGCCAGACTGCTCAGCTAAGTCTCAGCTAATTAGGCTAATGAAAGAGGATTCACGCTCAACAATAGAGATGAATTGATTCATCAGCCAGGGACCAGAAAGGCCATGTGACCATAAAGTGAAGTGTGAGGAATGGATAAAAATGAGACACATGCAGTAAAAGGATAGAGGCATTAACAAAGGGCTTATGCAAAAGAGCTGTAATATCAAGAGATGTAAGAGCAAAACCAGAGTATCCAAAAAAAGCCAAGGCAAAAGCAAGGTCAAAAACATAGAATAAATTAATAGGTACACTTCGTAATGCTGCTGAGAGACAAAACCTTGCAATGATGCAAACAAAAGACAGGCTATATATACACAGAGGGACACAAATGACAAAGATTAGAAATCAGGAGACTGGGACCGGTACAGAGTCAGATGATTGGCAGTCAGATGTTCTGGGAAATGGAGTCAGTTTTGTCCTGGGAGACGATGGGAAGCGTCACATGAAGAAAAATGACACCTGCCATAACTAAGTTGGCCCTGAAGTGCAAACCACAACAACATTAAGGAAGCACAATTACAAATCACAAAAACACAACAACATTAACGAAGCACAATTACAAATCACAAAAACACAACATTAATGAACCGGAAGAGGTAGGTCCCTGTTGGAAAACCTGGAAATCACTGATTGGACGACACCACTTTTGAACCAGAAGTTAGGGCATTTGCTCTTTCAATGTTTGAATAAGCGTGAAGACAGTCACGGCACTATGCATTGCAGAAAAGAGCTGGTTGAGCTGTCACCAAACTTTTGCAGCAGCTGTGGCAAGAGGATTCAAGATATGTGTGTTGGAGGTACTCCACAGAGTTCAAGTAAGTTCATAAGCATGAAGAATGGTTTATTTGTCTTGGGCACTGTTTTCCAGGGAAATCTGTTAATCAGTTTGTATGGCATGTCTTCTATAGGCCTATGAATTTCTGATGTGCGAAATTGTAATTTTTTTTCCTTGACTGTAGCACAAATGGCTATTACACCCTGCCCATCTCCAGCCTTCAGCACCTTCCTAGAATATCAAAAAAAGAAAAAAGAGGGGCAGCAAAAGTATTCTCTAGGGAGAAAGGGGAAAACAAAGGCAAAAACAAAAGTTAAGGTAGGTTCACTGTGGCTCCACCTGAAAACAAGCAGCTTTTATCTGCTATGAAGAAAGTTCAGCGTATTAAAGCTATGCAGAATAAATTTCAACCAGTAATTGCAAATTGTCATGATTAGTCAAAATAGTAAATCAGCTATTGATTAATAAATTACCAACCATTATTATGAACTGCTTTTATCCAAATCTGTGGCTTAAAATAAAGGGTTCCATCATTCTGCTTTGACTGATACTAGTAACTAATTGGTCCATTTGGTTGTTATTGAAACATGTAACACAAGAATTAGAAACAAAAAGAACACGTTTGAAAATTATTTTTAAACATTGCTCAGTCTTTCACATATTTTTTCTTTCAGATAAATGTTGGCATGATGGTCATTCAGAAGGGTGATCTAAGGCCACGACATGGAAAAACTATTTCCCTTACAACAGACCCAGACATCTATGCCACAGCTCTGCTTAGTCAGGCTGTTAAAAAAAATGAAGGACTTCAACAAAGATGTCAAAGATGGGCTTGTCTTCTTCTGTATCCAGATGGGACAGAGGTCATTAATATCCCTGGGACACAAAGACCTTTTGCCCTTGGTGCTTATAAGGTTGAAGTTGGCAAGCCATATCAAAGGATTACTTTTTTCATCTGCTTGAAAAGGGACTTTGAAGAAGGTACGCTATGATGTTTGTGTGTGGAGTTTGGCACACATTGTCTTAACTTCCTTAAATATAGGTTTTGAAGTTGTGCAAGTAAGCATCACTGACATAAATCAATCAAGTTAATAGCATACATAGATTATCTCCAACATTATCATAATATCTCCAACTTCTCAGAAATTTGAAAGCCATACACTTTAGTCTCTACTGAATCATGAGTTTTTACCAACATTGTGGTTATGTATTTGGATATAATCTAATATTGTTTAACAAATATAATATCACTTAGTAGAATTTTTTTTTTTTTTTCATGTTTTGCAGTTGGAAATTTGTCAGACTTGTCTGACTCTGACCCCGAGATTGAAAAAATCTTCAGAGTTTGATCTTGCTGATACGCTAGTAAGTAAAATTTTAAATGTATTTGGTCCGGTTGTTGTTTTTTTGTTTTTTGTTGTTTTTTGTTTTTGACCATTGCAAGTTCCATTTACCTTTTACCTCAACTCTGTAGAACTATACAAATGTTTTTATATGAAATGCATTGTGTCTTTACTTCAGGCATGGGAACCTCTGGATGAAAGCAACAACAAGTTTACAGAACTTTACAACAAGTGGCAGAAACAGAATAAGTTATATTTTAAAAATATATCATAGCATGATATGTGTATGTTTACCAAAGGTATTTTAGCCTTCACTGTATTTGCATACAGTGTGTATTAATGACAAGTAGTTTGGTTATTTGCCATGTATGTGGTTATTGGAACATAGAAATAATTATCAGAGCACCCTTGCTTTCTTCATTTTCAGTAAAGGTATGTATGTTTAGGCAAATATAATAACAACAAAAGCAATAGCAAACAATAGCTCATAAGAGTTTGCTTTGAAAACTGATATCTATTAATTTTCTACAAAATCCTTGTGAGATTGACCAAAATCTCTTTACTTCAATAGCTATGGCATTATACTAACAGAAACAGTGCTTTTAGGCATGCCATGTTTTTTTCTGTTTGTTTTAGTCACATGATGTATAGAGGAGTTAGAGGGCAATAAAATAAACAAGACATTGAAGAAAACAGGACAGTCTCATTTATTCCATGACTGCATATTCTCATAATACGCAATGATATATTCTTTTCTTTGGCCTCTAAGAAATGGTGTTGGGGATCTTGTGCTTTCAAATGAAGGACAACAGGTACTTACTCTTTTTAAGTCTTTGTATTTTTGCCAATTTTGCTATATTTGAAACATGTACACCAGTTTTTGGATGTGAGCAGCAGAAAATACAGTATGTGAACTTTTTTCAACTGACATTCATCTCACACCACACCCCAAAGATTTCCCTCTCAGTCTTTTAAACTGTTAGGATATTAAAATAGTTCTGAACTGGTCAAACATTATTTTTCACTCATTCTCATTTTTGTATTTTCAGGTTAAAGATTTGGATAACAGAAATGATTCAGGCATCCATGAACGTCTGACTGTCCAGAGTTCCTGTTACATATGTGTTGTATCTCCTGTTTTTATTACAGTGAATGAGACAGAATGATAGTTGTTATTATAAATATATTTGAATCTTTTATATTTAACATTTGTCATAAATTAAATGTTTGGTTCTAGAAAGATGGAACTGCATGCTTATGTATTTTTGTTTTTCATCTATGCTGTGTGCATGCTTTTTATCTGCAGAAACTACACCAACTTGTTTGAACCCATTGTGATTGACGATGAAGACGATGTTGAAGATCTTACTCGTGATAAAGAGAAAGACCTGCCCACAGAAGAACCTGTGTTAGTCATTAAGACATTTCGTATTCAATTAACCAGGATCTGTTCCCGCACATAATTACATCATGCAAAGTTTGATCGATTAGTAAAGAATTATATACACCTCGTTTTTCCAGAGAAACAAATGTGCAGGCACATGAAATTATTGCAAATCTGGCACTGGCAATTGACCACAAAAAGGTCAGCAGGTTCAATATATGTCAGTCAGATGTGTGGGGTGGAGCTGTTTGTGGATTTCAACGCAGCAAATACTCTGACAAGAATGATATGTTCATCAAGTTTAATGATGATGCTGGCTGCTTGGAAGAAGGGTTGGATACAGGTGGCCCAAGGCAAGAATTCCTCACCCTTCTCATGAGCCATCTGAGAAATCGCCCCATCTTCAACGAACCCCCAGAAAACCGTTATCTTGTATGCAATTCAAGAGGTGAGTGTATTTTTAGGTATAGTGAAGTGGTTGTACAACAAAAATCAAAATTCAGAAACATCTGCTCATATTTTTTATCATAGGCAGACTTAAGTAGTAATTAACCACAATAATTTTATGCTGGCGGCACGGTGGCGCAGTGGATAGCGCTGTTGCCTCACAGCAAGAAGGACCTGGGTTCGATCCCTGGGTGGGGTGACCTGGGAAGTTTCTGTGTGGAGTTTGCATGTTCTCCCCGTGTTCGTGTGGGTTTCCTCCGGGTACTCCGGTTTCCCCCACAGTCCAAAGACATGCATGATAGGTGAATTGGTGACTCTAAAGTGGCCCTTAGTGTGTGGATGTGTGTGCATGTGTGTGCCCTACGATGGATTAGCGCCCTGTCTAGGGTTGTTTCCCGCCCTTGCGCTCAGAGTTGCCGGCTGGGCACCGGCTCACCCGTGACCCTATTCAGGAATAAGCGGTTTGGAAAATGAATGAATGAATGAATAATTTTATGCTCTGTATAACAGCTGCCTGGGAAGATGAGTATTTTTTAGCAGGAAAGATGCTTGCTGTATCCATTGTAATTGGAGGACCAGCACCATAATAACGAATCCAAGTTTCAGTGCCACTGTAGAATATGTGAAAGATGAGGAGATACCTGCAACAGGTAGGAAATGACCTAGGCTCAGGGAACAGATTTACTGTAAGACAAGTGGAGATTATTTTGACATTTAGATAAAGATTACGGTTGAGTGAATTTCTGTTTTTGAAAGGACATATTTCAACCTTGCTGGAAAAGGTGGACAAGTTAGAGGTGTGTATCCGGGGTTTACTGAAGGACAGAGAGTTAGAGTGCTCAGGATTAACAGCCCCGGGTGCCTCAGGGAGAGTCAGCGTCCCCTCGACTCCGGCATCAGAGTCCTCACAGCGGGGCGAATGGGTGACGTCTCGGCGGCATAGTCACAAAGCTAAGGCTAAGGCCAAAGCTGACCCACAGAAACACCACTCTCCTCCTGTTCATGTGTCAAACAGGTTTGCCCCGCTCAGTGAAACACCCGTTGAGGAGCCTGTTCAAAGAACTCTGGTTGTAGGAGACTCTATTGTCCGACACGTGAAAATAGCTAGTCCTTTAGGGGCACCAGCGGTCACAGTTAGCTGTTTACCGGGAGCCAGGGCACCGGACGTTAGTGGCCATCTTAAATTAGCAAATAGGAAATATTCGAGGATAGTTATACACGTAGGGGCCAATGATATACGTCTGCGGCAGAGTGAAGTGACTAAAGTTAAAATTATAGAGGTGGTTAAACTGGCCCAGACAATGTCCGATGCCGTAATTTGCTCTGGCCCCATTCCGATGCGGCGTGGCGCTGAAGCCTACAGCAGGCTTACAGCGTTGAATTGCTGGATGTCCAAGTGGTGTTCAGAAAACAATGTGGGCTTTATAGATAATTGGGGTAATTTCGAGGGCAAGCCTGGTCTTATAGGTAGGGATGGTGTCCACCCCACGCGGGAGGGTGCTGCCTTACTTTCGTGCAGCATAGCCCATAGTCTGCTAGGTAGTCGGCAGAGTAGCATCAGCAGCTGCTGACATACCAGAGCCGGGACCAGGCCGCAGACAGACCGGCTAAACCAACCGTCTGCGAGTTGCTTTGAGACGTCACCTAGGTGTATTGAGACTGTGTCTGTGCTCCGAACTAAAGCTAAACACAGAAAAACTAAAACAACCTGTCTCAAAAACTTAATCAATATCCAGACTTCATATTTAAATGATAAAAGTATCACCTCAAATCTAAACTTTGGTCTACTCAATATTAGATCACTCAATCCAAAGTCAGTCATTGTAAATGAAATTATAAATGATCAGAAACTCAATGTTTTGTGCCTCAATGAAACTTGGATTAGACCTGATGAATACATGGCACTAAATGAAGCCACACCTGAAGGTTATACTTATGTGCGCAACCCAAGACTGTCAGGTAGAGGAGGTGGATTCTGTATAATCTACCAAAATATTCTAGAAATTAATCAGGTACACTATAACACCTTCACTTCCTTTGAAAGTCTGTCTATTAACATCATTAATCCAGCCACACACAAGAACATACTGTCATTAATTAATCTATATAGACCTCCAGGACCCTACTCAGAGTTTTTAAAAGAATTTAGTGAATTTTCTGCAGACGTAGCAATCTGCAGTGATAAAGTAATATTTGTAGGAGATTTTAATATTCACTTTGAGAAGGTAGACGATCCTTTAAAAAAGGCATTTACCTCAATCCTAGATTCTGTAGGTATTATCCAGAACGTAACCGGGCCGACACATTACTGTAATCACACTCTGGATCTGGTTCTGTCACTGGGTGTTGACATAAATAACTTAAATACTCTTCCCCAAACCACAGCAATCTCAGATCATTATTTAATTTCCTTTGAGCTACAGCTTAGCCAAAATGTAAGTACGTCCCCTCATTACTGCATGAAGCGTTTAATAAGATCAACTACAGCCCAAAAAATTACTGAAAACCTACCTGATTTATTAACACCAGATTACTATCCAACAGATCCAGAGGAGTTAGATAAATTAACAAACTGTTTACATAATAACCTCAGATCAACATTGGACAATGTAGCACCACTTAAATATAAAAAATTAAGACAGAAGAAAATCACCCCATGGTACAACGATCAGACTCGTACCTTGAAACAGTCAGAACGAAGGCTAGAACGGAAATGGCGTTCCACTAAACTGGAATTGTTCCACTCAGCTTGGAAGGACAGCCTAATTGACTATAGAAGGGCTCTAACTAGAGCTCGCTCAGATTATTTATCCACAATGATCGAAAAGAACAAAAACAATCCCAGGGTACTTTTCAGTGCAATCTCAAAACTTACTAAAAATCAGGCAGGTACACCACCGACGATTCCATCAAATTTCACCAGTAATATCTTTATGGACTTTTTCAATCATAAAATAGAAAATATTAGACAGAAAATTCAACCCATAATATTAAATCCAAACAGTTTGTCTTCTGGTCTGGCTGATATAGAACAAAATATAGATATAGAAGAAAAGTTGGAAACCTTTCACCCACTTCCACAGTCAGAATTAGAGAAAATTATTTACTCCTCAAATTCTACCACCTGCTGTTTAGATGCAATACCATCAAACCTACTTAAAGACATGCTGCCAGCTATAATCAAACCTCTCTTAACAATAGTAAACTCTTCTCTTAGTCTAGGTTACATACCTAAAGCTTTTAAAGTAGCAGTCATTAAACCACTGCTCAAGAAAGCAAATCTGAATCAGAGTGTACTCGATAATTACAGACCTATTTCTAATTTACCATTTATATCTAAGATTTTAGAAAAAGCTGTGGCCCAACAACTGTGCAGATACCTGCACAAGAATCACATATATGAAAAGTTCCAATCTGGATTCAGGCCTTATCATAGTACTGAGACAGCCCTAGTTAGGATCACAAATGATCTCCTTCTTGCCTCTGATCAAGGCTGTGTGTCACTGCTTGTGCTGCTAGATTTAAGTGCAGCATTTGATACAATAGATCACACTATTCTCCTAGAAAGATTAGAAAACGTGGTAGGAATCACAGGGACAGCCCTCTCGTGGTTCAGATCTTACCTATCTGATCGGTTTCAATTTGTAAATGTAAAGGATGTGTCTTCCAATCACACTCAAATGAGATATGGAATCCCACAAGGCTCTATTTTAGGACCACTACTGTTCACTCTTTACATGCTACCCCTTGGCACAGTAATAAACAGACATGGCATTAATTTCCACTGTTATGCAGATGATACTCAATTGTATATATCAGCCAAACCTGATGACAAAACTAGATTAAAGAAAATGGAAGACTGTATAAAACACATAAAATCTTGGATGGGGCATAACTACCTCCTTCTAAATAGTAACAAAATAGAGGTCCTCCTTTTGGGTCCTAAAATTGCAAGAAATAAATTATCAGACTTGATGCTAAATCTGGATGATTTCTCAGTTATACCTAATTCAGTAGCCAAAAATCTTGGCGTCATAATTGATTCAGATTTATCGTTTGACCAACACATAGGTAATATTACTAGGACCACTTTTCCCCATCTTCGTAATATTTCCAAGTTAAGAAAAGCCCTATCCTTACACACTGCTGAAAAACTGGTGCGTGCTTTCATTACCTCAAGGTTAGATTACTGCAATGCACTATTGTCAGGTTGTTCAAGCAGGAACCTAAACAGACTTCAGTTAGGTCAAAATGCTGCAGCCAGGGTCTTAACTAAAACTAGAAAATTTGACCACGATCACTCAGATCACAGGGTGCTGGCTTCCTATTAGTTCCCAGAATTCAGAAGGCTTCAGCAGGGGGAAGAGCCTTTTCTCACAAAGCCCCCCCAGCTCTGGAATAACCTTCCAGATAATGTTCGGGACTCAGACACAGTCTCAGTCTTCAAGTCTAGGCTGAAAACTTACTTGTTCAGTGTAGCATTTGGTCATTAATGTCTTAGCTTAGTTACAGGCTGCAGATCCAGGGGTTCATGGACATAGGGTTTTATGGTAAACTGGGATGTTGGTGCTGCCGTCTGACTCCTTCTCACGATCACTCTGGTTTGTGACGGTGGAGCAGTTAGATGCCATTGTTTCAGGATGCTCCCATGTTTCACACTCTGGTAATGTTTACATTCTCTGTTCTCTTTTTAAATTCCAAACTAATTAATCTCTGTATCTTTTCCGAGTTAACGATGACCCACCAGCCAGAACTGATTAGGTCCTAACCCCAAGTTCTTCTGCCCCACCTGAGAAGGACTCCAAGCTCCCCTGATACATATATACATTGGCTCTCCACCTTCCACCAACTGGACCTGGACTAGTTTCCCACACTGCCATGGACTAGCTGCTCACCCACCATCACCAACTGTAGAAATCTACTGTTAATATTATGTCCACCAGAGAATTAACATTACTTCAATACCCGAGTAATAGAACAGAGATGTAGGGGTCCAGTGTCCCCTAACCATGTATAAGTAGTTTGACCAGAGGAGGATGGGTCCTCCCCTTGTGAGCCTGGTTCCTCCCAAGGTTTCTTCCTCCAGCTGAGGGAGTTTTTCCTTGCCACTGTCGCCATGTGGCTTGCTCACTAGGGGATCTGTCATTTATACTTTCTGTTTCTGTTTCTGTTTTAACCATTCTTATTTATTTATTTATTTATTTATTTATTTATTTATTTATTTATATATTTATTTAATTTCTGTGAAGCTGCTCTGTGACAACTTCAGTTGTGAAGAGCGCTATAAAAATAAATTTTGATTTGATTTGATTTGAACCTCTCTCAACAAATGTAAAGTGACAAATGGAATAATTTTAACCCTATATTTGTCTTCATTTAAAAAGTTGTCTCATTGATATTTTGGTAGTATTCCTTACAATAAACTGCTGGTTCTATAGATCCTGTAAGCAGAATCAGAGGAATTTCTGTAAAATGAAATTTTGCAAATTAGTACCACGTTCCAAACCACAGTGCAAATGAACTGTAAGTAGTGACTGGTCTGCCATTAATGGCTGAAAATGTTTTAAAAGTAATGCACGGTTCTAAGCTCAGTACTTAATATGAATTAAGCATTGCCAGTTGTTTACAGCAGCCACTGATATCATGAGACCTTTATTTAATATGAAAAACTAAGTAACAACCAGTCTGGCAGTCTGATGAGCAAAAACAAAGTATTACCTGATCATATCAAATTTAACTAGCGTCTTTGCTTTTTCTTTTTTTTTTTTTTATCTCCAGTTGATATTAAGTTCATAATATATTTATGCTCCATCTTTGAGTCCCCTTCAGGTAAAATGAAAAGAATATATCAATACTTGCCAAATTTTAACTTTCAACATTTTTATCATCCCCTAAGGAATGTATGTATAATAGGGTTTGTCTGTCACCAGAACTTTCTTAACCTCATTGGAATCCTTATTCATGCTACAGCATTACTTTTTAATAAGGGATTTCTAAAAAATGTGGTGTATGACAGTGTGAAAACATATTTTTAATGCTTAAATCTTAATTATCTTTGTTTTATTCCAGATTTCTGAGCACTGAATGGTTTTGTGTATGAGTAGTCCTACATAAACACCCTAGGTTTACTTGGTGTATGACACTCTTCATTTTAAATTTGTCCAAATATATTCAAATAAAACTCTCAGGCATTTACACACATTGATATGGAATAGTTCATATCTATGCTATAATCAATTCTAACACTGTTATGCATTTATCCTTAACAGATTCAAAGATGGACTGGCAAGTTTTGGTTTCCTCCCTGCACTGCAGCAGCATTTCAGTGTTCTGTCCCCAGTCTTATGCTTCTCTGCCAGGGCCCTGACTGCTTCAGACTTGGATACCATGTTCAGACCAGATCTCAGCCCAACAGGAAGCAACAGGCGGCATAAGGAGTGCAAAACTCTAGGCTTTTGGGCAGATTATCTGCTTGATTCTGAAGTTTTGCACGGATGGATTGTGTTATCATTAAAAATGTGTTGTGTTTAGAATTTTATTATTTTTGTATTTATTTATTCTTTATTTATGATAGGAAAGCAGAAATACGGAAATTAATTTCCCTAAACGCAGACTCCAACAACTACAAAATGACAGCTGTATCCCTGGAAGATCTGTTGATGTTTGCCACAGGTCTGGCAGCACTTCCACCAGCAGGCCTCGAGTTTTTAAGTGATTCACCTTTTCCAGCTGCAAACACCTGTGCAAACACTGAAGCTGCCACTTTTGGAATCATACAGTGTTTTTAAGGAAAACGTGGACAAATTGCTCCAGGATTCGGAGCAAATTTCAAATGTCAGTTACTGATTCCTCTCGAGTCTAGTTCAGATGCTGTTGGCATACTACCACCATATGCTATTTTACTCTTTTGATAAACAATTTTGCTGTTCTCAGAGCTAAATAATTTACAGTATAGGTAAGTTGAAACAAATACTGGACACATTGTTACAGAGTTTTATTCAGATTGTGAAGTGTCAAGTCTGTGTTCAGGGTTTAATCTGAATACATGGTTCATTTTAAATGTTTTAATCCACCTGTTGCTTTGTGTGTTCTGAATAATGTATCACTTTTCATTTCACCAGAAGGAACAGGAAACAAAACATGAAAAAATTTGGGTTCATGTAGTTTGTCTAAAACCTGGCTATGTCTTTGAGCAATAAATACAGTTCTGTGGCCGATTCCCAGTCTTGTGGCTGCTGTAGTCCATTTTGTTGCACAGCCTGCTGTAGGTATTCCTCAATGTTTTGATCACCACACAATTCAGTGGCTTGCCTTGCTTCTGGGTACACATCCAGTTCCCTCTCCTCAACAGCAAATCCACAGTCTCTTGAACCATATCTGCAAAATCAGAATATAATTAATAATAGAAGTCCATACAACTGCCCTGGTCCTCTCAGCTCTGTCAGAATGGCATGTCTCACCTCAGAAAGTGGAGAATAGTTGCGTCTTCTGTCCAGTCCAGCTTCTTTTAAATGTGTCTTCAGCGTACGCATACTAACTGAAACGTTGTTGTTAGTCGTGAGCATGTCCAATATCACCTCGTATGTATGTCCTGACTCAAAATATTCGTGGATAGCGGTAGCTACGCCTGGATCACTAGTAATATTCATGTTTTCAACAGACGCGCTATTGCCCTAACTTCCGGTTCAAAAGTGACATTGTCCAATCAGCGATTTTCCAGGTTTTCCCACAGGGACCTACCTCTCAATGTTGTTGTGTTTTTGTGATTTGTAATTGTGCTTCGTTAATTTTGTTGTGGTTTGCACTTCAGGGCCACCGTACATAACTGATAACCAATAACATTCCTTTTGAATTACTTAAATATTACTAAAAATATATTTTAATACATTTAAAACTATGACGGGCAACAAAAACTGAAGAGTTTTTCATATGTTAGTGGCCTCTAGCATCATACTGATACCATTAAAAGCACAAAGGTAACATATCAGGTACAGAAATTATGCTGTTTATCAAAGCATACTGAATTAGCACTGCCATATCCAAATGTCGTGAACCTTCTGTTAAATGAATTCAGGCACACTAAGTTGCACATATTGATGAAATAGATGCAGGAGGTGCGGGAGGTTGAGAGGTACTGGCTAGAGATAGTCGGGTCACTTCCACGCATAGCTAGGGCTTTGGAACCCAACTCCTCGAGAAGGGTTGGACCCTCTACTACTCTGGAGTAGCCCGAGGTGAGAGATATCGGGTTGGTGTGGGCTTGCTTATAAAAGAAGAAGAAGAAGAAGAAGAATAGAACTTTATTGATCCCATGGGAGGGTTCCTTCAGGGAAATTAAGCTTCCAGTATCAGCATCAATACAGTAGTACAGAGAGCAGAAAGATAATAATTAAAAAAAAATAATAATTTAGCAAGAGTAAGAAGCACTATATAAATATATAGAATATATAATATACAGACTATATTACAATATACAATATAGACAATAGTGCATGAGAAAAAAAAGAGTCCTGTAGGAGGGTGTATTGCACATTATTATTGCACTTGAAAAAAACTGTTTATTGCACAGAGAGTCCAGTGTCTTGTGGTGGTTGCAGGTTACTGTTAGCTGTTGGTTCAGTTCCTACTCATTCCCATCCTCCATCCTCCTGTTACCCCTCCTGCCCCCCAGAGAGGAGTTGTACAGTCTGATGGCGTGCGGGACAAAAGAGTTTTTAAGTCTATTGGTCCTGCACTTGGGAAGGAGCAGTCTCTCTCTGAATAGGGTTCCTCTGGTGGCTGATGACAGTGTGTAGAGGATGACTAGCATTGTCCATAATGTCCAGCACTTTTTTTCAGAGTCCTCTTCTCTAACAACCAACACCAGAGAGTCCAGCTTGGTGCCAACCTCAGAGCCAGCCCAGATCAGTTTGTCCAGCCTGTGTGTGTCCTTCTTGGATATGCTGCCCCCCCAGCATACCACAGTGTAGAAAAGGACACTGGCGACCACGGACTGATAAAACATCCCCAGGAGTTTCCTGCAGATGTTGAAGGACCGTAGTCTCCTCAGAAAGTACAGCCTGCTCTGTCCCTTTCTGTACATGTGGTCAATGTTACATGACCAATCCAACTCTCTGTCCAGCCACAGCCCAAGTTACTTGTAGGAGTCCACAGCCTCCACCTCATCTCCCTCAATCAGAACTGGTTGTGACTTTGGTCTGGACCTCCTAAAGTCAATGACCAGCTCCTTCATCTTTGAGATGTTGAGCTGCAGATGATTCCGATGGCACCAGGCTGCAAAGTCCCTCACTAGGCTCTGATACTCCTCCTCGCTATCATCCCTGATGCACCCAACTATGGCTGTGTCATCAGCAAACTTCTGGATGTGGCACAGCTCTGAGTTGTAGCAGAAGTCTGCTGTGTACAGGGTGAAGAGAAGAGGGGCCAACACTGTCCCCTGGGCTGCTCCAGTGTTGCTGATCACAGTGTCAGACAGTGATGTCCTTCAGCCTGACATACTGTGGCCTGTCAGTGAGGTAGCTGGATATCCAGGTGACCAGGCATGGGTCCACTCGCATCCTGATCAGTTTGTCCTGAAGCATAAGGGGCTGGATGGTGTTGAAAGCACTTGAGAAGTCCAGAAACAGGATCCTCACTGTGCCGTTCCCCTTATCTAGGTGCGAGTGGGCTCAGTGTAGCAGGTAGATGATTGTGTCTTTAACGCCAACACCTGCCTGGTACGCAAACTGCAGATCATCCTGGGCATGTTGCACCTGGGCTCTGAGGAGACTGAGGAAGAGCTGCTCTAGCGTCTTCATCAGATGGGAAGTGAGTGCCACAGGTCGGAAGTCATTCAGCTCACTTGGTCGGTTCTTTTTCGAAACCGGAACAATGCACGATGTCTTCCTGCAGACTGAGGTTGAAGAGATGCTGGATTGGTCCACCCAGTTCTGTAGCGCAGGCCTTCAGCAGTCGAGGACATACTTTGTCAGGCCCTACTGCTTTCCTGGGGTGAAGTCTCCTCAGTTGAACTCTGACTTGGTCCGCAGTGAAGAGTGAAGTCTGTGTTGTGGTTGATGATGATGATGATGATGATGATGATGAGGAGGAGGATGTTGTTGTAACTGCTGGAGGATATGTTGACAGAAGAGGAAGAGATGGATGCAGCGGGAAAGAGGGTGGGGGGTGCATGGGTTGATTGAACCAGTTGAAGAAGTTGTTCATCTCGTTCGCCTTCTCCACTGTTCCCCCCACACCTCTGGTCTTGGTGTTGTGGCCTGTGATGGTTCTCACACCTTCCCAGACCCTCCTCATGCTGTTCTCCTCTAGCCTCTGTTCCACCTTCCTCCTGTAGTTGTCCTTGGATTCTTTCAGGCAATGTTTCACCTCTTGCTGTGCTGCTCATTTCGCCTCCCTGTCCCTGCTCTGGTAGGCAGCCTTCTTCCTGTTGAGGGCAGCCTTGACTTTCTGTGTTACCCATGGCTTGTTGTTGAGGTAACACCGTACTGTCTTGGTGGGGGAGACCACATCTGCACAGAAGTTGAGATAATCTGTCAGGCAGTGAGTCATCCCCTCAATGTCCTCACAGTGTGGGCTAAGCAGCACATCCCAGTCAGTGGTGTCATAGCAGTCCCTAAGAGTTTCTTCCATTTCTGGAGACCACCTCCTGATGGTTCTGGTAGTTGCAGGCTGTCTTTGGACCATGGGGGTGTACTTTGGTTGAAGGTGGACCAGGTTGTGGTCTGACTTCCCCAGTGGGGGGAGGGGTGTGACGCTGTATGCCTCTTTCACATTAGCATACAGCAGATCGATTGTCCTGTTGTTTCTTGTAGGACAGTCCACACACTGGTGAAAGGTAGCCAAAGTAGAGTCCAAAGTAGCATGATTAAAGTCTCCAGAGATGATCATAAATGCATCAGGGTATTGTGACTGCAACCTTGCCATAACAGAGCATATCTGCTCATATGCAGCAGCTGCGTCTGCTCTGGGGGCGATGTAAACACAGACAGCAATCACGTGACTGAATTCATGGGGGACGTATTAGGGTCGGAGGCTAACAGCTAGCAGCTCCAGATCCGGACAACATAAGACCTTCTTAACAGTGATATGGCCAGGTTTACACCAGCGACTGTTCACGTAGATGATCAGCCCCCCACCTTTGCTCTTCCCGCAGGCTTTGGTGTCTCTGTCGGGTCTCACGGTAGTGAAGCCCCGCAGGTCCACGTTAGCATCCAGTACGAGCTGGGTTAGCCATGTCTCTGTAAAGATTAACAAGCTGCTCTCTCTGTAAATCCGCTGATTGTTGAGGGCAGACAGCTCGTCAATCTTGTTTGGCAGCGAGTTCACATTCCCCATGATGACGGAGGGAATGGACGGTTTGCAGCACAACCGGTTGTCCTCCGCAGCTCCTCCGGGATCGGGTGTCGTATCCCGGCGTGTGCCTTTGTTCTCAGGGCCAGCAGCTCCTCTCTCGAATACGAGAGAAAACTGGCTCCTGGTTGCATCTTCGCGGTTGTAAATATCCATGGAATATATATCAGTACACACTATTTCTTCTTGAGAAGAGCAAGTGTGTGGAAAGGTGAGAAAGAAGTTAAAAAGAGCTAAAAACTAGGGAGCTACTGGAAGGCACAGCGCCACTAGGAGACACTATAGCTCCCCAGCTCCCAGTGAACAAGAGGGTTGCCTCTCTGCACCTTCGGGTAGGAGAGAGGACTCTGACTGTAGTTTGTAGTTTGGACTTCATTGTTCTGCTGGGGGACTTCAACGCTCATGTGGGCAACGACAGTGACACCTGGAGAGGGGTGATTGGGAGGAACGGCCTCCCTGATCAGAACCCGAGCAGAGTTCTTGTTGGACTTCTGTACTAGTTACAGATTGTCCATAACAAACACCATGTTTGAGCATAGGGGTGTCCATAAATGCACTTGGCACCAGGACACCCTAGGCTGGAGATCAATGATAGACTTTGTTGTCATCTCATCTGATCTCTGGCCCTATGTCTTGGACACTTGGGTAAAGAGAGGGGCAGAGCTGTCAACCGAACACTACCTGGTGGTGAGTTGGATCCGCTGGGGGAGGGGCAGGCTGGAGATAGCTGGCAGGCTGAAAAATATTGTTCAGGTCTGCTTGGAACATCTGGCTGAGCCCTCTGTCAGAGAAGCTTTCAACTCCCACCTGTGGGAGAGCTTCTTACAGCTACCTAGGGAGGCTGGGGACATTGAATCTGAGTGGATCATGTTCTCAGCCTCCATCATCAATGCGGCCATCCGGAGCTGTGGGCGTAATGTTTACAGCACAGGTTGGGAGCTGTTGACCTCAACAGGGGATATCTTTGGGCTGGAAGGAATACTTCGAGCATGTCCTCAATCCAACCTTCACGTCTTCCAATGATGAAGGTGAGGCGGAGGACTCTGAGGTGGACTCGCCCATCACCCAGGCCAAAGTCACTGAGGTGGTCTGCAAGCTCCTCAGTGGTGGGGCCCCAGGGGTGGATGAGATCCGCCCAGAGTATCTCAAGTCTCTAGATATTTTTGGGCTGTCTCCAGTGGCCCTGGAGTGGCAGACCGAGATGGTGGTTCCCCTGTTTAAAAAGGGGGACCGGAGAGTGTGTTCCAATTATAGGGGGATCACATTCTCAGCCTCCCTGGGAAAGTCTATGCCAGGGTACTGGAGAGACGAAGTCAGCCGTTAGTCGAACCTTGGATTCAGGAGGAACAATATGGTTTTTGTCCTGACCGAGGAACACTGGACCAGCTCGACACCATCCAGAGGGTGCTTGAGGGTTCATGGGAGTTTGCCCAACCAGTCCACATGTGTTTTGTGGATTTGGAGAAGGCATTTGACCATGTGTTCTGTGGGGGTAGCTCCGAGAATACGGGGTCTGGAGCAGGAGCTTGGTTCGCATTGCCGGCAGTAAATCGGGCCTGTTCCCGGTGCATGTTGGACTCTGGCAGGGCTGCCCCTTGTCAATAGTTCTGTTCATAATCTTTATGGACAGAATTTCTAGGTGCAGCCAGGGGCTGGAGGGAGTCCAGTTTGGGAACCACAGGATATCATCTCTGCTTTTTGCAGATGATGTTGTCCTGTTGGCTTCTTCAAGCCAGGACCTTCAGCAGGCACCGGAGCAGTTCATAGCCGAGGGTGAAGTGGCTGGGATGCAAATCAGCACCTCCAAATCTGAGGCCATGGTTCTCAACTGTAAGAGGGTGGCTTGCCCTCTCCAGATCAGTGGAGTTGTCCTGCCGTAAGTGAAGGAGTTTAAGTATCTTGGGGTATTGTTCACGAGTGGGGGTGAGAGGGAGCGTGAGATTGACAGGCGGATCAGTGCTGCCGCCACAGTCATGTGGTCAGTGTATCGGTCCGTCGTGGTGAAGAAGATTTACTGGTCAATCTACGTTCCTACTCTCACCTATGGTCATGAGCTGTGGGTAATGACTGAAAGGACAAGATCGCAGATACAAGCGACTAAAATGAGTTTCCTCCGTAGTGTGGCCGGGCGCTCCCTTAGAGCCAGGAGGAGCTCCGAGTAGAGCCGCTGCTCCTCTACATCGAGAGGAACCAATTGAGGTGGCTCAGGCATGTTTTTCGGATGCCCCCTGGACGTCCGCCTGGAAGAGGGAGGTCTGGGCATCCCTGCTAAGACTGCTGCCCCTGCGACCCTGCCCAGGATAAGTGGAAGGAAGACGGACAGACAGACGTAATGTAAATTTAGGGAAACAATTATTGTCTCCAGAATTATCATGATAAATCATGTTAAAATTTAGTACACCATGTGAGTACCCCATCCAAGCTTATAGGACCTTTCATTTTCATAATTGTTTAATTGCTGCATCTGCTGCATGTCAGTGGAATAATGAAGGAGAATTGTACTACTACTACCTGTAGTAGTAGTAACAACAACAATTATTATTATTATTATTATGATTTATCATAAGAACTATTTTATTTATTATTTAAATTTTTTTTTATTTAAATAATTATTTAAATTAATGTATAGTACCCCAGTAGCAACAGTGATATTATGATTTAATTTTACATTGATTTGATTTTTGATTTGATGTGTTGAACAACCCAGGGGTGTGTTAGGCTACTTCATAAATTTGTATTTTTTACAGAAAAACACATAAATATAAAACATATCCTATACTGAACTAGTATATTTTGTTATAAAGTTATTTAGTTAAGAACCTTCTGACATGTCTAATGAAAAAAATTACAGCTAAAGATTAGTTTTAAATTTCTGAGCTTTCTTTTGAATTAAACTAAATTCTGTGATAGGTGTATTGTAATATTTTCACGATTTTACACATTATTTTAATAACTGGTTATGAACTTATTTAACAACTTCCTCAATTTTCCTCAGGATCAATAAAGTATTAACAGTGAAGGAAATAATTATTTGATCCCTTGCTGATTTTATAAATTTGCCCAAGTTTGAATGGTCTATCATTTGAAGGTTAGAGATAGGTTATCAAAAATAAAATCCAGAAAATCACATTTTGCAGAGAGAAACAAGTATTTCATCCCCTACCAACCATTAAGAGCTCTTACCTGAGTTACCTGCATTAAAGACAGCTGTCTTAAATCTTCACCTGTATGAAAGACTCCTGTTAATCAGTTAATCAGTCAGACTGTAACCTCTACAACATGAGCAAGACCAAAGAGCTTTTTAATCATGTCAGGGACAAGATCATAGACCTGCACAAGGCTGGAATGGGCAACAAAACCATAAGTAAGACGCTGGGTGAGAAGGAGACAACTGTTGGTGCAACAGTAAGAAAATGGAAGAAATACAAAATGACTGTTAAAGTCGATCTGGGGCTCCATGCAAAATCTAACTTCATGGAGTATCCTTGATCAGGAAGAAGATGAGAGATCAACCTAAAACTACACAGGGAGGAACTTGTTAATGATCTCAAGGCTGCTAGGACCACAGTCACCACAAAAACCATTGGTAATGGATTAAAATCCTGCAGTGCCTGCAAGGTCCCCCTGCTCAAGAAGGCACATGTGCAGGCCCATCTGAAGTTTGCCAATGAACACCTGGATGATTCTGAGAGTGATTGAGAGAAGGTGGTCAAATGAGACAACAATTGAGCTCCTTGCCATGTTTGGAAGAAGAGAAATGCTGACTGCGACCCAAAGTACACTGTCTCCAAGGTGGAAACATTATGCTTTGGGGGTGTTTCTCTGCTAAGGGCACAGGAATTCTTCACCGCATTCAATGGGAGAATCGATGGTGCCATGTACCGTAAAATCCTGAATGACAACCTCCTTCCCTCCTCCAGGACATTAAAAATGGTTCATGGCTGAGTCTTCCAGTACAACAATGACCCAAAACATATAGCCAAGGCAACAAATGGGTGCCTTAAAAAGAAGCACATTAAGGTTATGGAGTGGCCTAGCCAGTTTCCAGACCTTGACCCCATAGAAAACCTATTGGACCTGCCAAGTGACAGGCTCAAAATTTTAATGATTTAGAAATGATCTGCAAAGAGGAGTGGACCAAAACTCCTCCTGATGTGCACAAATCTAATCATCAACTACCGAAAATGTCTTAATGCTATGCTTGCCAACAAGGGTTTTGCCACCAAGTATTTAGCCTTGTTTGCCAGAGGGATCAAATACTTATTTCTTTCTGCAAAATGCAAATAAATGTATATAATTTATACAATGTGATTTTCTGGATTTATTTTTTTATATTCTATCTCTCTCTGTTAAAATTAACCTACCCTTAAATGTATAGACTGTTCACATCTTTGTCAGTGAGCAAACTTAAAAAATCAGCAAGGGATCTAATAATTATTTCCTTCACTGTACCTATCTATCTAATAATTATTTGTCTATTGATATGTTTGTAGTGTAATACTAAAATATGATTAAAATGACCCC
This sequence comes from Acestrorhynchus altus, assembly GCA_034509495.1. NCBI lineage: Eukaryota > Metazoa > Chordata > Actinopteri > Characiformes > Acestrorhynchidae > Acestrorhynchus > Acestrorhynchus altus. Next base: position 16,217,165 of record CM067523.1, read on the forward strand.
TTAAGTAAGTATAATTTATTTATTTGGCATGCTTAAAACAACCAGAGTTACACCAAAGGGCTATAGTACAGTATAAAATTCATATTTCACCATCCTTCATTATGTGCAAAAGCTAACCAATACAGGTATGTTTTGAGCTTTTTGAACAATATTTTAATTTTATTGTATGAAACAAATGACTTACAAATTATATCACTATAAAAACTATGTACAAGGCAAGTTGTTGTACAAGGTGGTACATGGATACAGGTATACTTTGCACAAACTAGATAAATAATGAGAAATAACATAACTAAATAAAGACATAAAGAGATGCAAAACCACAAGACAACTAAGATGGGTAATTACCGTCATATACAAACAAGCAAGGGCAGTCACAGATTTGTAAGTCCATCCAGAATATCCGACCAGTCTCTGATTGTTCTGATCTTGGCATTTTTAATTCTTGCTGTAGAGCACTCTAATAAGACAATGTTTTTAAACTCTGTGAGCCACCATTTTTTTAAAGAAAGATTGTGTTAGAAGCATGACTTAATTATGGTTTTCTTGCCAACCGTTAAAGCAAACAACATTTCTGTTGTTTGACAGCAAGTTTGAGTGAGAGATGACCATTTAACAGACAGAGATTGGGTTGCTTGACAAAGGATTTGTTACATTGTCTAGACACCACCTCCAAGACAGTCCTAAAGCTTAACCACAGTGTCAGGACCAAACAGAGGGAAGCAGACGCAGATATAAATACAGTACTTTAATGGAACAAATACAATAAACAGAGTCAAACAATCCAGGTCAATAACAGGCAGGCGAGATAATACCAAAATGGACAAACCAGGGATGAAGTCAAAAAACAGGTGAAGATCAAAAACCGGTAGACTAAATATAGGACAAGATGAAAGGCAGAAAATGGAAAAGGGTCAAACACAGACAGACTGATAACAATATACATGGCTAGCACGCTAAGGGTTTCTAGGCAAAGCAAGAAACTGAACAAATAGAAAGACTTTCCAGACCAGGTAAATACACTTAGAACTCTGGTGATCTGGAACATGTGTGAGTCACATGATAAGTCAGGTGACAGACTGAAGGATTCTGGGAATTGAAGTCAGACAGAGCTGGAAGGCCAAGAAGTATAATCTAAAATTGGGCACTGCCAAACACACATCAGTAGGGTAGGGATTTAAGCTTAACCCTTGGTCTTTTCTTACACCAGATAAATGCTAAAATTAACATTTTTAGTTCTTTAAAAAGAGAACCATAAAGGGGTTTGGGCATTATGGAGAACAGAAAGGAAATTATTGGGAGTATATTCATTTTGAATATAGAGATCCTGCCCTGAAGTGACAGTTGCAAAACACTCCACCTATGCAAGTCCTGGGTAAATTTGGTAATTAGTGCAGAGTAAATGTTTTTGACACTAGAGTGGGTAAGAGTGGAAATTTTTAATGCCCAGATATGTCAACTATGTTTCCCAAGAAATGAACAGAGGGATAGAGGTTGATTTACCAGTGTCTGTCAATGGCGTCAAGATGGATTTTGAAAAAAATTAATTTTATGTCCACTTATTTGTCTAAACTTATCAAATAATTGAAGGCATCTGGTAATTGAAACCGCCATATTCGATAGATACAGCAGAACATCGTCCGCATAAAGCAAGATGAAGTGGTAAACCCCCCTGATCAGAGAAATCAAACAATACTGTCTGATGGCTTGTGCTAGTGGTTCTAAAAACAAAGAGAACAGGGCAAGGGAGAGAGGACAACCTTGTCTTGGGCTTCTGCTTAAGCTAAATGAGCAAGACCTGCAAACTCCTGTCATTATAGAGGCAGCTGGGTTATTAAAGAGCAGGGGTTCTTAACCTGGGGGTCGCGAATGTGACACTAATTAAGATGTTTTGTCAGGTAAATGTGCGATGAATCAGATTTAAGTGCTAAACTTTTTCACACTGTATCATTCTCAGTCTTGATGGAGTGTCTCGAATGAAGGACATGGCTTGTCACACCCACTGTTGCTTAAAATAGAGCCTTTATAGTACCTTTTTTTTCACTGAATCCAACTGACTCACTCGCCGTTCTGCTCGACTCTTCGATCTGAATCTTGATTCAGGTTCATGCACATTGTGGCTCAGCACGTCATCCAGGCTGGATTAAAATGGAGCATTTTTTTAGAAGGTCGAAGTGGGGACACAAAACGCCTATGTCCAGGAACATCAGAACAGAAAAAAATAGTGATGGCAAACTGAGGATTTCTGAAGCACTGAAGACTTTTTTCTAACTGTATTGAAAAAAGATTAATTACCCGGGAGATTCATAACACAGTGGACATTAGCGGCATCTGGTGGCGAAAACCTGAAAGTGCTTTGTGTATTTAGTAGATGAGGGGCTTTAAAAAAAAAAAAAATTACAGCTCTTAAAAATGTTCCAGTGCATTAACATGACATTTGAGGTTTAAATAAAAAAAAAAAAACAATAAAACAACCAGCAGAATATTTTGATGTCTGGATAATTTAATGTAATATATTAAAAGACATTACATCATCACATCTCTGTGTCTCACTCTCTATCTCGCTGTGTATCTCTATATTTTCCGCTAATGAACCTCCCTAAAGCAGTCACATGATTGTGTGCCGAAATGAAGCTTCAGACGTCATTGGTCATGTGATCAATGTAGAAGGGGGGTCGCGAAATTTACTGGAGCCTAAAAGGGGGTCACAGAGTGACAAAAAGTTAAGAACCTCTTTTTTAGAGAATCTGCACCTTCTGTGTAAACCCTAAACCAAAGCCAAATCTGCTCATAACATGCCATAGAAATATCAATTCAACATGATCAATGATTTTTCTGCAGTCTTATAATAGACGACAGATTTTATCTGAGGCAAATCTGCCTTTTATAAAGCCAGTTTGGTTGAAGCTAATCAGGTCCCCTTTTACCTTATCAAGACGTATAGATAAAGCTTTTGAATATAATTTGGTATCTGTACTGATATTGTCCTATAGCTAAAGCAAAGTAGTGGATCCTGCACTTTTTTCAGTATACGAGAGATGAGAGCTGTGTTTTGGTTCCTATGGCGACGATAAGTATTAATGGCATAGTTAAAAGAGTTGAGTATTAAAGGTCCAGTCTGTTCCCAAATAATTAAATAAATTTCCGGGGGTAGGCTGTCTAAGCCAGGGGCCTTGCCCTTATTCATTGCTTCTAAAGGTATTTTCAGTTCTGAGAGCGTAAATAGAGAACCCAAATGCCTTTGTTGCTCCTCATCTAAACGGGAGAGTCAGATTATCCAGAAAGTCAGTGCATGAGTCATCATCCACATTTAGATCAGAACTATATAAATCAGTATAAACCTTTTGAAAAATATCATTCATCTCTGTAGGATTAGTATGTAGTGAACCATAATTATCCTTGATTGCCTTAATGGATGATAGAGCTTCACACTGTCTGAGCCTTAGTGTGAGGAGTCTGGATGGGCGTGCACTGTGAAGATAGTAGCTCTGTTTTGCTTGCTGAATTAGAAATTCTGCTCTTGTAGTTTGCATTGCTTTGTATTCACATTGTAGGTTTTCTAAATCCTTGACTTTAGATACACAGATTGAGTTCTTTATGTCCGATTCCAATGATTTAATACTAGACTTGAGATAATTTAGTTTACATAATTTGAGTAATGTAAGGTGCATAGCAGTTGCCTCTCAGAAAACATTTAGTTGCTTCCCATAGTGACTAATCCCGTAGGATTAACCTCTGATCCTGAATTTTCTTCAGAAAGAAAATTCAACTGAAGCTGCTTAATAAAGTTTAGTAGTAATAGTAATAGTAGTAGTAATAGTAGTTTCGTGTTAATTTACCAATGTTTAGTATGAGCTCCAAGCATAATGGCAGATAGACTGCAGCTTAAAGTGGAGTTGTCCAAAAGATAGCTAGGGAAAATGATACTGCACTTATATTGAATAAAGGGCTTCAATATAAAAATATCATCTATCCTAGAGAAGACCTTGTGTTGTGAAGAGTACAAAACACAAACACCAAGGGGAGCAAGACAAATGCACTGGCAATAATGAACTCCCCCTATCTTGACCCATTCGTCACTTGACCTCCCAGAGACTTCTTTTTTTAAAAAGTGTATTGATAACTTGTGAAAGTTGTCAGTTCTGTACAATAACTTCATCTTTACATACATAAGCATCTCTCTCTCTCTCTCTCTCTCTCTTTCTTTCTTTCTTTCTCTCTGCCATGAACACAGAGCTGCCATCTGACTCTGCCCAGATGGCATTATGACATGAGTATACAAAATCAGCTGTTCACCCAAACAAATGTGCATATTTAATGTCAAATTATACGCTATATTAACACACAGTGTTCTTTGCTCAAGGTAATGCATAAATTAATGAAAGGCAGAAAAGGAGAGGGGAATGTGAGAGAAAAGCATTTATAGAGTGTCAGAGAGAAACATGGCATCTTTCATCTTCAAATTTCAAAGCACTGAAGACAAAAAAATTATTATTACAGATGATTCAGTGAATCTGAGTTGAGTCATATATCATCATGAACTGATAATTTGTATTAAAGAATGAAATTTTATCTCCAATTTTAACTGGTTTAATCTTATTGTTTTGTCTTTTGCACATCTAGTACATTGATCATTCTTGGAAAACCATGCAAGCCTTCTGAATTTGTCCATAACAATGTGGGTGATTACTAGCACCATACAGCTCATCAACTTTTGATCTTTTTCTCCAGTAATGTGACTTCAAATTCACTTTACCCAATTCTGTTTCATTACAATCAGAAATGATATTTAACCAACTGATCATTTAATTCCAAACTTTAATCAATATGCACAAACTCCTGCACACACCCAGCCAGATGTGAAAATACTTTGTTATTGTACTTAAGTAGATTTTGAACTATCTGTGCTTTACTTAAGTGTTTGTGTTACTTAACAGTTCTATGCTCTTTTTGAGCAGAAGACTCCCTCACAACAGCAGTCCCATCACACAATCCATGGCCGATGTTCAGCAATGAGCACTCACCCCCATTATCATGAAGTGCTTTGAGAAACTGGTTCTCAGTCACCTAAAGGAGGTGCCCCCACCATCACTGGACCCCCACGCATTTGCATACTGCTCAAATAGGTTGACAGAAGATGCCATTTCCACAGCTCTTCACTCTGCCCGCACACACCTGGACAATAGGAACACCTAGCAAAAACTTTGAACATGACTCCCACATTGTAGCCACACCTTAGCAAATACATAGTAACACCTTAGCAACCAAAACCATTGCAACTAACAGCTGTATTATAGCATCTGCCCAGCAACACCTTAGCAAATACCATACCTTAATAACCAATATCTATACCGTAGTAAATTCTTAGAATTCAATACATTTTCCCAACCAACATTTTATTTCAATTCAAATCAAATCAAGTTTTTTGTCCAATCACATTACACAGGCGTAAGAGTTAGTGAAAAATATAGGTCCAAGTCCCTCACAGTACTAAAACATGTATAAAAATTTATAAAAAACACTTGCCGTTTTTTTGTACTTCATCTACAAAGAGCAAAGAATTTGTCTGTCATTCAAAAATTCAGCCACATCTCCTATTTAAAATTAAACAACTTCCACATTTTTATCTTTTGGTTTCCACTAATTATCTAAAAGTTCACTAAACAAATGAAATGTATTATTTTCCAATACTGGCATGTAGTAAGCAGTTGTGAAGTTAAAAGATATACTGATTAATTTAATAAATAAAATCTGCATCAGGAAAACCAAGGAACACATTAGACAGGTCTGGAATAAAGTTGTGAAGAACTATAAAGCAGGGTTAGGTTATAAAAAATATCCCAATCTATGAACATTGTTCAATCCATCATCCAAAAATGAAATGAGCATTTTAACACTGCAACGCACAGAAGCAGCCAAAAGGCCATTGGTTACTCTGTAGGAGTTGCATGGATCCACTGATCAGGTGGGAGAATCTGTCCACAGGACAACTATTAGTCATAATCCTCAAATTTGCCCTTTATGGAAGAGTTGCAAAATGAAAGACATTTTTGAAAGCAAGCCGTAAGAAATGCCACTTGCAGTTTGCCACAATCTATACAGGCAGCACACATGGAAGAAGGTGCTCTGGTCAGATGAGACCAAACTTTTTGGCCTACATGCAAATCTATATAGAAAAATAACACTGCACATCACCCTGAACACACCATCCCCACCATGAAACATGATGGTGGCAACATCATGCTGTGGGTTGCTTTTATTCAGCAGTGGCAGGGACGCTGGTCAATGTTGATGGGAAGATAGAAGGTGCTAAATACAATATAACCTGCTAGAGACTACAAAAGACTTGAGACTGGGGCAAGACTTGAAAATTGATGTTCACAGATGCTCTCCATTCAGGCTGACTTCAAGGCACTGCATTTGTATTTCTTCTATTTCCATAACAGTTTATTAAATAACAAAGGTCCAATTGCAACTGTTTAATATTCAGTATCTTCTCTTTTGCTCTAGGGGTCAAACAACCCAGGTGCTCATGAATATTAAAAAAAATTAAAGATGTGTGAAGTTATTAATTACAACTTTGACATCCTTTTTTGTTTACAAGGTTATTTCATGTTTTCAGTTTCTGCTTGGACAGACCTGTCACCACAGAGTTACTTTTGCCCTCAAGGTAGTTGAGCGCTGAGAGTCCACATACAGTCAGGGACAAAAGGCCAGGACAAAAAGGGCATAGAATTAGCATGGACGGAAGTGACGTGTCCCCACCAATATCCAGGGTTATTGAATTGTCCCCACCAATAGTTTGATCCCCTCCAAAAAAAAATCTTTCAATGTCTCATTAACCTAGAGGTGTAGAAAGGGTTAAATCAAGTCCTACCTCCCTATAACACAGTTATACAGTTAGCCAGTGTGATTGCTGTGCCTTTCCCTGCTATCACTGATACTCTGTAGCTATGTGTGGTTGTCATTAGTGCAAAAAATGGAAGGAAAGTTTTCCTGCAGGGTTGCCAGGTTTGCAGATTTCCCAATTAATCAGGCTTGTTTGAAAATACAGTTGCGAATGAAAAAGCTTGAGGGGTATGTTTTTTGGGCCACTTTTAATAATTTACCACAAAAATGCTTCATTACAAACACTACAAAATGAAAATCTCTTTTTTTTCTTTTTTCTTTTTTTTTTTGTAATATGCACTGATGCAGTGTTAAATAGCTGACGAGTCTTTGGAAAGGCAGAGTCCTGACAGAAGAAAAGAATAAACAGTGACCAGCTGAAACTGTATGAGCTTCAACTTCAATGACAATACAAAGCAAATGGAAAGAACTATAAAATAGCATGTAACCTGAAATTCTAATGACAAGGAATTACCAGAAATTACCAGGAATGTTTCTTTTTGAAAGATAGAAGAGAATACAGGAGAGGAAAGGACAGAAACAAGTGATATTCAGTTTTTAGTCTTAATTGTGTTGTGTTAATGTTTTTGACTGGGATTTGAAATTACTGTAAAAGATTACAACTATAATATTAAAAGGATAATGATAATTACACTGATAATAACACTGTAAACAAAATGCTTAAATGAAGTATGAATTACATTATAAAAATAAAAACAAAATAATATAATAATAATAAAATATATAGTAGATTTAAGGTGCTACACTGGTAGTTTTTATGAAATGTATACAAAACCGGATTCCAAAAAAGTTGGGACACTAAACAAATTGTGAATAAAAACTGAATGCAATGATGTGGAGATGGCAAATGTCAATATTTTATTTGTAATAGAACATAGATGACAGATCAAAAGTTTAATCTGAGTAAATGTAACATTTTAAAGGAACAATATGTTGATTCAAAATTTCAGAGTGTCAACACATCCCCAAAAAGTTGGGACAAGTAGCAATAAGTGGTTGGAAAAAAGAAATTGAACATATAACGAACAGCTGGAAGACCAATTAACACTAATTAGGTCAATTGACAACATGATTGGGTATAAAAAGAGCTTCTCTGCACCTCTGCACGTCACTGCACCTCAAACAGGACTGCCACTGTCAAGGAAATTACAGAATGGGCTCAGGAATACTTCCAGAAAGCAATGTCAGTGAACACAATCCACCGTGCCATCCGCCGTTGCCAGCTGAAACTCTACAGTGCAAAGAGGAAGCCATTTCTAAGCAAGCTCCACAAGCTCAAACGTTTGCACTGGGCCAGGGGTCATTTAAAATGGAGTGTGGCAAAATGGAAGACTGTTCTGTGGTCAGATGAGTCACGATTTGAAGTTCTTTATGGAACACTGGGACGCCATGTCATCCGGACCAGAGAGGACAAGGATAACCCAAGTTGTTATCAACGCTCCGTTCAGAAGCCTGCATCACTGATGGTATGCGTGTTACAGGTCCCAAGTGTCGGGATTACTGCAACAGTGATGTGCGCAATCTGAAGAATAATATTAAACAGGAGAGAGTGATGACAACCGAGCACCGCTGTTCACCTCCAGATTGCGTCTCTTTTATTTCTAATAACCAACCATAAAATTATAAAATTTGCAAAAAAATACTAAATTCAACTTAGCATTCTTTAAATCTTAACTATCACAATGTACACAAAGCAACTTCTCTCTCTCAATAAATTCAGTCAAACTTAATTTATAAATCACAAATTAACATACAGTACATATTATTCTAGCAAATTTACAACAAAACTACAAAAAACGGAGTTGAGAAGGTCTCGCCAAATCTCGCGAGATTTCCCCCACGCGGCCAGCATTCTAATAAACTTGCAAATATTAACAAAAAAAGTGCAAAACTTGTATCACAGTGTCATCATCTGATACAATAAAGAAATGAACACCTTGCAGAGTGATTTTGGTGTAGTTTTACCATGTACTGACCTGAAGAATAATATTAAACAGGAGAGAGTGATGACAACCTGAACACCGCTGTTCACCTCCAGATTGCGTCTGAGGCAGACAGGGGGGTCGCAACAAAACCAACCCAGTGCAACGCCCACAAAAAAAAGGTTCCGTGTCACCACTATCTCTCTCTCCTCCACATCAGGACAGACCTAAATACAGGCAGATTAGTACGCCAAAATGCAAACAAAATATTTGTTAATTAATTTTCCCTGAAAATAGGAGACATTGAATAGGCAAAATACAACCAAAATAATGTGGTGACATTTTTAGGAGCACCACACATGAGTGCTTGTGGCATGGGCAGCTTGCATGTCTGGAAAGGCACCATTAATGCAGAGAGCTATGTTCAGGTTCTAGAACAACATATGCTCCCATCTAGACGTCATCTCTTTCAGGAAAGACCCTGCATTTTTCAACAAGATAATACCAGACCATATTCTGCAGCAATCACAACATCATGGCTACGTAGGAGAAGGATCCGGGTACTGAAATGGCCAGCCTGCAGTCCAGATCTTTCACCTATAGAGAACATTTGGCACATCGTAAAGAGGAAGGAGCGACAAAGAAGGCCCAAGACGATTGAACAGTTAGAGGCCTGTATTAAACATGAATGGGAGAGCATTCCTATTTCTAAACTTGAGAAACTGGTCTCCTCTGTCCCGAGACCTCTGTTGAGTGTTGTAAGAAGAAGGGGGGATGCCACACAGTGGTGCCACACAATGGCCTTGTCCCAACTTTTTTGGGATTTGTTGACGCCATGAAATTTTGAAACAACATATTTTTCCCTTAAAATGATACATTCTCTCAGTTTAAACTTTTGATCTGTGATTTGTGTTCTATTCTGGATAAAATATTAGATGTTGGCACCTCCACATCATTGCATTCAGTTTTTAATCACAATTTGTTTAGTGTCCCAACTTTTTTGGAATCTGGTTTGTAGTTGAATGAACATTTTTTTCAGAGATCTGTGACACCGAGCTGGATTTTTGCTGCAATTGGCAACCCTGCTTTCCAGTCATGTGCAAGACTCAATGTGGTAATGTGGCTGAAAAATGTGAGTGAGGATGGCTGCAAAAAGAAGGTGGACATAAGGAGCTATTTTTCAAAGAAACTTAAAAAGCCACTTAAAATCGAGTTTGCTAATTAAACGTTAACGGCAATGCTGGGATTTGGCGCACTGCATACAGCAAACAATACTTACTCTTACAATACTTAATTTAATTATTTGTATTATATAAATTTAATTATGTTAAACATTAAATAAATTAATTATATAATTCATTAATTAAATTATGAATTGAGATTCATAGGCCCCCACCAATGTCAAGAGTACATCTAGCCCTTGCTGGACAGATATACAATTTGTGTCATTTTGTATCTGTACACTCTTTAATGAATTTGAAATGAACCACACTTTCAGGTCCATTTCAGAAGATTTAACAAAACTATTGCATTATACTTTATTGAATGGAAGACATTTCTGACATGGTGCCTCCATTTTCAGAGGCTCAAAATAAATGAACAATTAACTGACAAGGAGTTTCATTGCTAGTTGAGATTTTCATTGGGGAACTGGGCTAATTGTTTTATTATGTATTTATAGTTACTACTATTGTTTTTATTAAGGTGCCTTGTAAAATCAATTTTCTGTTCTTCACTTTCTTTTATTCTCTTTATTAAGTTGGCTTGGAAAAAACAGTAAATTTATAGAATGTGCCTTTTTTAAATTGTGAAATTCCATTAAATAAAATGTATTGTTTTTCCTCATTGGCCAGTTTACAAGATGCACTTTTCAAACTAGTCCTAGGATATTTTTTTTTTTGGCAAAGGTATAATTGTTACTGTCTAGATATTTGCCAGATATCTGCCAGATTAACCATAAAGCGGTTTTTCAGCACACAATTAGTATTTTTGACATATCACAGGGCTTAGATTTTTCAACCTAAATAGACAAAAGTCAGAAAAGTCACAAATTTACACATTTACAGAATTAGCTATTTTTCTTAAATGATAGGCATCACAAATCTAAATGGACACAACTTAGGAAACTTGGATCAGAGCAAAATTGCAGACACACATGCAATGACAAACTGATTGAGCGCTAAATCTCCAATAAGGAGCCTGTACAACTGACAATTGCTTTTCATGTAGTCTTTGGCCTTGCATTTTCACACCTAGCTAATTTATTTACATCTAACTTTTTCCTACCTGCAGAAGCTGTCATTCACCAGCAGACCACAGATGAGTAAGTGAATGTAGTCTGATTTCTTGTTTGACAAAATGACAGAAAAACATGACTACACTACTTATACTACACTACAATGCTATACAGTGGGAGATGTGTGGTAGCCCAAGGGGACTACTTTGAAGGAAATATGTAAAAAAAAATACATGTACAGACATATAGTATATGTAAGTACTCTATGATGCGTATTACAACATTTGAATCACATCTGCCTTTGTGAGGCTCTATAACTAACAATTACTGAGATAAAAACTTGTGTTTTTAAACTGAAATTGACATAAGACAGAAAACATAGATCAACTGACAACCAGAAATTTACAAATATGTATCTAATGACAGCATGGAATTTATTGATCAGCCATTGGCAGGATCTACAGTACACAAATAACTACTTCCCATACAATGACAGGCATTCTGTTTTGTAACCTATATAGACAGAAGCCAGGAACCTTGGTGATATTTTTTGAGATGTAGATGTAGTGACATTAAAGCAGACTGCCAGAACTAAATTAGTGGACAATTCTATACTTTGCTTATTATCACAGACCTTGTATTTTCAACTCTAAATCCAAATACACTGCTTGCAATGTTATTGTCAGATTCTAGAGGTTTAGGCCTGGTGAGGCCTATTGTGCTTGGACCTGATAACTGCCACCTGTGAATGCAGGTCATTTCTTTATTTCAACCATTTACCATGTACAAATGTACATTAAAATTTCAAACTAGACCTACAATTTACATCCAATCTCAAAACTGGTCTTATAAAAACATGGTTTATGTCAGAAAGTAATCATTCATAATCCATCAGTATCTACGACATTTCAATCAATTCAATTAATTGGCTAATAACTTATAAATACAATTGCTAATAAAATTGAGAATCATATACAACATGTGACTGAGAAAGTGTGCCAAACCTGGTCTACATACACCATTGGAAGGTGCTATGGTCTGAATAGATATATAAATTAAGTGTTTATTCAGCACTGTCTGATACTGAACCCCTTCCACAACAACAGAGACTGTATGGACACAGTAGGAATGTGCAAATTTTAAACACCAAACTCTGGCCAAAAAGTGTAAGTTAAAGGGAACATTGTCAAGCAAACACATTATACAAAATCTCTGTTTAACAGTCCGTTCAAACCATAGCCCATATTAGCTGTTTTACTATGATAATAAGGTGTGTTTACACCCAAATTACGCTGCCCAAATTAGCAATGCTGCCTAAGGACGTTAAAAAAAACACATAATTTCATCCATCTTACACAGTTTAGTGGTAGTGATTTAATTTGGGTTAAGTGCAACCACCCTCTCACCACAACACACACACACACACACACATACACACACACAAATACATACGCATGCATGCATCTAATTGCCCAGCCATCCTAGTATCCAGTATTACAGCAGCAGGGTAGAACATACAGACTACAACCCAGTACTAACCACTGTGTTTACCTGTTCACTACCTGTGCGTACAAACACAGGTAGAGGGGTAACAATTAAAGACAACCCACATGTATTTGTGTGCGTGTGTGTGTGTGTGTGTGTGTGTGTGTGTGTGTGTGTGTGTGTGTGTGTGTGTGTGTGTAAAATAAAATGTACTCTGATTAACTCCTGTTACTCAACATTTTATTTTCCAATAATACATTATTGACAATTAGGACAATACAATTCACTTCTTGGCCTCTTTTGCCTTTTGTCCCTGCAGACAAGTCATATGCCTTCTTCTGGAGGTCTGGTGCTCTTGGGGCCTGTGAATTCTAGGGAGGTGGTTTTCATGATGGCTTCTTTCTTGCCGTTCCTTGGTTTCTGGACTGGCAGTCATCAATCTCCAATTTTGCATTTTCAAAACCAGCTGTCTGATGAGCGATGGTTTCCAGACTGGTGGTTTGCCAGCCATTGAGTTCCATAGTGGTAAATCCTGTAAAAAGTAATGTTGTCCAGTTCTGTATAAACCAAGAGAAAATGTTTTGTGTACTAAAAACACATACTCAACAGGCACAATTCCTCTAGTTGTAATTAAAAGTAAGTATTTTTGTTCATAGAATATAATTTGATAGTATTGAACATATACAAAATATTGAGGTTTCTAAGCTAACAGGCCTGTATGCAGTTCAGCAATGTTCCAAAATCTAGTAGTAGAAACAATAAATGAACAGGGGTCCCAATACTTTTATTCATTTGGTTCATAGCCAAAGATATTTATTTCAGTAGATCAATCATCATGCAACCTCACTCAGTCAAGTGTGTCCAAGCATTTGACTGGTACTGTACATATTCATGGCTGTTTGCTGGCCAGCGGTTGCTAGATTGGTGGCCTGTGCACTATTGGTTTCAGACTGGTGACCTGCAAACCAGAGATTTCCAGACTGGCAGTCTATGTGCCATGCGTCTTTTGGCTTTTAGCACCTAGCTACTGGTTCCAGCAAATGATCATAGTAAATTGTCTTGTTAATGAGCTGACAAAGACTGCAGCCTTTTAGGGTCTTTCCACTGTGACAATGTTGTTGAATTTGTATAAAATTCATACTTAGAATTTGTATGAAATGGATGGATTATGTAATATTGTTTCTAAATCGGTTTTACACCTCATCTGTCAGGACCGGACAGAGGGAAGAAGACGCAGATATAAGCACAGTACTTTAATGGGAGAAAATTTGAGTCAAAGAGTCCTGGTCGATAACAGGCAGACGTGGTATAACCCGGATGGACAAACCAGGGACACAGTTGAAAAACAGGCGAGAATAAATAACCAGTAGACTACATATAGGACGAGACAAAAAGCCAGAGTCAGAAAACAGAAACAGGTCAAACACAGACAAACTGATAATGAAGACAGGTAGCGCACTAAGGTTGCTAGACACTGATCAAACAGAGAGGCCAGCTAAAATACTTTCCGGACCAGGTGAATGCAATCAGAACTCAGGTGAATGTGAACATGTGTGAGTCATATGATTGGTCAGGTGACGAGCTGAGGGATTATGGAAAATGGAGTCTGGAGAGACTGAGGGGTGCATGACATCACCTATACCTTTCTTGAAGGCCTACTATGTGTTTGACATTGTTTCAGAGTCTGTGTGTCATGACCTTAGTGCCTGTCCTTGCCTGTCTTTATTTGTCTTGTTTTGTCATGGCTCTGTTGTGTTTTGGTTTACCATGTGCTTTTCCAGCACATGGTTCTGTTGTGTTTTCTGTGTTGTCTCTTCCCATACTTCCCTAACATTAATGTTCTCACCTGTGCCTCCTTTGTAGCCCTGCCCCCTCATTATTGTCTCCAGGTGTCTCTAGTCTTTGTCTATGATAAGTAGTCCTTTTTCCAGTGTCCCTTTGTCTGTTGTTGTGCATGTGTGTTCATTTCGGACCCTTTCTGTATTGATATCTGATCTGTTTGGTTTAATTCAGTCCAAGCCTTTTAGTTTATTTAATTAATTCTTTGTCTGTTTGGTTTTTCTAGTCTGTTTGATGTTCTGTTTTATTTTTTTTGTTTCTTTTGTAAATAAACCTTATAAACTGTGTTTTTGTCTGCCTCCAGCTCTCACACCATTCGTGACACTCAGCTGCAGAAGGTCTGGCTTGTTGTCGAGAAAGTGGATATTGACCAGGAACAGGGATAAATCGGCAGTCTGTTAGTAATGGCCTTTAGTATAATTAGCACTCTGTCTCATTGCTCCACTTCTTCATCCTTATGCAATGTTTCCTCTTGCCCCTTGTCCACTGTACTCCACTCTGCTACACTGGTGTCCTCAGAAGCTGCAGTATAGCATAGCATAGCATAGCTCTGAGATTGTGGTTCATCATTGTTTCTTTTCAATACACCTTTGAAATAAATACTTTTTTTCTGTATAAACATAATATTCAATTAATCGCCATAATTATTCTAAATATGTTAACACAAAATTAAGCCCTGAAAAAGAGTTCTGAAGAAAATATTATCTGGTATCTGACAGTTGCTTGTTTTTCTTTGGCCTTCACCCTCCCTGTTTTCCTTCTTGATCTGCTTGGTGGCTATAAACATAATCAACAACAACAACCACAAATGAGTAAACACAAAATATTCTTCCATCCTAGCAATTACAAGGTGAACAGAAAATATAAATAATACAGTGATATTAAAGACTTCTGTATGGTAACATCATGAATACTTTGAAAAAAATAAGCAGAAAGAAAAGAGAAATAGCACCTTCACATAATATTACTGTGCTGTTTAGTATTAATTCTGAATAATTCTTTATCCATTAGCACTGATTTATACATTATACATTACTATTATTCAACTAATCAGCTAGATTAGTGATATTGCTGTACCATTTAATTTTAGGGCAATATCAGTAGAGAGTACAGAGATTTCAGTACAGAAAACTTTACATTTGCAACTTGGTGGAAATATCTGTAGACACTTGTCAGATATCGAAACATAGAATCTATTAAAATGGAAGATACATAATAACACAAACACAGCCATGATAGTTTAAAGTTGGTAAACAATTTTAAAATAACACATATCAAAATGTTAATTACAAAAACAGACCTTCCTATTAATTTGTATTACAACAGGTTTATTGCACCTAGATCTACTTCTACTGGCTGGACCAGGTCTGATATTGCCACTTGTCAGATCATGGTTCCTGCCTGAATCATTTTTCTTGGTTCTTTTTATGCATGTGAGTAGCTTGTTGCTGTACTCTGCTTGCAGTTTCACAGTTAGCTTCCTAAAGAAAACAACACAAACCATTCACTTCACCATTCTTTCACATGACACAGGACCAGCCTCCTGTGAGTAGCTGCTAAGGAAAGATGGATAAAACTTTGGTTGGAAGAAAGTGGTAATTTTGAATAATTTCCAAAAAATGTATTTGAAACTTTGGTTGGAGAAAGTTCAGAATAAGATTAGGTTAATCGTGCCATGATGCTGTGAATAAACCAAGATTCAATAATATACAGAATATTTTATGATCACACAATTATATTCTTCAGGTATACATTCTATTACTATGTTTTATCAAGCCATTACTGTATAATACATTACCTAAGCAAAGCAGTTTAATATTAATTTATTAATGTTTAATATATGTTAGTAATGCATAATAAGACATTATTTATTTAAACAAATCATTGAATCATTGTTTATATTTTTAATTATGCACACATATGCATGATGAATTGAAGTAAATTGGAGAAAAACATTTGTAAGTGAATGAGTAAATAATTTCAGTGTGATACCTCTACCGTGCTGACTGACATGAGATCGGTCAGTAAGATCCAGTGGAAAACCCCAAAACCCCAAAAAGCAGCTGAATTAATGACTTTATTATTGACTTGAACAGTCAATTACTTCACTATATTATGCACTGCATGTGGTAGGCAGAAGAAAAAGATTTCACTCAAATACAGTGGCAAATACAAAATTACCAAGAAGGCCAAGAAAATGATTGTTTGATACTGCCTATAACCATTATTATATAAAACATTATATGTGCTTATTTATAATTAAAAGTTTGGCAGTTTGAGAACACTGTATTATCCATAATGTTACAGAAAATGGATACAAAAATATATTAATCTAGCACTGACTGCATTATTCATGGTGGTAAATGTAGTAGTGCATGAAAGTGGCATGAAAGATTTACATATAACACAAAAACAGCATGTTAAATGCTTTACTAAAGTTAGTTAGTCATTGTTAGCAATTGATGCTATATTAATGTCCATCTATTCACAACTGTTATTCATGTTGCTGTTTACTGCACCCTATTTTATTATTATTATTATTATTGTTGTTGTTGTTGTTGTTGTTAATAATAATAATAATAATAATAATAATAATAATAATAATAATAATAATAATATTGTTGTATTTCATTCTCTCCTTATATATGTATAAACTGTTTATTTCTATTTTTTGAGTGTAACTGGGTTCTTGAATTTATAGTTTTGTTCCACATGAATGACAATAAATCTCCTTTATGTCAGGTATAATAAACTGAACAAAGCTGTAGGTGTTTAGTGATATTTAACAGATGTTAGTAATGCATTACTAAGGCATTATTGGTTTAAACATAAAATTAGAGTTCATATGTTCAATTACTATATCTATGAGTCAAACGTTTGGACACCTACACTGTTCACAGTCTCCCTCATAAAATAATGTGCTCTCCAGTTCTGTATTCAAATGTAAATGTTTTGTGTATTTAAAAACACATGATCCACAGGCACAACTCCTCTAGTTGTAATTAAAAATAAAGTATTTCTGTTCATGCAAATGAAATGAAATGAACGCCTCCTCTTCCTCAGATTTCAAAGCAAACCTTTGTGCTGATGACACAGTTTTGTACTGCTCAGATTATTCTGTTCATGCTGCAGTAAGAAAATAGCAGTTTTTATTTAATGCTTTACAGTTTGCTATATACACAATTTAGTTTTCAATGCCAAGTTTGAGCTGTTTTCCATATCTTCCAATAATGATTTTAATTCTGTGAATATTCCATAATTGTTGGATCCCTGGCAGGATCCAATGTTGAAAAAGTCACTCAATATAAGTACCTTGGCCGAATGATAAAGTTGCTTTTAAAAATCAGCAAATGCAGAATATGGGTTATTTATACTGAAATAAATCATGTTTCTCCATGTACAGTAGGAAAAGAAATATTGGAGCAACCTTTCTCTCTCTTAGACTATGGTGATATTATCTACAAACCTGCTCATCACTGTAAACTGTAGGAAAAAGTTGGTTGGCTCTCACTACCAGTACGGCAGGAAAAACATCAGTAGGCTACCACTGCTTGTGTGTCATTACAGACAGTAAACTTTTGTTTAGCAATAGTTATTAAACTATTACAATATGTGTAACACATATTGCAACACATAAAACAAAACATGCTTATTTAACCTTAGTTAAATGCTTAGTTTATTTAAGCATTGTTTATGTATTACTTGATGTCTTGTTCATGTTAACTAATGTTAACATGTAGTTAAAGTAGTTAACTAATGTTAACTACTTCATGTTACTAAAGGCTTAATATGAAGTGCTACCCAGATAGGTTCACATTAACCATCAGAATGTGGTAAAAATGTAATTTCAGTCATTTTGAGTGTAACATAATTGTTAGAGCCAGAAGGGCTGGTTCTTTAATTCAGGCGTGCACAACTCCAATCCCAGAGGACTGATGTCCTCAGCAAAATTTGTCAGATGCCCTACTCAGATACAACCACTCTGTCTAGTAACTAACTGATGAGGTGAATTAAGAGTAGTGCAACTACCACAGACCAACACTCCAGGAATGTTGTGCACCCCTGCACCCCTGATTATCTACAGGGATTTTTAGACACAACAGTCTCTAGAGTTTACTCAGAACTGTATAGATGATTAATAAAGAAAGAAATAAAGAAAAAAAACACCCAGTGAGGGGCAGTCCTATGCACAGAAATTAACTGACGTGAGACCAAAAGCAGACCCCACCCAGTGTAGCTTTTTCTAATTAATGAGTACTGGAAACTATTTCTACTTTAAACAATTCTTGCAGATTCAAGTGCACCTGTTTTGAAATTTTCGTCAAATCCACTGTTCAGTAAAGCAGAAGCTGCAGCTCCAGCTTTCTGTTGTTTGCTGAGATAAATGTACAGTAATCTGACATGGTATTTTGCTATACTATCCTAACTACCACAAGGTTTGACATTTTGTGCCGTCTGTGGTGCTGTTCTACTCACTACAACTGTAAAGAGTGTTTATCTAAGTTGTCATAGCTTTTCTGTAAGCTCAAACCAGTTTGGGCAGAGTAAACTCTAGAGACTGTTATGCCTGAAAAGCACAGGAAGTCCGTTATTATAATGGAACCAACAATCACTCCACACAAAACCACTGAGATCGTATTCCCCCCACACTGATACTAAAGCTGTTGGTCCATATTAGCACTATTTTATGCATTACGCTGCAATAGGTCTACAAAACATCATAATTTTTGGTATATCACTTGTGTTGTCAAGCAGAATGGTACATGATGGAGGACTCCCCAAAATCCAATTTGTTTTTAAAATCTATAACTGTAGTTAAAGACTATATTATAGAACAAGATACTACGTTTTATGCCATTAGTCTATTATATGAATGCTGCAAATTATTGCTTATGCTTTAAACTTAAAACTCAACAATTCACTGTGATATTAATATTGGGAAGTAAAAGCACCAACAATTCACACCAACCAATACAATATTTCCACTTAAACTAGATCTGTGACTTTGTAGAGGGGTTTACTGTATTTGACACACTCTTGTCAGAGATAAGGGAAGACTGGGCCACTCCTTTGTTTTGTCCTGGCATGTCTGCTCTGTTTGTCCGTTGTGGTGTGAAGCAGCCTTTAGGTTTGGGTATCCTGGTGGGGCCACACCCCTGGAATGCTTCAAGAGGCATCTGTCAGGAAGAAAAGTGTGATAGTATTCAAATCTCATTTAATAGCATTGATAGAGGTAAATATTACACCCAATTACTGGGTAAAATGTATCTTTTCCACAAGTCTTTTAAAACAGCAAATAAATAGAAATACGTTGACGAGTAAACATTTAAAAGAAGAATGCAGTTTAGAACAATTCATTCTGCTAGTTAAAAAAAAAGATGGGTTTGTAAGTGTGAGATCTGGCATGTCTTCTGATCTCGTTGGGTCATTGAAAGTAGGTTCTCCATACTGTTTTATGAGCTGAGTGCAGTTGTACAGTCTGAGGATTTTAAGTTTCAGGTGGTGAGCAGGCACTGTTTGGGACACTTTAGGTCTTATCAGAATGTGGTGAATGCTGTGTGGGCCATAGGTTCTTAATGTCAAATGATCAGCTAATAAGTAAAAGCTTACCTATTTTATTAAGTACATAGGTAGGTATTTTATTATATTACTTTAATTTATTTAAATCTTTTAAGCTTTGGTTAGTAATTGTTGTCCATTCCTTGTCAGCATCTCAACATGTGAGAAGGCTTTCATTCAGTAGTAAGTGTAACACCAGCCTAGCAGTATCAGTAAAAAGTATCATATGGTTTAGTATATTATGCAAATGTTGTCTATATCTATAATCATTTAGCAGTTATTAGGCAAAATGTAGTGTCACATCCTTTAGTAAAAGCTTTTTGGGCAACATGTAGGGTGTCCAAACTATTGCCCACTAGCAGTGTCTTCATATTTTTGGCCATTATGTGGAGTACTCCAATTTATTCCCAATAGCTGTGTCCACAAACATTTAGGCAACATATGGGGTTCTGAATCCTTTGCCAAAAAGATCTGTCCACATATTTTTGACCAAAATATAGAGTGCCAAAACTTTTGACTAACGTGGTGGGTCAGGAAAAATATTACAAATAAATAAATGCTGGTCTACCCTGAGACTCTATTTCCAAAATGGTGTGTATAGGTCAAACAGAAATACAGTAGATGGCACATGTAAAAAAATATATCTAGAGAAAAATTCCATTAGAAACTGCATGTCAGATCAAAAGGTTTTATGCATGCTCTTGTCATACTATTATCACACTTGAATGGGCATTAACTCCAGGCTAAATGCTAACCCACACACATTGGTGCTTTCATCTAATCTGCTGTTAAATGTCTGCGTGCTGGAAAACAAAATGGATTATCTGAGACTAGAATTAACCACCCAATGCAAGTTTAGAGATGGCTGTGCCCTTTCCCAAGACATGGCTACGTTTCACTGTTATAGATAGCACCATTATCATGGACAGGCAAACAACATACTCTGCTTACAGGTGGCAAGCTTTCATTGGCAAATCTCTGGGATGTGGTGTTTGCATTTACATCAACAATAACACTAATACATTAATGTTAAAATTGTCTCAAGCCATTGCCCAACAATATTAAGATCCTGTCACATTTCAGGTGCTGGAATCCTATTGTTTTTGATCAATGATGATGCATAATACCCTAAAAAAGCAGAAAGTGCAAACTAGTCTTTGAGTCTAATCTCCCTTTTCATTCAATCTGCACAAATTTGGTGTCAAATGAATTGAAACTAAACTTTAATAATCATCCAAAAATGTCAGAATTTCAAGACTGTGTAGCACCCAGACCAAATGTATGAGTGGGGCACATCGCAAAAATCACACCTATATTGCTCTAACTCAGAAATACTTTGTCCAATTTCTCCAAAACTTCACTGCCATGTACCCCATGGGAGATCCTAGACACATATTAAAGTACTATAGTGGTACTGTAAATAAACATGGCAGAGAGAGTGAAAGCATGTGTGCATGCCAGTCCATTACCATTTACAAACCATCAAA
Source organism: Acestrorhynchus altus (assembly GCA_034509495.1). NCBI lineage: Eukaryota > Metazoa > Chordata > Actinopteri > Characiformes > Acestrorhynchidae > Acestrorhynchus > Acestrorhynchus altus. The sequence continues at coordinate 16,238,602 of CM067523.1, forward strand.
CTGGTGCCGTGGCCTCTCGGAAAATCTTAGTCAGCTCAACACTGATTGTCATGGTTGTTGCTGCAAGTGTCAAGCTCATCACTGTAGTGAAGTCTGCTCCTACACTACAAGTACTTACATAATTTACATGGAATGAACATACACAAACACAAGACTTCTGCTGGTGTGTGTTATCAAAATTACAAATTAAGTGTGACTTTTATTTTTACATCACATATCTGATGTTTTTATTTAGTTTTTATTTTTGCGCATGATGACTAAGTAATCTGAATGTAAAGCTGTCCTTGATATGTCAAATCTAGACTGTCCAGCCTTACCAAAAAGAATGGGATCACAGTTTATGGATCACTATGAGAGTGACATTGCCAGTGAAAATATAAAGAGAAGGATTAAACACTCTTGGTCATTTACTGACAGTGGAAGGTGTATAGGGAGAGGTTTTATAGATAGTACTCCAGTTTAGCAATTTATAATGGAGGGTCCATAGACTTCAGCACCTAGTAATGATTCTGATACTCTTCACCACCTTACTGACATGGTAGGATGGCTAAGTGTACAGATTGGTGAGACAATAGTGGCTGTCTGTTGATGTGGTAGCGAGCCTCAGAATGTGAGACATTTGGGTATGATAGCTCTGGAAAGTATTCTGTACAAGAATTGATTGACAAAACCAAAGCTCATTAAAAAAAGCAAATGTCCCATTTCTGAACAGGCTGAGGAATTTATTAACAACCTGGCTGGGAAGGCAAAGGATACTGTCAAGATTAGCTTAAGGAGTGATCACACACTTGTCAAACAGCAGCCAGAGCTGATTTATACTGTTTTGCTTCAGTATTTAATTAAAACATCATCCTGCCTGCCACTTTATTCCATTACATTCATTCCAAGTCCAAAGAAAGGCCAGTTGGCTACTGGATTACATTAAATAAGGTAGCTGACCTCGCAGATGAGGCCCTTCGCAGACAGCCTTGATCTGGCCAGCACATTTGAATGGTCTGATGGTCAGACCAGTTTGATGCAGTGTCATGCATGAAGGAGATGCTTGAGAAACTGATGGAAATGGTTCAAAAGCATGATGCACCTATGCCCAAATACATCTCTAAACCACAGCGAAGTTTCAGTGAAAGTGTCTGTCAGGTTTGCTGTGACAGTAAGCACAATACTCTCACACACACTACGTCAGGATGCCAGTATTTTGTTTGTTTCTCCTCTGGACACATGATGCAGGATTGTCCAAAGCAGCCACCTGCATAGCATTAGGAAAAACTAGCAGACCTGACTTTGGAGGGAGGTAGTACAGGTTGTGTTTGCAACTCCTGAGTTATCTTCAGTCAGTCAGATTCCAAGAAAACATACACCTTTACAGTATACTGATTCTAATGTTGCCATCTATCTAAACATGCATATTGTTGGATGGAGCAACAGCCTATTTTACACAAATGTGAAAATTGCTGGTGCAGTGATGTTGCAGAGACAGTTTAACAGACAGGACAGGACAGTACAATACCAAGTGGAACAATGATGTTTGTGGTGGGAATAAGGTGCAAGAGATATGTAACATACTGTAACATATAGATGTGCATGATAACAGCAGTTACAGAGGTAGAAAGTTTATAGTTCTTAGTGAGTAGCAAATATTGCTGATAAGGATGGGGATGATCCAGTCTCTGTGTGCTGAGTGTGTGTGTAGAGTGCTGGGTGGTTACAGTCCAGTCTTTGTGTTGGTGCGGTCTTTGTGTGGGTGTGAGGAGTGGTTCAAATTTCAGTTCCAGTTCAGTCCATGTGTGAATGTGGGTGTGAGTAGTGGTGGGGTTCAGCTCTGTCTCCGTGCGTTGAGGACTCTGACTGCCTGGTGGACAAAGCTGTTGCAGAGTCTGGTGGTGGAGGCTCAGATGCTCCGGTATCTTCTGCCACACGGCATCAGAGTGAAGAGACTGTGTGAGGGGTGGGTTTGGTCTTCCACAATGCTGGTGGCTTTGCGGATGCAGCGAGAGGTGTAGGTGTCGCTGATGGATGGGAGAGGGACTCCGATGATCATTTTGGCTGTCCTCACTATCCGCTGTAGGGTCTTGCAATCCGTGATGGTGCAGTTCCCAAACCAGACGGTAATGCAGGTGCTCAAGATGCTCTCTATAGTCCCTCTGTAGAACATGGTGAGGATGGGTGGTGGAAGATGTGCTCTCCTCAGTGTCCACAGGAACCTAAGCCCAGCGCTGCTGGGCTTTCTTTATTATGGACCTGGTATTGAGGGACCAGGTGAGGTTCTCTGCTATGTGAACACCGAGGAAATTTGTGTTTCTCACGATTTCCACTGCAAAGCCATTAATGTTCAGTGGGAGGTGATTACCTGGTGCTCTTCTGAAATCAACAACCATCTCTTTGGTTTTATCAATGTTTAGAGATAGGTTGTTGGTTCTGCACCAGTCTGTTAGCCACTGCACCTCCTCTTTGTATGCTGACTCATTGTGCTGAGGGATGATGGTATTGAATGCTGAACTGAAGTCAATGAACAGCATTCGAACATAGCAGTCTTTGTTGTCCAGGTGGGTGAGAGCCAGGTGGAGTGCAGTTGAGATGGCTTCGTCTGTTGATCGATTTGGACGATACGCAAACTGCAGTATGGAGTAAGGAGGGGGGCTGGTTTTTGATGTGCCTCATGACCAGCCTCTCAAAGCACTTCATGATGATGGGAGTAAGTGCAATGGGACGGTAGTCATTGAGGCAGGACACTTGAGACTTCTTCAGCACAGGAACGATGGTGAACGTCTTGAAGCACGTTGGCACGACAGCAGTGCTCAGAGAAATGTTGAAGATGTCCGTGAGAACATCTGCGAGCTGTTCTGCACATCCTCTGAGCACTCTGCAAGGTATGCTGTCTGGTCCAGGGGCTTTCCGTGGGTTGACTCTGAGTAGAGTTCTCCACACATCAGCTGAGGACAGGCGCAGTACCTGGTCATTCGGAGGAGGTGTGGTCTTCCTTGCTGCCATGGAGTTCTGTGCTTCGAACCTTGCGTACAAGGTGTTCAGCGCATCTGGAAGGGAGGCATCACTATTACAAGCAGGAAAAGGGGGCTTGTAGTTGGTGATGGTCTGGATGCCATGCCACATGTGCCGCGTGTCAGCAGTGTCCTGGAAGTGTTTGTGGATCCTCTCTGCGTAGGTGCGCTTTGCCTCTCTGATGCCCCGGGAGAGCTTGGCTCTAGCTGTTCTGAGGCCTGCCTTGTCCCCTGACTTGTGTTCTGGAGTTTAATGATAGAACTGTGTAGTTCACAGAGCGTATTAGCATTACTGCTGGTATTAGCGCTAGTTGCTACGTACACTGCTACGATGTACACAGTGTTCAGTTCCCTGGGCAGATGGAAGGGTCTGGCTCTGATAACAGCAAACTCCACCAGCGGCGAGCAGTAGCTGGAGACCAGCTTAGCGTTGTTACACCATTCAGTGTTGATGTAGACACACAGGCCTCCTCCACTGGTTTTATCAGGTAGGTCCGTGTCACGGTCCGCACGGAAGGAGACCAGGCCATCCAGCTGAATGGCGGAGTCCAGAATGGAGTTCAATAACCATGTCTCCGTGAAAATGAACACACAGTAGTCTCTGAACTCGCGCTGGATTGTGTGCTGAATTCAGATTGTTTTTTCTGACAAAAACAAACAAAAGCACCGTTTTTGTTCCCGGAGTCACCACTGCGACTGCTAGCACCGCCAACTTCCGCCAAACCAGCACACTCAACAGACTCTCATTGCTGTCACTGAGAAACTAAATGCTGCAAGATCAGCCAAACTCTCATCGGTTGTAGTTCTCCTTGACCTCTCTGCAGCCTTTGACACAGTAGACCACAATATCCTCCTGTCAATCATTGGTAGCCTTGGAATCACTGGTTCTGCATTGCAATGGTTCGCATCATACCTGGAAGAGCATTCTTACCAGGTCACATGGTAGGGAGCCACATCAGCTCCATGCAGACTCTCCACTGGTGTTCCCCAAGGCTCAGTCTTCTGTCCTCTTCTCTTTTCTCTCTACACTACTTCTCTTGTTAAAGTAATATCTTCTCATGGTTTTACTTACTACTGCTATGCCGATGACACTCAATCCTCTCTTTCCCACCCTCCGACACCCAGGTCTCATCCCAGACCTCAGCTTGCCTCTTTGATGTCTTATCATGGATGGCAGCCCATCACCTCAAACTCAACCCCAGCAAGACTGAACTACTGTTCATTCCTGGAAGCACTGGTCCTCACCCTGATCTTACCATTTCCCTTGAGAACTCACTGGTGAACTCATTTGCTGAAGCACGGAGTCTTGGTGTAGTAGTGGATGATCAGTTATCCTTCTCAGCTCATGTTGCAAACCTGACTCGGTCTTGCAGATTTCTCCTTTATAACATCAGGAGAATTCGACCTTTTCTGTCTAGAGAGGCCACTCAGGTGCTTGTTCAGTCTCTTGTCATTTCAAGACTAGACTACTGCAACTGCATACTGGCTGGCCTTCCTACGTGGACCATCAGACCATTGCAACTTATCCAGAATGCAGCAGCACGGCTCATCTTCAATGTTACTAAATTCAGTCACATAACTCCTCTGCTGCGTTCCCTTCATTGGCTCCCTGTAGCTCCTCGCATCAGATTCAAAACCTTGATGCTGACCTACAAAGCCAAAAATTCAGATACCAGACCATTCAGGGCTTACATTCAGGAGTGTGCCCCCAAGTCATATGCCTACTCTCCCACCATTTGATACTGAAATTGACCGCAGTTCAATGGTGGATAAAATGGATGCAGAGGTTTGAGAATTACACAGCTGCTTTTAACATCTCAGGAGATGGACATTCAAAAGCTTTATTGTTACATTTGGCTGGTGAACGTGTAGACGACATTTATGACACAATAGCAGCAAACACAATATGCAGACGTTAAAACAAAGCTTGAGACGAACTTCTCACCAAAGAAAAATGTCCTGTATGAAGTATACACCTTTAGAAAGGCAGTGCAAGAGTCCAGAAAGTTTGTACACATATTGCACATGGCTCCACATGCTTGCTAAACACTGTGGATTCACAGATGTGGATCTTGAGATTAAAGGACAGTTAATTCAAAGCTGCACGTCATCCAGGCTTAACAGACGAGCGCTGAGAGAGCCAGACATGAGCTTAGACAATCTTCTCAGCTATGGGAGATCAATGGAACTGTCGGAGCAACAACCAACAGGCATGGAGCAAGGAGCAGCTGCATCAGTGAATGCAGTGCAACAGAAGACACAAGGCACCAAGTCACAAATGCCAACAAATCAAACAACCAGTGCAGAAATTGTGGTGGAAAATATCCACATGAAGGGGATTGCCCTGCACGAGGCAAGGACTGCAAAGCTTGTGGTAAGCTTTGCTAGACAGTGTAGGTCAAAACAAAAGCAACCTGCTAAAAGCTATGATGCAAAGTCCAAAGTGTACAATAAGCAGCAGAAAAAAGTGTTCACAATCACTAGCTCAGCACACAGTGATAAGAAATGTTCATCTAGCAGTAGTGATGAATATGTGTTTGTGACAACTACCGCAGCCGAGAACCAAACACCAATGTCACATATTAAGCTTGGAGGTGTAGATAGCTCAGTGATACTGGATTCGGGTGCTACTTACATATGTTATCACCACAGCCAGAGTTAGTTCCAGCTGACACTGAACTTTTTCCCTATGGCTGTACCACCCCGTTACCACAAGCTGGCATGTTCATGTGCGAGGCAGAAGCTAACAAGAAGAAGACTGAATGCAAGTTTTATGTGAAAACAGGCAAAGGTTCTTCCCTGTTAGGCTACGACACAGCTGCAGTTAGGCCTCATCAAAGTGGTCCATAGTGTATCGTCTCTGTCGAACCCCACAGTAGCAGATTGACTTGTGACACCGCCGTGTGCCTTTTCACATTCGCCAAAAAGTAGAAAAAGTCTCAAGGGCTGGATATCACCAATTAGAGCTTCACCCTGACAGCAGGTATATCACAAACTTCTGCACTCATTAAGGCCTTTGGAGATACAAACGTCTCAACTTTGGAATATCATCTGCAGCAGAAGTATTTCAAAATGCTATCTGCCAAGTTCTGCAAGGGATTGAGGGTGTAAGTAATCTCAGTGATGACATCATAGTTCATGGAAAAACACAAGAAGACAATGACAGAAGCCTTACAGCAGAGATAAGTGTGAGTTCAACAAATCCACTCTGGAATTCTTCGGATTCATTTTCCAGGCTGGTGGCATATCTGTGGACCCCAAAAAGGTCAAAGCCATTAAGGAAGCAAGTGCCCCAGACAACCCCACAGAGGTAAGGAGCCTGCTCGGAATGGCAACCTACTGCTCACACTTTATTAAAGACTTTGCATCTATCTCAGCACCACTGCGGGAACTGACCACAAAGGGCACACCATTGCACTGGGGTTCAGAGCAAATGAACACACTGTAGGCACTTAAGGACAGTTTAACCAGCGACACTGTCATGTCATACTTCAATCCAGACAAACAGCCAGAACTTGTTGTGGACGCAAGCCCTGTTGGCCTGGGGGCCATACTTTATCAAATTGGACAAGATGAGGTGAGACACACCATAGCATATGCCAGCCATGCTCTTAGTGATGTAGAGAGACGCTACTCACAGACAGAGCGAGAAGCTCTGGCTATAGTATGGAGCTGCGAACATTTTCATCTCTACCTGTACGGACACCCTTTCACTCTGGTTACTGACCACAAAGTGCTAGAAGTGATATGGAATAACCCTTGTTCAAAGCCACCTGCAAGGATTGAACATTGGGGACTAAGACTTCAGCCATATGACCTTTGGAAGTCAGGTTCAGAATGCTGTGGTTCGTCCCCACTACAATAAAAGGCTCTGCTAGACTCTTCTGGTTGGCAAGGAATGACTCAACGGATCATCTCCAGAAGGTAACTGGTTGAAGTCAAATGGATGATTGAAAACTGATGTTTGTGCAGCAAATGTTAACATCCAGTTGACATCTGCTAACAAATATATTATATATATATATATATATATATATATATATATATATATATATATATATACATATATATATAATTTTCAACAACTGGGTTTTCTAAACTATTCCCCAAAAGATGTGTTCCCAAACTTTTGGCTTACATGTACACGTTTACTGAAAAGATGGTTGGTCCAAAAGCTCCTACATAAACAGAAAGTACTGGAGATTTGGTCAGCCAGAGTTTTGTATTGTCTATATTAGAATGTGTTTGATAAGTTGTGTAAGTAAACCTACTTGTTTAGTCAAGCATAGATACTGTTTTATTTGTGTTAGTGTAACTAATTAGAACAAATTGAGACCACTGTATGTGGTATGTTACCTAATATTACTTGGTATTGCCTGAGTTTGTGCAAAGTCATGTTGTACAACTACTGTTTTGCATAACAATTGACAGCAACTCACAATGATAAATAGCACTGATACATCTCTATCAGTGGTTCTGTCAGTAGATCTACTTAGCAACAGCAGAATCCACAAAACATTCCAGCACAATTTATTGATCTTAAGTTCAACCTGAGAGAAGCACATTCTTTAAACATTTTAATTTAAACTTTTAAGCTTTTTAATTGCATCTGTCTGCCTTGAAATGTTGATGAGTAGCTTGTTAGAATAATGGGTAGCATTTTATTTAAATATACATAAGGGCTTTTTATATATTATATAATCACACCTAAAGGTAGATTATGACACTGAACAAAAATAGAAAAATATTTAAAGGTTGTTCAGTATATATATGAACTTTGTTTAAAATAATGTCCCCCTCTATTAAACCACATTTATTAAGTCTTATTTTGTCTCAGCAGTGTTACCAGGACAGTGATTGTCTGTTAAGAAACATATACTTGTGCTTCTTAAAGAAATTTGATGCCCTTAAACTAAAGTGATGGACATTTGCTTCATTAGTATCACTGTTATCACTTAATAACAGGTTCATGAAGCAGAATTCACTAGCCATGTTAGGTGGGACAAAAAAATTTAATGTTAAAATTAATAAAGAAAATAACAAATGGAACTTAATTTATAACAAACTCAAATGTTACAAATTTTAGAGCTCCATGTCACGTCTTTAACCATTGCTGACTGCAATGGGCATCAAAAAACAAACAGTGTGCTTTTGAATATTTCTTGTCACTACAACAATAACAGTACCTGGCTGTGTTCACACAACTATATTTTCATTTTAAAACACATCCATCTTGCTAAATTTAAACTGATGTTCCTAGATGGAATATGCAGTATAATCATTTTAGCAATATATATCCTAATGCCTGGCTCACACTACAGGATAATTGGTCAGATTTCAAGGCCAATTAGATTTACAACTTAGTATCCTGTTGTGTGTGGTGGATGACAATTCTCTGGTGTGAAATGTAGTGTTCATGTCACACTTGAAGGGCCATCAGACAGTGAGTGCAGAGCCAAACCAAACTTTTCATTCAACAGGGCTACACACATACTTGTACATACATAACATATATGCTTACCTGAGGTGACGTGAACACTATTGAAATGTGTTACTCAGTTCAAGTTCACATTCTATGTTTAAGCCCTGTTAGTACTGGGATATATAAGCCCAGAAAGTAATGTGGACATAGCTGTGCTGCATATGAAGGGGTTCTTATACAGCATGGCTTTATCCACATTTCTTTCTGCATCTTAGTTTTTCTGTGTGATGTAGCAGTTCACGAAAAATTTCCACGAGGGTTTGAGGTTCAGAGACATTGGACAGGAATCTTAGTAAGGTATTTGTTTGGAATGGAGCCTCGGGCTCACAATCGGTTTCCTGATTATGGCTTTTGGTTAGTCAGCATTGCCACTCAATAACCTTCAAGTGGTGTTTCAACAGAGCTGTCTATGTGCTCTCTCTAGACCACCAGACTGCCTTCTTCAATGTAGCCCATGCTTGGTCAATATTTGTGTTTATGTTTGTTTTATAATGCCCATTGCAGTCAGTAATGCAGTTAAAGATGTGACCTGAAGCAGTAGCATTTGTAACATTTCCATTATTTCTTTATTCTATATTCATTTTAACAATGCATTTTATTTTCCCACCACCTCTATTGAATTATGCTTCATCAAAATGTCATGATGAGATGTTAAGAAGATCAACAGAAAATGTGTTCCCATTTTAGATTGAGAACCTCAAAATCATTCACAGGTCTGATATTAGCTGTTCATACATAAGTGTATCATTAACAGTTCAAATCAGTAACAGTAACAAAATAGGAACTTGTATATTCTAGTGTTTACACTAAATACATGAATACATTTATTGAATGAATTATGTATAATTAATTATGCATTTCTGACCTTTATGTATAAATGTCATGTAATTTATACATAAAGTCATCAGTCTAGGATCAGCAACACAGCAATAAATAGAAGAAATTCTATGGAACCTAAAAATGCTCTAAATCTTGATAATCCATCTGAGCCATTTTTGATATGACACTATTCTGTGTCAACCTCACAAGTCTTTTAAATCTAAACATAATAATGACTATTGAGATCATATTCAGAAAACAAAACAGTATATGTCTAGATCAATTGAGAGTTGTAATCTCACAATCCTATCTGGGTCATTCTCACGAAATCCTGATTCGAAGGGCATCCAACCAGAAAAGTTCCAAAATATGTTTAGAGAAAAAATTATTTTTGAAGATTTAATATCAAGGTCTAAACAAACGGTGTCCATTAATTTCATAACATTTAACATCTTTTTGGGTGTATTTATTTGCTCTTTAAAACTGAAGTCCACAAAAAATGATCATTACCGCAATGTGACTGTACATCAGTATATAATTAAAAATTTGATATTTTTGCCAATTTTAAAAGCAGATTAACAACAATCATGTGCAGAGCTATATACATTTATGTTGAGTGTTTTTTACATATTTGTTATTTTTAACATTCTTTCTAATGACATCTGATGATAGCGAGGTAGCGAGGAGGAGTATCAGAGCCTGGTGAGGGACTTTGCAGCTCAACACCTCAAAGACCAAAGAGCTGGTCATTGACTTTGGGAGGTCCAGACCAAAGTCACAACCAGTTCTGATTGAGGGAGATGACGTGGAGGCTGTGGACTCCTACAAGTACCTCGGGCTGTGGCTGGACAGCAAGTTGGACTGGTCATGTAACATCGACCACCTGTACAGAAAGGGACAGAGCAGGCTGTACTTTCTGAGGAGACTACGGTCCTTCAACATCTGCAGGAAACTCCTGTGGATGTTTAATCAGTCTGTGGTCGCCAGTGTCCTTTTCTACACTGGTGTGCTGGGGGGGCAGCATATCCAAGAAGGACACACACAGGCTGGACAAACTGATCAGGCGGGCTGGCTCTGTGGTTGGTACAAAGCTGGACTCTCTGGTGTCAGTGGCAGAGAAGAGGACTCTGAAAAAACTACTGGACATTATGGACAATGCCAGTCATCCTCTACACACTGTCATCAGCCACCAGATGAGCCTGTTCAGTGAGAGACTGCTCCTACCCAAGTGCTGGACCAACAGACTGAAAAACTCTTTTGTCCCACATGCCATCAGACTGTACAACTCCTCTCTGGGGGGAGGAGTGCTAACAGGAGGATGGAGGATGGGAACGCGTAGGAACCAACCAGTAACTCACAACCCATAACCACAACACAACTGGACTTGGTGCAATGAACAGTTCAATACTAATGTGCAATACCCCCTCCTACTGGACTTTTTCTATTTTTCTCATGCACTAATATATATATTGTATATTGCAATATAGTCTCTATATTATATATTCTTTATATTTATACAGTGTTCTTACTAAATTATGTCTTTTTCTACTTCTTTTGTACTAATGCTGCAGCTGGAACCTTAATTCCCCTGAGGGAACCCTTCCAAGGGATCAATAATGTTCTATCCTATCCTATCCTAGGATTTGCAACTTGTTTTTTAGGATATTAGACTGAAACAAAAAGGTTTCTTTTTTTTATTAAAAGAGATTAATTAACAAGTTTCATAAATTGTGTGTATACTATTAAAAACACAGTATGTCTATCTGATAATTAATTTATAAATGAACACCAATTTCGGTAATGAGAATGATTCGGAAATGAGGTTTAATATTTCGGAAAATGAGATTTAGCAAAGATGATCAGTTTATACATTCACAAATAATCAAGGGATTAAATGACTTGCATATTTAACATATAATAATTAAGAAAATAATGTTTGTTTTTAATGAACATGCATATAAACATTTGGTCATAAAAGGAAGATTTCATATAGCCTACAGCAGTGGTCCCCAACCCCCGGACCACTTGTTGGGAAACCCTCTCTGGTTTTCCTGGCCTTTTGCACATTATTTACAGTTGGCCTGTTTATGGTCTTCTTCCTTGCTTCAAGTCTTTTAAATATTTTTTCAGATTCTGTCATTCTTTAGACTTCTGGAGTTTTTCTTCAGCATATCGTAATTTTGATCTTGAGCAAAACCTGTAAGCAAATTGTTTTTCTTTATTTCTTGTTTCTGCTTCTGCTGTTTGTGGAGTGGATGCTCCTACTGGTCCAAGCAGGTTTAAAGATATTTCTTCTGTTGGTGAGCAGGGATGTGACTGGGATGTGTTCTGTTAAGGATGCATGATCTTCATTGTATTCACTGTTTGACTTTGAGTTCTTGACAGTTTATTGCTTCATGCTGAAAGGAATTTTTCGTTCTGACTTATTGAGGAGGCTGGGATGATGTCCAGAAATGCTTGAAGTTGTTTCTTTTATTGTAAAGTTTTCCCTCCATTGCTTTTTTCTTTTTGTCATGTTGCTTTTTGGTCATATCGTGAGTTGTCTTTAATTTTCCATTTTTCTAACATTCCTGATACCTACAAATGGAAAATATATAAATCAACAAAATTGAAAAATATTTGTATACAATCCATACTTAGAAATGCACATGATTTGAAAGTAACTTTTTAACTGGAAAAGTTGTCTTTTTGTCTCTGAGGGCATGCATCCAAGAGTTGAATGACAAGAATGACAATTCAGAAACACTAATTCTTTTCTACAGTTACTTTGTTTCCTAACCTCGCTCTCCTTTCTTCTGTACTCATCAAGTAGCTCAGGGTCACTGTAAATTTTCTCCCTAAACTTCAATAGCCTAGCTTTTGCTGCTACCTTTTTTTTCTCAACAGCTATCTGTCTGTAAGTAAATATACATTACATATTAGAGAAAAACATGTCAACCAAATGTAAAAAAATAATGTATTCAAAAATAATGTAATCAAAAATAAAAACTCATTTTTTATTTAGTTAAAATTTTTATATATCAGTAATGAGAACCAGAAAGTGGTGCAGACAGTTTGATTGAGAGAGATATGAGAAGATCTGCTTACCTGGTAAGAATCTTGAGTATTACAGCCATAGTCTTCCTTAACTTCAAAAATGCCTTGAAAATGTAGTTCCTTGTGGATTTAAATAATGATTGAATATTGTTGCGGAAGATGAGAAAATCTGTGTTGGACACATACCTTTCTCTTATTAAGTCCATTGCTTTTACAAATAAATACCAAATATTTTATGTTTATTTAGTAAAAGTGTTAATAGTATGACATGCATTGATTTTTTTTTGTACACAATGTACAAACAACAATGTACATTGTTACACAATGTAATGCTATCATGTGGAAGATTGTGCAACCTGCCAGAGATATAACTCCACATATCATCACTGGCCCACCACCAAACCAGTCATACTGGCTGGTTGCCAGTAGCATTATGCTCATCACAGCATCTTTAGACTCTTTCCTGTCTGTTACAAGTGGTCAATGTGAACCTGCCATCAATGCCATCACTAGTGGTGGACTTTCCAGTTCTGGTGTTCTCTGGCACCAGTCGAGATGCATGGTGCTGTGCTTTGATTGCAGGTCCAACAAGTGGATGCTGGACTTTCATGTTACTTTAGAGTCAGTTCCTGACAGTTTGTTCAGAAACACACACACACATACCAAGAGCTAGTAGAGTCACTTAGTAGAGCTCTGGCAGTGTTCCTCCTGTTCCTCCTCACACAAAGGAGTAGATACTAGTCCTGCTTCTGAGTGATGCCCTTCTACGCACCTGTCATGTAACTGTGCTGGAGACAAAGCAAACATTCTTGAAATAGTACCTATAGATGTGCCATCCTGAAGGAGCTGGACTCTCTGTGCCATTTGAATGGGATACATAGGGCACTGCCCTATATCATCAGTAGTCACAAGGACACTAACAAAATGCAAAATTAGAGAAGCATCAATCAGGAAAGATTATTGAGACAATAATTATATGTGGCCACTTTCAAAATCATTCCCTTTTTGGGGGGATTGTATTGATATTGTCTCTTTGGTGCAGCTCTTGTCACTTTAATTTTAAGTTGATTCACGCTTGTTTATGCTTCCTAACTGGGCAGATTGATGTCCCTGAAGTTCAATTTACATTTGTGATATATTGTGATGATTTTTTTTCCCTTATTTTTTGAGCAGTGTACATCTGTTCTAATCATTTGGCAGACATGTTTTAGAGAAAATCACATCCCTATTTCACAATTGTTTTACTATTTAATGCACTTCCTATTTTATTTATGTTTTTCTATGTTCACTTTTTGGTGTTACATGACCATTTAAAGCTCTTAATCTGTAACCACCTCCATTCAGCCTGTAACATTTGACTTATTATAATCTATTGCATTTGTTCTTTCTGTTTTATTTTTTATTAATTGTATTAATAGAAACATGTTATACATTTAACATGTATAGCCATTTTCACCTTTCAATTATTTACATACATATTTACATATTATTATTTTCTGTTGAATGATTCATTTACTGTATAATAAAACATTATGATGATAAACAATGTTTATGTATAGTATACTGTTTACACACACCTTTAGACTTATTAATAGCTAAAATGTTCATAATCAAGTTTCCAAGGATGTGATACAAGTAAATGTCCACAAGATGTCGCAATTCCTTCATAACAAATTCATATACAACAATGGAATGATATTAAGGTATACAGGGAAGAGAGTCCTTCACCAGTGTGCTCCAGTATGCTCCATTCATTGCTCCCATTTGTCTATGAATAGACTCTGACTAAAACCATACCAACCAACATAACAAATCAAGTTTTTATAAATAATGTGGCAATCAAAGATCAAGTGGGATCTGTGATCCTGGTTTCTCTCAAGATTTTTTCTTCTTAGTCTGATGGAGTTTTTCCTTGCCACTATCACCATACACAGGCAGAAATATCAATTTGTTTTGATTCAGAAATGAATTGTTTTTTGGTTGTTTTTTTTTTTTTTTTACTTTACTACAGTGTGCAAAAAATACACTGCCAATTTTCCCACCTACAAAGAATGAGGTCTATAATTTTATCATATGTATAGGAAAAAAAACAGAAAAGCACATTGTATGATTTTTTTGCATTTTATTGCATGAAATATGTATATTTATACAATAGAAAAACAGAACTTTTGGTACAGAAAACATTTGGTACAGAAACTTTGTTTGCAATTACAGAGGTCAGACATTTGGTGGGTTCCTTGACGAAGTTTGCACACACATGGAGGGATTTTGGACCACTCCTCCATACCAATCATCTTTCAGGTTTCATCCCATCTTCAACGCTCTAACTGAGGGAAGGAGGTGGTAGACCCTATCAATCCTCTCTTCAATATTGTGCATTTGTTTTGTTCCCTTTGCAGAAAAGCACCCCCTAAGGGATGAAATTCCACTCCCATGCTTCATGGTTTGGATGGTGTTCTTGGAGTTGTACTCATCTGTCTTCTTCCTCCAAAAATGGCAAGTGGAATTGAGATCTTTTTCAGGATCATCCTTACACCAAGAGGTGATATCTTAGAGCCCCAGACTGAGGAAGATTACCAGTCTTGTTTTCTAACAATTGTACCATCAGTTGTTGCCTTCTCACCAAGCTGCTTCCCTATTGTCCTTTAGCCCATTACAGCCTTGTTCAGGTTTACAATTTGTTGTCCTTAGACAGCTCTTTGGTCTTGGCCATGGTGGAGAGGTTGGAGTATGATTGATTGAGTGTGTGGACAGGTATCTTTTATACAGGTAACAAGTTCAAACAGGTGCAAGTAATACAGGTAATGAGTGCAGAGTAGGTTTGTTAAAGAAAAACTAACAGGTCTGTGAGAGCCAGAATTCTTGCTGGTTTATTATTGGTTTGATATTGTTGTTGGTTTAATATTTATTTCATGCAATAAAATGCAAATAAATTATTTCAAAATCATAAAGTGTGAAATGGGCAGTGTATCACATACTTAAATTCCCTGCTATATGTGTACAGATAATGGGTTTGTTGGTACATTTCCTTAGATTTTCATACAATAGATAACTAATATGATAAGGTGAAAAGATATGGCTATCCATGTGTTCAGACATACTGGTGGACATTGTTCAACATTTTTATTTAGGTGTCACTATTTATTGCAAGCATAAGAGATTAATATTTGGAATTATGCCTTAGATCTTGGATGTGGGAAATAAAGAATCAAAACAAACATTTAAAACACTTTGAGTGGGCATTATTATGCATTATTTGCATGAGCAACAGCAAAAACAGACATGCCACATCTCCTGGGTATGGGTCCGGGTCCTGGGCTGCCTCCCTGGATCCCTGTAAGTCTGGCATCTGTCTCATTATCATCACCCCTGACAGCACCCGGCAGTGAACAGGTAGCTCATTCACAGTAAGAATCTTTACTATATTTATAACAGAGTACCTGTTATTTTCTATACAAGTTTGAGCTCAACAAGGCAAGCATGTTGCACCAGAGATGGGGGAGCCTGTTTTTAATCAACCACCTCTCCACACTGGAAGATTTGTATAACTAAAAAAAAAAAAAACACTTTGTGTTATCTGTAAATATATGGCTACTCCACAAGCCACTAGCAACAAATCAGCAATAGCTAGTCTGGAGCAGGCTAGATGGCTGACTAATCACTAAACCAAAATCTCAACTGGAGTACAGATTAACACCTCAGCCCACCTGTAGACATGCCTCTGCAGCTACAATAGTACAGAGATAGCAAACTATTCATACAAGATTGTGTGTTATACCAATATTTCATACCATATTGTTTAAGTTTATTAAAACCAATAGTTATTGTAAGGTGATATTAAGGGCATAGTACTCAAAAAACAGAGGAAACCTCAGTGTGTATTTTTTACATTAGCTTTTCTACACATATGGCTGCTATATATTTTCTAGTCATTCCATCAAAAAAGTCCTAAAGTCCAAAAAATCACTAGTCCTCTTGCAATCAAATTGTGACAGCAATGTTTCAAAATCTAGTTGCATGTCAAACTACAGTAACAGTAAAGACAGTTACAAAAGCAGGATAAACACCTTTAATACCCTTAATTCCAGAAGAAAAACTGAATAACCAGGTGCCCCAATACTTTTGTCCATACAGTATATTTTATGTTAATAGCTGACTGTGTGCTTTTGAATGTGTTGAAGTGCTTGTTGTCTATAACTTTCATCTTTACTAATGAATGAAGAATGTGGAGAATAATTAAATATATGATAAATGCATAACAATATACAGAAACTGACCATGACCATATAGTGTTTGTGTTATTTGTGTGTGTGTGTGTGTGTGTGTGTGTGTGTGTGTGTGTGTGTGTGTGTGTGTGTGTGGTGTTTTATAGAGATACTAGTGTATTTCAAAATATTTTAATATTAAGTGTCAGGTTTTCTTTTCATTATATGTAAAGTGACACATTTCTTTCTTTTTTTACTGTTGATCTGTATGGCTATGGAAATCCAGAATCTTATAAGATTATTTAATTTCAAGTTTGACTAAATAAATAATCAGACAGTATCAAAATTAAAACAAAAAATAAAGCTTGAAATATAATACTTTATAAATGTACTTTATAATCTAAGGAATATATCACAGTTTAACTTTTTTAATTAAATTATGAACAAAAAAACTTTTTCACAATATTCTAAAGTAGTTTGCTTATTTTACTGTTTTAAAATGTGAACAGTGACCCCAATGGCCGGTACCTGTAATTCTTCTGTTTATACCTGGAGATACTATCAAGTTGATCGACCAATTCTAAGACTAATAAGTACCTGTTGAAATCTGACTGCTGATGGCAGTCATGTTTTTTTGAATATGGCATCAGACTCATAGATACAGATCCAGGGCAGCATACTGTAGCACTATACTCATTTTCATGTCAATCGGACAGCTTTTGGGGTTGCAGCAAGTTTTAGTTTGTTATAGTGCTGCCTAGCTTGACAGTACCAGAAACTGTGAAATGACACACCTAGGGTACATGCCTGTGAAATTTTGGAACAATCAGACAAACCATTTCTGACATTTTTCCAATTATGCTCCAGACATAATTCTGGCTGTTACAAACCTATTAGTTTATCTTTAAGAAGGCCTCCTACTCTGCACTCATTACCTGTAATAATTGCACCTGTTTGAACTTGGTACCTGTATAAAAGTCACCTGTCCACACACTAAATGTTAAAACTTGCAAAAATCATCAGTGTATCAAATACTGTTAAATAATGTTCTGGTGGTCATGTCAGTTATTTATGGTCTGCAGATTTTGCACATTGTCAGGTAAGTACAGAGCCTCTGGAAAACAAATATAATTTTGAGGATCATTGAGGTGAATTTATTGTGATGGCATGAACATTTTATTTTTAATAAAATGTTTTATATAATCAGTTAAGATAAGGTTTTATTTCTCAAGATAAACTGACTTAAAATGTTAAAACAAACACATGCCCTTTCCACAATCTAGTTTATTTGAGTTGTGTTGCCTAGGTCACAGAGATTTTTGACAGGCATAACTGGTGTACTCCACTTTTCTCTGGTTTACCTTTTATATCCTAAACCAGGGAACACACCAAACAGGTCAGGGATAAAGTTGCAGAGAAGTTTAAAGCAGGGATTGGTTATAAAAAATATCCCAAGCTATGAACAGCTCATGGCGCACTGTTCATCATCCAAAAATGCAAGGAATATGGCACAACTATAAACCTACCAAGAGATTGCCTTCCACCTGAACTGACAGCCCAGACAAGGAGAGTGCTAATGAGAAAGAGGCCCACACAGAGACTCTCACAGAGCCTCAGATTTCCACATCTCAGCTGGGAGAAACTGGTGACAAATCTGGCCTTTATGGAACAGTGGCAAGACACACTTTTTAAAAGCAACCTTGTAGAAGTGTCTTTTGCATTTTGCCACTAGCCAAGTATATAAATAAATATAGGGACATCCAGGAAGAAGATATTCCAGCAAGACAATGACCTTAACATACAGCCAGAGCAAAAATGGATTGGTTCATATGAAAGCATATTCATGTGTTAGAACGACCCACTCAAAGTCCAGACCTAAAGCCCATTGAGAACTGTGGCAAGACTCTGACTGAGCTTCAGTTATTTTGCAAAAAAGAATGAGCAAAAATTTCAGCCTCTAGTTGTGCAAAAATAGAGACATACTCCTAGACTTGCAGCTGTAATTGCACCAAAAGGTGGTCCTACAATGTATTGACTTAGGGGGAATGAATATGCACACCACACTTTCCAGATATTTAGTTGATAAAAAATGTTTGTATCATTTTCTTTTCATTTCACAATAATTTGTATTGCTCTAACAAATAAAATTCCAATAAAATACATTTAAGTTTTGTGCGTGTAAAATGAAAAAATGTGGAAAGGTTCAAGGCATATGAATGAAATACTATTAACTAGCTGTGCCTGTCGTTTGATAATGAAAGCTAATTACCACTTAGCTTAGCGTAACACAAAATTAACCTGTAATAATTAATCAAATAATAAAATGATTAATGTAGATGACAATCACTAATTGCCTTTATAGTTAAATGTCTGAGGATTTGAGTAACACCTCTCCATGGGTTGCCACCTTAAAATGGTGGAGGGGTTTGAGTGTCCCAATGATCCTAGGAGCTATGCTGTCGGGGGCTTCATGCCCCTGGTAAGGGTCACCCAAGGCAGACATGAGATGAGGGATCAGACAAAGCACAACCCGAAAAACCCCTTATGATGCGAGATAAACTTGGACCCAGTGTTCCCTCGCCAGTACGCGGGTCACCGAGGCCCCACTCTGGAGCCAGGCCTGGAGTTGGGGCATGCAGGCATGTGCCTGGTGGCCGGGCTTTTTCCCGAAGAGGAAACATGGGTCCCCCTTCCGATGGGCTCACCACCTGTAGGAGGGGCCAAAGGGGTCGGGTGCAATGGGAGATGGGTGGTGGCCGAAGGCGGGGACCATGGTGGTCTGATCCTCGGCTACAGAAGCTAGCTCTAGGGACATGGAATGTCACATCTCTGGTGGGGAAGGAGCCGGAGCTGGTGTGCGAGGTTGAGAGGTTCCAGCTTGAAATAGTTGGGCTCACCTTGATGCACCACTCGGGCTCTGGAACCAGTCTCCTTGAGAAGGGTTGGACATTTTTCGACTCTGGAGTTGCCCCTGGCGAAAGGCGCAGAGCAGGAGTTGGCATACTTGTGGCCCCCCATCTTGGTGCCTGTTTATTGGGGTTCACCCCAGTGGACAAAAGGGTAGCCTCCCTCCGCCTACATGTGGGGGCACAGGTTCTGACGGTTGTTTGTGCTTATAAGCTGAACAGCAGTTCAGATTACCCACCCTTTTTGGAGTCTCTGGAGGGGGTGCTAGAAAGTGCCCCTTCAGGGGACTCCTTTCTCTTACTGGGGGACTTCAACGCCCATGTGGGCAATGAGAGTGAGACCTGGAGGGGCGTGGTTGATAGAAACGGCCCCCCTGATCTGAACCCGAGTAGAGTTATGTTATTGGACTTCTGTGCTCATTATGGATTATCCATAACTAACACCATGTTCAGGCATAAAGGTGCCCATATGTGCTCCTGGCACCAGGACACCTTAGGCCGTAGTTCAATGATCGACTTTGTTGTTGTATCATTTGAGCTGTGGCCATATGTTTTGGACACTCGGGTAAAGAGAGGGACGGGGCTGTCAACTGACCACTATCTGGTGGTGAGTTGGCTATGTTGGTGGGGGAGGATGCCGGTAAGACCAAGCGTATTGTGAGGGTCTGCTGAGAACGCCTGGCGGAATCTCCTGTGAGGCAGAGTTTCAACTCCAACCTCCAGGAAAACTTTGAACACATACCGGGGGAGGCGGGGGACATTCAGCCGAGTGGGCCATGTTCCGTGCCTCCATTGTTGAGGCGGCTTACCAGAGCTGTGGCTGCAAGGTTACCTGTGCCTGTCGTGTCGGCAACCCTCGAACCCGCTGGTGGACACCAGCAGTGAGGGATGATGTCAGGCTAAAGAAAGAGTCTTATCGGGCCTTTTTGGCCTGTGGGACTCCAGAAGCAGCTGACATGTACAGGTATTCCAAGGCCACGCCCCACCGGGAGAAGACCAAGAGAAGGACCCAGGACATGCTGGAGAGATTATGTTTCTCGGCTGGCCTGGGAACGCCTTGGGGTTCCCCAAGAAGAGCTGGACCAAGTGGCTGGGGAGAGTGAAGTCTGGGTCTCTCTGCTTAGGCTGCTGCCCCCGCAACCCGACCCCGGATAAGTGAAAGAAAATGGATGGATGTATGGATGGATTTGAGTAAAAAAAATGTTAGCTAACTTAACTACCTAGCTAATATTGATTTATTTAATGTAATTATTTATTAAACTATTAGCAAATTAATATTGTATTTAATATTGTACAACTACCCACAATGTTCCTGATTTGTAACCTTTCATAATTCACAGCTCAAGCCAGCTCTTAGTTTCTGGTTGTAGTGTTAACATTCTGAACAACTGGAAAATGTGGTTGTATGTTGCCGATTTTTACAATAACCATGGGCAAAAATAATAAGTGCTTGCATAGTAAAGACATTTTAAACACTATGGTGACTGTCACACTTACACAGTGGGCGGATAAAATGGCATTGTAACCTGGGGTTAGCTATACTGATGAAGTGAGCTATTTATTCTTGTTCAGGTGAATACAATTAACCATGAAACTGTTATCACACATGCATATGACAATTAGCAATGTTATAGGAACACAATTGTAGAAGGTTTATATAGCAAATAGATTTTTAAGTCAAGTAGAGCTAAGTAAGAGTATCAGCTGAGGTAAACATGAGCAGCCAGTTGTACCAACTGAATGTTCACTTTTAGCATATATACAGCCCTTTCACATTTACAAGCTACTAAGATATAATTGGTTGCACCAAGCAAACTAGTCTGAGTATATCTAAGTTGTATCTAAGTTTTCTTTTATTCATTTTTCTCATGCACAGGAGTGGTGTACTCAATGCTCAACCTTAAACTCCACTACAAACACAGCCACTGGTTCACAAACTGCTTTTAGATGTATTCATTTATTATCACAATTGGAAATGAGCTTTTCATATTTGGTAGGCATATTTTGGAAAGTAAGATTTCCCACAGGTTAGTTTTTGTCTAACTGGGAAAATGAATTATAAATACATTGAATAATAAAAATAGTAATATATGAGTACTTTCCTCTCTGTAGCACATTACAGCTGTAATATGTATAATGGCAGGAGTTCATATGATTGGAAAATATTCACTGGGAGAAAAGCAAAGAAGGAAATGTACAGGCAGTTTTTCCTTCTCATGGCTTGGTTATTGCTCTGAAGCACTGTGGGATTTCAAGGATCAGGGTAAAGGGTTTGAATACTTTGGTTTTAATTTTGTCATTATGAGGCAATGAGTGCAGGCTGAAGGGACGAACTTTATTTTTCATTTACGCACAAGACCTCAACATAAAATGTGAACAAAGTGAAAGAATCTAAAGATTTTCCAAATGCATTGTATATTTCTGTACAACATTATCACTACTATTACTGTTTATTCAGTTGCTTTGGTGCATTTTTCAGATCAAAATTGACTTTATCAAAAATACTCACAACTGCGACATAGTCTAGTCACTTGTGCTCATTAAAAAGCCATTTCTTGTTCCTTTTTAACAAATATTATATGCCTTGGCAGAATCATGCAAATGATGTATACTTGTCTGCTATTTTGTCATGTCAGTCAAAATGTATGCATAACTGTCACTGTTATCACGTAGCTGTCTTGCCCCTCTGGTCTGGTCTTGGTTTGTTTATTTTCCCTCATGCTTCTGAGCACATGTCATGTCTCCACCCATTCAGAGCTGTGTCTCTTGTATCGTCAAGTCCAGCTGTTAATCATCAAGTCTCCTTATTTAAGTCATGCTGTCTTAGTCTGTCCTTGTTGGTCTTCTAGTTTACTTGGCTACTCGTCTTGTTTACTTGTTTACTCGTCCTGTGATAGTTTATGTATGTTATCTATATATCTTGTTAATAAATATACAACCCAGCGTGTACTTCCGCCTCCACCTCCAGCACCCATTACAGGAAGACCGACTTAGGCATGGAGGTAGCTGGGTTGACTAGGTATGCCGGAACCCATCTGGCAATCCGTTCTCTGGTGACTCTGGGAGGCGGCTAGACATGGCAGAGACCAGCAGCTGTAGGAGGCACCATAAGCGGCGTGCTCGGGGCACCTCCTCACCAAATGACTGCTCCTCACTCCTTGCGGCTTGCCAGCATCACAGCTAAGAGGGTGGACTCCGCCGCTACAATTAAATCTTCACAGTTTTTGTATTTATACTAAAGATAACTAAAGATATTGATCAAGGATTACTGGTAAATCCATTTTGTGGTGCTGTTTGTACAAACCATTTTGAGAAATACACTCACTGCTGTGCAAATGTTAATGATGATTTGAGAAAAGCTATAATAACATTCCTAATATTAAAATTAACATTTCCTTAAGGCTATTATGCCTGCATTGCTTTTGTTTCACCTTATGTCAATGTTTTTATTTGTGAGTGTATTTCTCAAGGAAAAGCCTGTAACTTGATCTAAATCATTCATACCACAAAAACAAGTTTTTATGTAAGTGAATATTAGTGTCATTAGAATTACAAATCCTTAGTTCCTAACTTAAATACAATGAACACATTAGTGTGATCAGAATGATAATGTTTCATTGATTTTGAACAAGGTCTGGAATAATGGTGCTCCATTCACTTTTATCATGAGTTGGGCAGTTGGGGATGAGGTTGGATGGTGATCATCTTTAGTCTCTATATTGTATATTCTTTAAACTTATATAGTGTTTCTCTTACTAAATTATGTCTTTTTCTACTTCTTCTGTACTTATGCTGCGGCTGGAACCTTAATTTCCCTGAGGGAACCCTCCCAAGGGATCAATAAAGTTCTATCCTATCGTATCCTAACATCTTGATCCCACTAATACTGTTGTCACTGAATGCAATCAAATTCTTGCAGCCATGCACAAAAAACAGTAGAAACAGTTATTCCATCAAAAGCAAGGCTAAGTTGAAAAGGATTTAAATTTGGATTGGATTTATAGTCATACTTTTACTGTTTGGACAGACCATTTCACTGCAACCCTTTTTATGCTTCCACTGTCAGAGACTGTTTGTGCTCTATATATACTAACCAGTTGAAGGTTCATGAGATTTTATAAAAAATTGTTCTATAAATCTAAAGCTCCTCTTTATCAGCGAAAGTCATGATTTGAATTTTAAATAAAGTGAATCACTTAAGAGCAAATCATCATTTCAGGAGAGATTTACCAAAATAGTGTAATACGAAACATGAATAAAACCTGCTTCATGGTTCTGACAACTGTTTTAGCACTTGGCAGTTGAATGTTATGATATAATGAAATAAAGCCTAAATGTTTTGAGGGGTCAGATATTCAGCAAAATGAAGTATAGCACATTTTGATTGACAGGACACAAGTAATTGATAATGTAGGAAACAGCACACAAGTGTACAAAAATATTCTGCCAAAACATTTGTCCTAACTTTCTGAAAATTTTTTAATTGTTAATCTAAATGTGAACAAAGATTTAACAGAACTTGTATGTAACTGACATAGGACAATGAGAAATTACAATAAGAGTTCACCTAAATGACCCTAAATATTTAACAGAAGCATTCAGATCAACCAGTAAAAAAACTAAAAATAATTTTAGAGGTCTATCAAAAGTTGTCAGCTCATCTATATTACCCAAATGTTAGGTGAATATGTGTGTAGTGTATTGTATGATTATGCTTATCATAATCATACTTAATGACTCTTAAAAATCTATTAAATTTCTGAAAATTTCATTTTTATAGTCTAAAGGGATTCAAAAATATAAGTTAATATAAGTAAACTTGAAAATTCTAACAGGATCCTAACATGTGTCCGAAGATGCTCAAGAATTAACGTCTAAAAAAATTAGAAATAGTAGAAAATGCAGTAGCTCCCCCTACAGGAACTATGTCCAAGCTGCACATGAGGGAATGTCCCCCTCTCCTTGCTTATTCCAGAGACAGAGAGAGTTGACAGGACACAAATTTACTAGCCGTTTATTTTGTGTGCTCATGAAGAAAGTGTTTCCCTTTGAGTTAAATAGCAATGTCAGTAAATATTACATCCATTTTATTTAAGAATGTTGTGTTAGATTTAGGGTTTATGTTGTGTATTTTGAGGACAGTAATCCTAGCTAGCACAGGTAGCTGAAAGAGTTGTTGTTTAGTATTACACAGTTTGTTCACCATATTTTAATGTACATTTTTTCCTTAGATACTAAACTGGTTAGGTAAACCTGCTTCGTGTGTATTACTGCAAGAGGTAATAAGTACATTGTAGGGCCAGTAATTACTTAATACTAATATTAGCATAGACACATGTATAAGTAATTTTTTGGTAAGCTATCAGAAGTTTAAAATATGCTTCCTTCTGTATATTGGTTGACAGTTCCACATACGCACACATACACACACACACACACACAGACACACATACAAACCCACAAATTAGATTCGCCTGTAAGCTTCCGTGTTCTGACCGACACCACAATTGTTGGTTCAGTTCCATACTTACCAGCACCCTCTGCTACAGAAATGGTTAAATTACATCAACCCCTGAGATGGTTTCCACACTATCATTCAATAATATGCCAATTCAGCCATGCACAGACCTCCTTTTTGTTAGCTGAATATACTGATTTGGAAAAAAGCTGAATCTATGACATCAGCAATTTTAACTCCAAATATATTTCAGAATTTTAGCTGCCTTCTTCCAGAACCTTATAAACTCTGAACATTAATGAGTAATAAAGACTTCTCCCTGCCTGCCTGCCAGGCTGTTAAAATTCCTACTTGAGTGCATGTTGAATATAAATTTGCAATTTGTACATAATTGGTTGATTACCTGTTTAGGTATAAAGTTTAATGCAAGGAAACCTATGAACATTTTTAATTATAAAAGCATCAGTACATAAATAATATAATGCATGCATGTATTTAAATATACATTGGCATTCCAAGGTTCAGGAAACAGTTTTGTTTCTATGAAATAGTAACAGAACTAACAGGGTAAAAGATTACCTAATTCCTAAAGGGCATAAAATTGACTTCGTGTTAGAAATTCTGATACAGCTGTGGGTATCTTTCAAATAGATTACAGCCACAGAGGTAATAAACATACAGAATGAGCAGTATAATTTGCTCAGTTCAAGGATGTCGCAATATTATGAAGAAGAGGAGGATTTATCTTGAACTGCAGGGTTATAACATAAAAAGATTGAGGAGTGTGTTTAAATACCACATAACATATCTATCCACATCCTTCCAAAGAAGAGGAGATGCATCTGTGGACGAAGGAGCTAATTTACACTTAAAATATACACATACTCTTACTGTTTGTGAAAGGGATACCAACTCAAGAACACCCTTACCCAGAGAAATGACTTCTGAAACTCCAGTAAAGTAAACACATTTGGTAACTAGTGCTTAGGCTAACAGCAAACCAGAGAGGTTTAAGCACCACCATGTTCAACTCAGCAGCACTTCATAACTGAGTCAGCCAACCCCAGAACACCCTAATCCAGAGAAATGCCTAGGTTCTAAAGATCCAAGGTAATGGTGTTGGTTTCCCTTCCACAGAATGGTAAGATGTATGGATGTTTTAAGTGTAAGTTAGCTGCTTCAGTTGCAGATGCAGCTCCTCTTTGAAAGGACATGTGATATGATGTATGATATGATATGATATTGATATGATTCTTGATATGTGGTGTTTAAACTCTCCTCTAACACCCTCTAACTGAGGGTATTTTATTATAACTGTCTTTAATCTACATCAACAGATACACTGCTGCAATGTTAACAAAGATGATGCCCTCTTTATACCAGTATGTATAATGTTTACCACATTATCAGCTACTGTCTGTGCTTATGTTTCCCATTGCTAATCATATCTCAATAACAAATAAAAGACTTTCACAAAATTATGACATGCTTAAAAAGCATTAAATGTGATACAGTAAATATGAATATTGTACAAAAATTAAATGTTAAAAGCTAAAAAGGTAAGTCACATAATATTTGTAATTTGTATCCAAACATTTGCAAAAAGTCAAAAAGCACAATGTTTTATGACCATGAAAAAGTTATATTGCATGAAAACATTTTCATCATGTTAACTTTGCACACATGCTCATTCGTGGCTCATTAATCTGAAATCAATGGTATTAAAGAGTGTATGCTGCTTTTGTTGGAGTAACTGTCTTTACTGTCCAGAGAAAGCTATCTACTATATTTTGGAGCATTGTTGTGAGGACCTGAGTGCATTCCGCAACAAGCCTTACTGAGGTCTGGATGTTGGATGATCACCACACTACCTCATCCCCAACTCAACTGCTGCTCCACAGCTCAATCCATCTAGCCCATAACATGTTTAACTACTACAGACAGTCCTTTTGTTGGTTTTGACACCCAACAGTTTATCTTTGTAATCACTGCTAGAATGTACTTGGAGACCCAAAATCAGTCTATATGTCCAAATTACAGTATATATTATTTAAAAAGCAGAATTTATCTTTATGCTCATATTGCTCATATTATATTCATATTTATGTGCAACATTTGATATTAAAGTGCGGTACCCTAGTGTTTCTCAACCCAGCACTTTTCCAGGACCAGGGTTGAGAAACACTGAACTAAACATAGTGTTATATCTGTATTTCTGTAAATTGAGGACAGTTGCAAACAGCTGTCACATTGTACCTCCATGTACAAGCATTAATCACTGTTTTAAGTTTGTGGTATTTGAGCTCTGTGGCAGGAGGAGATGTTTGAACATTAACATAAGTCTTGAAAATGTTTCTTCTGCAGCTCAAATATACATTAATTGTTAACTAGGGAGTTGTATAATCCATTTTGCTGAATGTAAATAGCTTCTACTTTTTATACAGTGAAAAATGTAGCCATGTAGAATCTTTTCATTAGTTCACTAGACAGAGAGAATGAGATGCTCCCTGCTTGTGTTTTCTGTTTGTTTGTTATTGAGTGTTTTAATTATCTCCAGTTGTAAACTGTTTTCTAACAGAGAACCTCCAAGTTAATTCTAACAGCAATTAAAAAGATAAACTGATGCTGAAGTAGCTGAAGTGGTGAGAAGTAGTGTCTGAGATAAATACTCACTCCTAAAGCAGAACGGGAGCTTGTTTTACCCAGCAATGCCCTATTTTTATGAAAAGGGTCTATGGGTGCAACTTAAAGTACCTGAATGCACTCATTAGAAGAAGTTTCCAAAAACATTTGTAAATACACAAATATACTCACACATTACCAAGCACCTGTCCAATTACTCGTTTATACAATCCAATTATCAGGTTATTTATACTGAAATAAATCGTGTTTCACCATGTATGCTAGGACAAGAATTTTTATGTAACCTTTCTCACTCTTTTAGACTATGGCACTATTATCTACAAATCTGCCTCTGCCAGGTCCCTCAAACCACCAGACTCATTCTACCACTCCACACTGAGGTTCACTACAGGAGACCCTTATAACACTCATCACTGTATGAAAAAGTTGGCTGGCCCTCACTAGCAGTACGACAGGAATCACAGTGGTTTATTTTTATTTATTGCTACCATTTTATTAGCCATGTCAAAATTTTCTTTTAACATATTTTTGTCATTTTGTTCCTTATATTCTTTTTATTAAATAGTACTTCAATGTACATTGTAAATACTCTACTATTTTGAAAATGAGGGTTAAACTCAATTTAATTTAATTTGATTGATTGATTGATTGATTGATTGATTGATTGATTAACTCTGGTAGTTGTCCTTTACGTTCATTCTCCTGTAAAAAAAATTTTTGAGATAAAAAAAAAAGTTTGTATGATTGTACATGAAGTAAAATGTAGCACAAAATCCAGCACCCAAAGAGATGGCCAGGTGATGCCAATTTTGTTTTTCATATTCTCAATTTCTGAATGTAATTAAAATTGGCAGATAAAAGGAATCGTACTGGTGAAGTTTTCCAAAAGAACCTAAAAGTCAAACCACAGTTTGACTCCAGATTTAAATTTAATACAAATTAATTTAATCAATTAAATACCAGCAAATTCTGGGAGCATTATTCTGCCTGTGAAAATAAGGGTAGCTTTAATGGTAGTGATTCTAAACACACTCCAAAATCCACAGTGGATTAAATTGCAATGAACTAGAATAAGTGCATGCTGAAACTGTTGAAATGGTACACGTTGTTTTGACAGTCTATTAACCTAAATATAATTAAAATCAGTGCATGCAAGATGGGTAAATATCTCTCATAAAACTAGAAGCCTTTTGCCAGAAAGAATGGGAGAAGAACTGAAAGACAGCTGTGATACTTGTAAAAGATCTTACCAAGTACTGACTATGCAAGGTGTCCAAACCTTTGCTTCTGTCCTTTTCCCTTTTTTGTCATTTTTGAACTGTAAATAATCAAACTTTCTTAGTCACTATTGGATAAAATGTACTAAGATCTATAGTACTAAGACTATGCCATAACATTTTATTTGAGTCATAGTGTGAGGGTTTCACTGCTTGTTAAACTGTAGACCAGCTCACTACACATTCTGCATCAGTCATGATTATTACTTACTGTAATTTGTGAGGACCGTGGAATTGAGGAAGAAGTGTGTTTTATCAGGATGCTACTTGTGATTTTGCTGTTGGCCTTAGTTGGAGTACCACTGGATAGTATTGGAATCCTTTCTTCCTGCCCAGCGAAACAACAAGGGATAATTGGCTGAGAAACACTATTTTTAGCTTGCATGTAGGCATTGCCTAAATGAAAATTAATTTTGTTGTCTTCACTGGTGATGATATTTGGGCCTGTGATATTGGACCTCTGTAATTGCAAGCTATTTTGTCTCTCTGGAGTGACATTGAACACAGTGTGTCTGGCTGTAATTTTCAGCAGCTTTCCAGGGTGTGGCCTTTCAGGGGTCATAGTTGTGCCTGACAGAGTAGGAGACATGGCTGTCTCTGGACTAGAGAAGTCAGACACTGTTTGGGAATAAGCTGGCATAGGTGACACAATAGGTGAGCAAACAGATGTGCAGGGACATTCTATGGAAGGACAGTCCTTGGTTTTGTTGTATGGTGAGATTGAAGCATTCTGGATAATGGTAATCCGTTGTTTTGGTAGCCCTCCACTGGTTGGGATAACTGCTGTGCTGGTATAAGACTGAACATTCTCTATAGTAGGGCTTGTGGTGGAAAGAGAGGTTGTGTTATAGCCCTGGTCAGGTTTAACCTTGATATTGAGAGTTTGGCCTTGATTTTGACCAAGAACTACATCCCTTTTCTTAACATGAGTTTCATTCTGTTTTGGATGCATTTTGCCATTAATTGGCTCTCTTCTCTTTAAAAAAGAACCTCTGACTCGCCTCATATTGTTGTTCAGGTTGTTGACATTGTTTATAAGTGAGAGGTTGGATTTAGAAAATTTAATATCATTATAACAGGGTTCTTCCTCATTTTCTTCATGCAACTTGCCATTCATCATGGCTCTTTCTATTGAACCAAGGCACTTGTAATTACAAGGCACATTGTCTGTTGCATCTGTCTGGACCTCCTTTGTGCAGACTTGAAGGTCTGAGAAGCGTCTCCCATTCATGCCAGGTCGAAGGCTTTTACTAAAGTGACGGTATCGCTCCAGCTCTTTCATTAAAGTGTCCATCTCTTGTGCCAATTCTTTGTTTTTTATTTCCTGCTGGGTAAGTTTTCTCTGCAAAGTTGCTTGTTCTGATTTCATGCGGCATATGGTCTCCTCTGTACCCATATATTCATGTATCTTTTCCTTCAGTGTTTCCACTTCTCTTGTCAGATGACTGGATTTGACTTCTTCATCTTTCAGGCGCTTGTAAAGGATGTGTTCTTGGTCGGACTGTTCCTTCTCAGCCAGCTTGTATTTAGAAACCTCCTTTCTTGAGGTTTCCAGTTCTTCCATTAATACTTTTGCTCGTTTTTGTTCATTCAAGTACCTCATTTCCAATGATTCAAACTCATCCTCTGTCTTCATTAGATCATCTTCAACAATTTTCATTTCCTTCAGCTTCCTCCTTAGCCTGTCCACCTCCTGTGTTAAATCTTTCACTTTGTTGTCTTCGTGCTGGAGGTTATTTGGGACAAGTCCTATCATTTCATCTTTAGTTTTGTTCCTCAAAATCTCCCTTTCAGCAGACTCCAAAGACTGAACCCTTTTTTTCATCATGTTGACTTCGGATTGTAGGTCATTGTTTTTCTCCTCTTCAGCTTTCAGCATGGTTCTGAGTTCATCCCTTTCCTTGATGACCATACACATATTTTCCTCTAGCTCTGCTTTAGATCTCAAAGCTTTCTTACTCTCTTCAATCAGCTTTTCAGTCACCAGTGTGACTTTGTCCTGTTCTGCCTGCAGTTTGCCAGTGCTGTTTCTCACCTTATCTTCCATCAGTTTCAATTTTTCTGCCATGACTCTCCTTTCATCCACAAGCATTTCTGTCAGTGTTTTCAACTTTGTTAAATCTTCTTTCAATATCAGCTCTGTCTTCTCTAATTGAATCTCAGCAGCCTCAAGCTCTTTTATTCTAACTCTTAGAACATCTACTTCATTGCACATATGTTTAGTTATCATCCGCTCCTTCTCCAGGTTACATTTTAGGGAGCTGCATTCTTGCTTGTGCTTCCCAAAACTGTCTTCTAATTTCTCTTGCTCCAAAATTCTATTGTTCAGTATGTCCACTTCTGCTTTTAGGTTATGACTTTGTTTGGACTCTTTTTCAAGTTTTTTGTTAAGGCTCCTGCACACATCCTCCAGCTTGAATAATTCCTCATCTTTTCCTTCCATTTCTAGTACTCGTTTCCTTAACTCTTCCACTTCACTCACTAGACTAGAATTGCCACACTCTCCATAACTAATTTTCTCTCTTAGCTCCTGGAGTTCTTCATCTGCCCTGCAGAGGTTCTTGTTTGCCTCTTCAAGCTCTTCCAACCGTTGGCTAAGCATGTACAGCTTTTGTTGCAGCTGTCGGTTCTGGTTGTCTTCATTAGTCAATTTGGCATTCATGGCCTCTTGTTCCTGATGAAACTGGCTGGCTTGATCATGCAGTTCAGCCTCCAGACGTAATATTTTGTTCATCTCCTCTTCTGCCCAGATCTGAGCAGCCTTTAACTTCTCTTGAGTCTGTATGGTAGAAATTTGTAGCTCTTGAACCTTTGCTGTTTGCTGAGCCAACCGCTCTGTGAGGTGCTTTTGTTCATCAACAACCAAAAGAGAAAATGTTTTCAGCTTTGTCAGCTCCTCCTTAAGACTAAAGACCTTGCTGTTATTCTCTTCCTCTTTTTGCTCCTGATAGGCTTTTTCCTGAACAATGAGCAGCTTCAGTCTAAATAATAATATAAGAGACAAAAAAGGTTAGGAGGATCATGAATATATCATATAAACTAATATATAAATGTTAGTTGGGTTTGTTTATAATAAAAAAAATCACTTTGTGAAAGGGGTGAAAAATTAAGTAAGAGTGTGGAATGTTGGGGGTTTTTTTTCTTTTAGCACAAGGCTAGAGCATAAAAAAATGTGAACAAAGTGAAAAGATATAAAGACTTTCTGGCACTTGCATTGTCAAACCTGAAACAAACATTGGGGAAACGTCTGAGGGTTTATGCACATGTTGGATTTTACTGTGCATTCCAATAGAAAATATATAGTCAGTCTGTCATGTTTTTTTTCCATATCTGACTCAAACTAGGCAAAGTTGCTGTAAAATCTTAAATTTGCTGTAAAACTTAATTTGCCTCTTGACTTGTTGATTCATTAACTGAGAGAACATCAGCCCACAGTGTGGATGAGAACACAGCAAAACTAACCAACAGCAGTAAGAGCACAAAAACCAATGGCTTTGTGTATATATGACAATGGGGATTCATCAAGCATGGCCGTCCGTACATGTGAAGAGAATCAGAGAAACCCATACAGAACAGAAACATGGGACTTTGAAATCTTTATATGTGAGATATGTTATGTCTTGTTTCATTACAAACACTTGCACTACATTAAGGATTTTTTTTATCAATTTTGTGGACTTACAAATGTGTTTTATAAATATATTTATTTTCCATATGTGTATAAGTGTTTAATTAAATAACAAAATGTTACATTTCAGTTTTTTGTAATGAAAAAAGTACTGTTTAGTAACAGTACCATATTGATTCAGAACTGACCCAAGCCCACATCTACACATGCCACTACGTGTCTCTATCAATCACATTTTTTTAGGAAATGTGCTTTCTAGTATATATTAAATCTCTTTCTAATTGTTACTTTTTTACTGTACCTTTTTGCATTGCAAGCACAAATATTTCCTTTTGGAAATGCATATCTAGGTTATATTTGCACAACATTAAATAAGTACAATAATACAGTAATACATTTAACAAAACATGAAACGCAGCACAAATGAATGTGAGACTGGTGTCAATCTTACACGATAGGAGAAAAACATATTTAAACTACATAGAATGATTAAAAAATATGAGTGATTAAGTATATAATTTTAGTAAAAGTCGTAAAAGGAGTTCTCTGGGATTGATCTCTTTCATCTCTGTAAATGATTCTTGATGATTCTAGGTAAAAGTAAATCAAACATGCACAGTGCTTTTGAAAAGATGTCACAGTTGTCCATTGAGTTATATTTCCCAAAGTCCTGAAAGCAAATCAAATACTCTGAAGACAAAAAGAAAGGGATAATTTTATATTGAGGCCACAGGACAGTAAAAATCCATCTGATAATTTCCCTCAGACCAAATGAAAAGTTTGGTTTCCATATCTGACCATCTCTCTACCTTTGTCAGGAATCTGCCCACATTCACATTCTCAGTGTTCATACTGAATTGTTTATGAACAAAAATCATTACACAGATACACATACAGACATATTTATGGGTTGTATTTTATCCTTGCTTTTTGTAGTTTTTTATGTTTACATCTGGTGTGGACAGAACATCTTTCAGAAATGCTACTGGAAATGGAAAGGAAAAATCTACATTATTTTTTTAAAATGTCCAACTACATATGGACAGGGTCTGAACTGTTGTGGTAAGCTGGTTAGCTCTGTTTTAGCTCTTTTATATATTTCTGTATGTTTATTGATTTTTAGTGAGTGTCTTCCTCTCTCTTCATACACTCTATGTCTGACTAGTCCAGCCCTGTGTTTTCACGTGTTTTAGGGAGTGGTTTCTCTACCTTTAAAACACAAATGTTGTACACCCCAGTTTTTTACTCCACTATCATAACTATCATAACCTCCTTGAATCCTTCATCATATTGAATCTGTATGTTGAATCTGAATCTATTTCCTGTTTAGTTGCTTCTTTGTCTAGCATTTTTTCCTGGACCCCGCACTCCCACCTGTCAACAAGTTCCACCAATCATTTTAAATTAATTTGAGTAATTACTTTGTTAATCCCAGAGAACAGGTTTTACTTCTAAATATGGACCTGTGTGTCTGTCTGATAATCCTTTTTAGCATCAAAGTATATTTGTATGTATAAAGGTGCATGTAAAACGTACTCCATCAAAGCTGGAAGTAGACTAGGGTTAGGGTTAGGGTCCATGTGCTTCTGGTCAATAAACTTATAAATTACTTGGGGAAAAAGCCTGTACCATTCATTATTCATAAGAGTGCTGGGTACCTTCTTAAAAGGCCCATAGTTGCTGACTGTTAACACCAGGAGAATTTTGCAATATTCTGGCCTTTCTTAATAATGACTGTGAACAAACCATTGATCTAAACCTGAAACATTGATAAAAGCTCAAGAGCTCAAATAAGACCTCAAATCTTCTGAGGTGTCCAAACTTTTTCATGGTGCTCTTTTCCTTTCTTTCCACTATAATACCAGACAAATAAACAAAAACAAAATGAATCATTCTCTAATGATATGTTGAAATCAAGAATCTTCAAGGACTCTCTGATTAACCAACTTTTAACAGTGACAAAAATTCTAAGGGTGACAAAGCATTTGGTTGCATCATATTTAATGGTTGTACCAACTGGGTTTCAAGGTAATAATGTTTTTCAATATTAAGTATGCATTTATCAGCTCATTCCTAACTTAGATTGTGATTGTACAAAACATGCGGTTGGCTCAGGGGGTTTGTGTAGGATTTCCACTAAATGATGAAAATAAAAACTAATGCCAGATATAGATCATATAGATTTATGGAAAATGACAAATATTCCACCACCTGTTGTAATGATGAGATGAGCACACATATCATATCATATATACATATGAAAATGGACATGCTGACAAATTGTAGAACAGGTAGAGGAACCGAGGGCCAGCACACTTTCCTTGCTTCAGCACACCATCTACACCTGCTAATTAGTCCTACTGCAGGACTTGTATCTACATTCCATGTACCCTCTGATTTATCACAGTATATGCTGCACATTATATGTTGAATGTATACATTTTTGAACATGTACTTGAAATCTCTTTGGAGGAATGAAGATAAATAACAAAATTGAATTTCCCATCTCCAGGGATCAGTGAAACCTACTGCTGTATAATTGTTTGTTTCTGGAGAAAAAAAATGCAGATTAATTCAGCTCTACAGTTAATATATGAGTATGCAACCTGTAAATAAGGTTTGATTAAACACACACACACACACACACACACACACACACACACACACACACATATATATATAGAACAGACTAATATGATAGTATAATCTTATCTGCAAAAGTTATTTTAAGTTTAGACAACATAAAATAATAGTTCACTTTGTTTAAACTTCAGAAAATATGCCACCAGAGTGGTTGTGCTCTATCTCTTTACTATTTCTATATTTGAGTTTGTAAATATATTCCTACCTGAGGCACAGTAATCACTGTGTGAAGCTGTAGCTGAGAGTCAGTACTCACATCTGCGGTGTGAGCATTCCAGCAGGCAAAACAAAGAGTGGGAGATGACCTCACTGCATGCTCACTGCCTATGGAACATTACATCCTTGGACTGCCCTTATAAGGTACTTTATGTTGCACAGCCTCTCACAGGAGGAGAATGAGCTCATGTTTGAGGCACAGACTAAATGGGTTTATGCAGTGTGAGCACAAAATGAGAAGAGAACAAGGAAGGGGGTAGTATGTAGTGAGGATCTGTATGAGAGAACAAGCAAATGAGAAAGAGTGTGTGTGAGGGAGGAAGTAAGAAGATTGTTGGTTACCTGTGTGTAGGCTGTAAAAGTAGTGCTGGCCAATATGGCCAAATATATCATGATATAAAGTATTGTGATATGTTGACAATCAGACAATGCATCAGTATGTCCTTCATCCACTTAAACAGGGCAAATTACTTTATAATGAGATGGTCAGTGTTCTTTATGCACTGATAATAAGTATGAAATGCTCAGAAATCTATTTTGTGTGTCATAATAACAAGATTTATCATGATACGATAAAATAGTGATATTTTACAAGTATACTTTATACTTTACCATATAATTTAACAGTGAAGACAAAAGAATAATGTTAGAAGCTTGTTGATTCAGGCATAAATACACACATGGCATCACTCTGGTATAATGCTGGCGCATGCACAATGCAAGGTTCAGCGTCTCTCAGAACTTCACCTTTTAGCAGTTATTTACTGGTTTCAACATTTTTTCTCTTAAAGCTTGTTTGACTTTGGTTCTGCTTGTAGAAATACAGTTTTTAACCACCTGGAACTTCCTTGGGAAATATCAGGTGTATCGTTGACTCCTTAGCTGACTCCCCCAGGTGAATGAAGTCGATGCAGATGTTGTAACCATAAACAAAGGCGAGGGCAGCTCAGAGGGATACATTTCTAAATGTTAATATTAGAATCAGGTAAAGCACATCAGCTGCAAAGGATTTGACCATTGTTTCAGAGAATTTTGAAGGAGGCCACCTTATTTAAACACAGACATTAGACTGGTTTGCTCGATTGTTGAAGTGAGGGGTATCACCTTGAAATGATCCAACAAGCTCCCTGGGCCTTCAGAAAGTTTATAAATGCATATAAGGCAGGGAAGCTGTTTTAAAAAAGCTCAAAAATAAAATATAAAATATATATAAGAAAATAATTCACAATTGGAAATCATTTAAAACATTTAAAACAACTGCCAGGTTGGCCAGGTCAGTCAGTCCTAACAAGTTTGGCCCGCAGACCACAAGATGCATAAAGAAGTCTCCAACAATCCTAAAATGTTATAACAGGTCCTACAGGTAGGTCTTACCACAGTTAATGCCAAAGTGCATCTACCATCAGAAAGTGACTGAACATGTTTGATCTTAATGGTATGTGTGCAAGGAGGAAACCATTGTGAAACAAAAAGAAATCAGGGCAAGACTAAAGAACACACAGACAAAGACCAGGATTTCTTGAACAATGTGCAGAAGATATGTTTGGTGCAAACCAAAAACTGAATTTGAGCACAAGAACCTCATACCAACTGTGAAGAATGGGGGTTGTGGATTAAGGATGCTTTGCCGCAGCAGGAAAATGTAAGACCGTCTGTACAAAGACTGATGCTGAAACATAACATGGCAAACAAATTGTGCAAAGAGGAGTGAGAAAATCTCTTTTTTTGCTGTCAATATCAGAGATAATTACGAAAGATCTAGTGTAGGAAATATCTAATTGCCATAATATCAGCCAAATGTGATTTTAGATATGTGTATGTGAATAAGGGGTGGAGAACATGCATGTGTGCGTGCCAGCCATATGTTTGTATAGTTCTTTGTGCCTGGGGCCTGATTACCTGGCAACAATGATGTCACTGCCCTGTAATGAAACCCAAATGGCTCCTATTACCCCTGCTGTTCTCCCTCTCTTTACTTGTCTAAATGATCTCACTGTTTAAGACAAAGCAAGTGTGTATGTGCAAAGGTGTGTTTTTACTGATTGAGGGACAGGCTGAGCAGACTTAACTAGATGAAGGTATGATTTTAATCTAGATAGAGTATACATCTATTCTTCTATTCATGTTCTCTGCACTTGGATATGTGAACGTGCCAGATATAAATGCTTCATTTTTGATGCACTTTATATTCTCCTCTGAAACACAAAATTTATAAGACAGTTTGTTAAATAAAAAAACAGTTATAAGAACATGATTTCATACCTGGGGCTTAAACAAATATTTTTCACCAGCATCAACAGTAAATTAAAAGGGAAAACTAGAGAGATTATGTTTACAGACTAGTTCATGGTTTAGTATAAATCTGCTCTACTTTAGAGCCCAAAATCTTTGAGGAAACTTGTGTCTACTAAAGCCTGAGGTGGAATCCTGGGTACAGAATGTTGTTTAGTGGATATCCCAACACCTCCTGAACTAACCAAATCCTAGAAGTTAAAGGTTAAATGCAAATATACTGCCTCAACAGTCATAAAAGCATTTCTATTTTGTTGTGAATTTGTCTTTGTCTGAGGGCAAGACCTGACTATAAAATTGTTTCTTCAGATGAACTTAGTTGGTAAGGGTACAAACCTTCAAATGCAAAGGCAGCATTTAGAATTGGAATTTATGAAAGAAGCACTGAGAGAAGGTTGACAGGAAAAAAAGTCAGCTTTGTCTCTGTCTAATTTGTCTGTGGTTAGGGTACCTAGAATAAACCAAGCAGAATACCTTTCCAAGGTTTGGGAGCCAGTTGGATTTCCTGTGTCCATTACAGGAGAAGTTTCCCATTTAATGAATGTGTAAGCTGTTGAACAGACAGGAATCTTAGTGCTACAGCATACTGAAAAGTCAGTGGATATTTTCAATACTTTGCATAAAATGCAAGCAAGAGAGCGTGTCAGGAACGGGTGGACAGAACAGATGACTAAGGTGTGTAGGCAAACGCAGGGGTTGAAGGTTTAATATAAAACATGAAGCACAAGCCGAACTGAATACATTAACCAGTACAAGCTACAGAGCTGACTGAAACATAAACAGAACATAGACTAACAATGTAATACAGTAACCAACAGAAACAAAGAAACACTAACAACATTCACAGACAACATTTGGAGTGGACTGACAAAGACAAGATGGGACAATGGGTCTTAAACCTGGCCTGCAGGAGCCATCTCTGCTGTTCAGGACTGTTTTGAGCACACTGACTGGAACATGTTCAGAGAAGCTGCTACATCTGATGACTCCATCAACCTGGAGGAGTACACAGTATCGGTGACTGGCTACATCAGCAAGTGCATTGATGATGTTACTGTCTCCAAAACCATCACAGCACGCCCCAGTCAGAAGCCATGGATGACTGCAGAAGTGCATGTGCTGCTGAGAAACCTGGGACAAGGTCTTCAAAGTCAGGGGGCAAGGCAGGCCTCAGACCAGCTACAGCCAAGCTCTCCCGGGCATCAAAGAGGCAAAGGGCACCTACACAAAAAAGATCCACAACCAATTCCAGGACACTGCTGACACGCACCGCATAATGTCAGGGCATCCAGACCATCACCAACTACGCCTCCTTCACCTGCTTGTAATAGTGATGCCTCACTTCTAGATGCGCAGAACACCTTCTACACAAGGTTCAAAGCACAGAACTGTACAATAGCAAGGAAGACCACATCTCCTCCAAATGATCAGGTACTGCACCTGTCCGCAGCTGATGTGCGAAGAGCTCTATTTAGGGTCAACCCACGGAAAGCCCCTGGACCAGACAGCATACCTGGCAGAGTGCTCAGAGGATGTGCAGAACAGCTCGCTGATGTTCTCAAGGACATTTTCAACATCTCCCTGAGCACTGCCATCATTCCAACATGCTTCAAGACATCCACCATCGTTCATGTGCCAAAGAAGTCTCAAGTGTCCTGCCTCAATGACTACTGCCCCATTGCACTTACTGGTCATGAGGCACATCAAAAACCAGCTCCCCTCCTCACTGGACCCACTGCAGTTTGCGTATCATCCAAGTCAATCAACAGACGATGCCATCTCAACTGCACTCTACCTGGCTCTCACCCATCTGGACAACAACGACTATTATGTTCGAATGCTGTTCATCAATTTCGGTTCAGCATTCAACACCATTATCCATCAGCATCTGATTGGAAAATTGAGCTTGCTGGGCCTGAATTCCTCCCTCTGCAATTGGGTCCTGGATTTCCTGACTGAGAGACCACAATTAGTCAGGATTGGAAACAACACCTCCAGCATCACCATACTGAGATCTGGTGCCCCCCAGGGCTGTGTGCTCAGTCCACTGCTCTTCACTCTGCTGACTCATGACTGTATTTCAAAGCACAGCTCAAACCACTTCATCAAGTTTGCTGATGACACAACTGTCGTTGGCCTCGTCAGCAAGAAGGATAAGTCAGCATACAGAGAGGAGGTGCAGTAGCTAATAGACTGGTGCAGAACCAACGACCTCTAATATTGACAAAAACCAAAGAGATGGATGTTGACTTCAAGAGAGCACCTGCATTACCGTCTGGTTTGGGAACTGCATCATCACGGATCACAAGACCCTACAGTGGATAGTGAGGACAGCCAAGAAGATCATTGGAGCCTTTCTCCCCTCCATCACCAACATCTTCACCTCTCGCTGCATCCGCAAAGCCACCAGCATTGTGGAAGACCCATCCCACCCTCTCACACAGTCTCTTCACTCTGATGCCATCCAAGCCTCCACCACCAGACCCTGCAACAGCTTCGTCCACCAGGCAGTCAGACTCCTCAACACACGGAGACAGAGCAGAACCCCCCCCACCACTCCTCACACCCACACCCACACAGGGACTGAACTGAACCCCACACCACTCCTCAAACCCGCAAAAAGAATGTACCAAACACAAAGACTCTACTGTACCCACCCAGCACTCTACACACACACACACACTCAGCACACAGAGACTGGAACATCCCTATCCTTATCAGCAGTATTTGCTGCTCACTCAAAAACTATAA
Organism: Acestrorhynchus altus; assembly: GCA_034509495.1. Taxonomy (NCBI): domain Eukaryota; kingdom Metazoa; phylum Chordata; class Actinopteri; order Characiformes; family Acestrorhynchidae; genus Acestrorhynchus; species Acestrorhynchus altus. The sequence continues at coordinate 16,278,954 of CM067523.1, forward strand.
ACTCTCTACCTCAGTAACTACTGTTATCATGTACATCTATATGTTAAAGTATGTTACATATCTCTTGCACCTTATCCTCACCACGAACATTTCATTGTACTGTTTGGTACTGCACTGTCCTGTGCTGTCTGTTAAATTGTCTCTTGTCTGCTGTATTTATTGTATTTATTGTATTTATTGTAGTGCTTAGTTCTGTGTTGCACCTTCGTTACATGTTTGCACTTTATGTTGTATTGTTGTTCCATGTTGCACCATGGTTCCGGAGTAACGTAATTTCATTGCACTGCGTACCTGTACTCAGATGTAATGACAATAAAAAAAGTCTCCTCCTAAAGCCTCCTCCAACATTGACATCAACACAGCAAAGCAAAGCACTTTTGTAGCACTTTTGTAAGCACTTTTGTAAGTCGCTCTGCTAAATGCCGCAAATGTAACACATGTCCAAACTATCTCAACCTGGCCTCTCTAGTTTTATCTCCAAACTGCTCCACCTTCAGTGTCCCTCTGATCTGCTCATTTCTAATCTTGTCCATCCTTGTCACTCCCAATAAAAATCTCAGCATCTTCATCTCTGCCACCTCCAGCTCTGATTCCTGTCTTTTAGACAGAGCCACAGTCTCCAAACCATACATCATAGCAGGTCTCACTACTGTCTTATAAACCTTCCCTTTCACACTTGCTGCTATCCTTCTGTTACACATCAGCCCTGACACCCATCCCCACTCACTTCACCCTGCCTGCACCCTCTTCTTCACCTCTTTCCTGTACTGTCCATTGCTCTGGATGGTTGATCCAAGATATTTGAAGTCATCCACCTTTATGACCTCTACTCTCCACCTGCCTCCCTCTCGTTAACACACATGTATTCTGTCTTGTCTCTACTGACCTTCATTCCTCTCCTCTCCAGTACAAACCTCAATCTCTCCAGGTTCTCTTCCACCTGCTTTCTACTCTCACCACAGATTACAATGTCATCTGCAAATATCATGGTCCATGAAGCCTCCTGCCTGACCTCATCTGTCAACCTGTCTATCACCATTGCAAACAAGAAGGGGCTAAAAACTGATCCCTGATGTAACCTTACTTTCACCTTAAAACCATTTGTCACTCCAACTGCACACCTCACCATTGTCTTACTATCCTCATGTATGTCCTGCACCAATCTCACATACATTTCAGCCACACCTAACTTCCTCATACAGTACCACAGTTCCTCTCTCGTGCACTGGAACGTATGATGCCCGTAGCCTCGTCCCACCATTGTTCTGAAAACGTAGTATCAAGTTCATTCTCCCAACCCTTTCTATATTTGTCCAGTGTGTGCCCATCAGTGCTTAATAGATGAGTATAGACTTTTGAGATCACAGATTTCTGAGATAAATCAATGACCAAATGATCATCACACAATGTCTTGGTGGGAAGCGAGATGAAGCTTGGAAAAAGCGAGGATACACAGTGTCGAACCTGAAAATATCGAAACATATGTCCTCGACAGGCCAAAATCTGAAACTAACTGTTGAAAACTGCGAAAATGCCAGCTTTGTAAAGATCTTGGAAAGTACATATACCTCTGTCTCGCCACAAATTAAAAGCTGTATCAGTCAGAGCTGGCGGGAACAGATGGTTATTTAGCAGGGGCATAGCTGGAGAGGGTAACTTTAAATTAAAATAACATCGAAATTGGGGCCAAATTCGAAGTGTGGAAAGAACCAGCAGGTTATCTGTAAATTTGGCAATCTTTAATGGTAAGGGAGACGTAAGCAATGCAAGCAGTGAGGACGAAGAACAGGATCTCAATTCCGATCTACACCAGAGCAGTTCGGGTGAATGTTGCCAGTAAAGAATTTTGTGTATGTGTGCCGACCAATAATAAAACCTAAAATTGGGAAGGGCCAGGCCTCCATCAGACCCAAATCTTTGAAGAATAGAATATCTTACTCTGGGAACTTTACCATTCCAAATAAATTTACTAATGAGTTGATCTAGTGTTTTAAAAAAGTGTTTGGGTAAGAAAAGAGGGACTGTTTGAAATAAAAAAAGAAACCTGGGCAGCACATTCATTTTTACAAAGTTAATTTTACCAATAAGTGATAATGGTAGTGACTTCCAACTCTGCAAATCTTGGTTAAGTTTATTAATTAAAGGAGAGAAATTGGCATGAAAAAGGGATGGTACAGTACGTGAGACCTGGATCCCTAAATAGCTGAAACCGTTAAGGGCGAATTTAAATGGCATTGTAGATTGATCAAGAGAGATTGCTAGCGAGTTCACCGGGAAGCACTCACTTTTCTGCAGGTTCACTTTAAAACCTGAAAATGAGCCAAATGTTGTTAAAAGTGTTAGAATTGGAGGAAGGGTGGTCAATGGGTCACCCATATACAGCAGAAGATCAACAGTGTAAAGAATTATTTTCAACTCCAAACCGGCCCGAAAAATACCTTGAAAAGTTGGGAGAGATTTCAATGCAATGGGCAGTGGTTCCATAACAAGGGCAAAAATTAAGGGAGACAGGGGACACCCTTGTCTGGTCCCTCAAAATATTGGAAAATACTCAGAGTGGTCACCATTGGTAATTACACTGGCTCGGGGAGAAGTGTATAACAATTTAATCCAGGATATGAATTTCCCCCCAAAACCAAATCTGTGTAAAACCTCAAAAATATAATTCCACTCAACCCGATCAAATGCCTTCTCAGCATGCACTGAAATGACCAGTTCAGGGATGGAAGGAGAATGTTTGGCATAGATCACATTGAATAAAGTACGATTGTTAGAAAACAAGTGGCGTCCCCTAATAAAACCATTTTGGTCCTAAGAGATAATGTTTGGGAGAACTTTTTCCAAACGCTGAGCCAGTACTTTTGCCAGGATTTTAACATCTGCATTCAGAAGAGATAAAGGCCTACAAGAAGTGCAGAGTACAGGATCCTTCTCCAAATAAGACAAATAAAGGCTTCAGTTAGAGTGGGGGTTAGTAAACCAGTTGTAAGTGATTCGTTAAACACTGATAAAAGCAGAGGAGCCAGCTTTTCTCTAAATTTCTTAAAGAATTCAACTGGAAACCCATCAGGTCCTGGAGCCTTGTTGGACCGCATACTGTTACTAGAGGCCACAAGTTCCTGTAAACCCAATGGAGATTCAAGCGCAGTTGCATCAGTAGGGCTAATAGAAGGGAAATCAAGCCCATCCAGAAAGGTGGACGTCTCATTTTCATCCGATGGTGACTCAGAGCGATATAGATTCTTATAGAAGGATTTAAAGATATCATTAATGGATGACGCATTGAAATGCAGGGTTCCATTAGAGTCTACAAATTGGGGGATTAACCGCGATGCTGCTTTCCACTTTAACTGATGAGCTAAGAGTCTGGATGGCCTATCACCATATTCATAATAGTTACTGCGTGTTCTCAGCAGGAATTCTTCAGCATCAGTAGTGGTGATAAGGTCTATTTCCATTTGCAAATCTGAACGTTGTTTTAGAAAAATGGGAGATGGATTGGTCGAATTAAACTTATTCAGATATCTCCTGAGTTAATTTTTGTATCTTAAGTCTACGAACTCGGTTAGAGTGTGATGTATAAGAGATAATCTGGCCACGTAGAAAGGCTTTAAGGGATTCCCAGAGGAGTGTGAAAAAATTTTTGAACGTTTAGTTGGATTATTCATACCCTTTACATTCCAACTCAAAAATCTAATGGAGGTGCCACGGCTCACATTACTCCTGTAAGAGTTAGCCACTTAAGATGGGGTAGAGTAACAAATAATAAAATACAACCTTAACTGACTGAATGGGAAAGAAAAAGGGGAAAGGGGTTAAAACACACACAAACAGGGACACCCACATATACACACATACACACACAAAAGTTGTCCTCTGAAAGAAAACACGAGCCAAATTCACAAAGCAGTTCAGTTTTCAAATTCTGCAGTTCTGTTTTGAATGAATTTTCTCTACCACAGCACTGGCGATCTCTGTCTTTAGTGTAGACAGATCCACAGCCCCAATGGGGACATCTGTTGTCTCATCGTGCTCAGGTGCGATAGAGGGCGGAGACTTGGCCTGCACAACAAGCCTGAGGAGAGATTGTGACGGTCCTGGTGTTTTGCTGGTTTTCAGAGGCATTGTTTTAACAGCAGTCCAAACAAACTTAAAACAACAAATAAAAGTATGGGTAAATAAACAATTCAAATGTAAAGTGAGTTCTAGGATTTAGAATATAATTGCCACTCCTCTGAGCGCTCCGCAAACACGTCTACTCCATGCCAAACCGGAACCGGAAGTCCTTCTGAACGTCTTTCACACCATACATACCCAGCACCTCTTCATCCCCTCTGTTCCCTTAACCAACTTGTCCATTGAAGTCTGCACCAATCAACAATCTCTCCTCTCTAGGGACACCTTCTACCACTCCATCCATCATGCTCCAAAATTCCTCTTTCTCCTCTGACAACCAACTTGTGGTGCATATGAACTGACAACATTGAAAATTACACCATCAACTTCCAACTTCAAGCTCATGATCCTTTCTGACACTCTCTTTACATCCAGAACACTTTTCACAAACTGTTCCTTTAGGATTATCCCTACTCCATTTCTCTTCCTATCTACACCATGATAGAACAGTTTGAATCCACCTCCAATATTAATGGCCTTGCTTCCTTTCCATCTGGCCTCCTGAACAGTCAGAATATCAACCTTCCTTCTCTCTATCATGTCTGCAAACCTTTACCAGTCATTGTCTGTACATTCAGAGTCCCTACTCTAACCTCCACACTCCTGCCTTTCCTTCTCTCTCACTGTCTTCTAACCCACCTTCCTCCTCTCCTCAACCTCAATCTACAGTAGTCTAATTTCCACCGGCACCCTGCTGGTCAACAGCACTGGAGGCGGTCGTTGTTAAGCCGGGCCTTAAAAAATCTGTTATGGCAGTCATATTTGTGTTCCTCATCATAGTTTTGGCACAAGGATTCCCTTCCTGACACAACCCTCACCATTTATCCAGGCTTGGGATTGGCATATTCAAAGTATACCCCTATTTTTTTTCTTTGTATCTATGCTTGGAGATAAAGAAAAGAGACAGGCTCTCCTGCTTGGTGAAGGGAAGGAAGTACAGCTCTGCCCCAATTACTTGAGGAGACAGAGGGAAAAAGAAAATATTTTAAAATGTAAGAACACTTCTAAGAACAATTTTGCCTCAGCCCATATATTGCTCTGCTTATATGCCGATATCAACCTAAAAAAAAAATCACCCAGTCCTAGATTCAGGTGCCATAAGTGTTGCCGTTGCTCTGGCCGCATGTGGAGCAGCAAGGCTGAAGCCTACAGTAGACTTATAGAATTCAACCACAGAATGTCTAGGTGGTTTTTAGAAAATAACAGGGGTGAAGTTTGAGGGCAAGGTAGGCACCTACCTTTTAGGTAGGCACGGTGTCCACCCCACATGGGACAGCGCCATCTTACTTTCATGTGGCATAGCCCATAGTTAGCAGGAATAGTGGTATTATAGTAAACAGCTGCTGACAAACCAGAGCCACAACCAGACCACAGACAGACAGGCTAAGTCAGGCATCTGCAGGCTACATCGATGCATCACCTAAGTTTAACTATATAGACACTGTGTGTGTGCCCTGATTTAAATCTAAACATAGAAAAATTAAACAGCTAAATAACTTAGCAAATATTCAGTCATCATATTGAAATTGTAAAAGTCATACCTAAAGTTTGGTTTACTAAATATATGATCACTTGATTCAAAAGCTTTTATTGTGAATGAAAGTATAAGTGACCAGAAATTCAATGCTTTATGAAACTTGGATCTTAGACCTGATGAATACTTAGGACTAAATGAAGCCGCTCCTGAATGCTATAATTATGTACACAGCCTGAGATCAGGCAGAGCAGGTTGTATATCTAATTTACCAAATATTTTAAATATTTATCAGAAACACTGTAAAAAGTTCACTTCCTTAGAGATTCTTTCCTTTAACATAACTAATCCAGTCACAAAAAATGCATGTTCATAAAAAAAAAATATTTACAGACTGCCAGGGCCCTATTTAGATTTCAAAATATTTTTTTGTGACTTGGCTCCAAATGTAGAAGCGTCCAGGGAAGAAATAATAATTGTAGAAAATTTTAACTTTCACTTTGAAAAGGTAAAAGATCAAGATAGATAACTTATTATTCCTCGAACCTCAAATCTCACATCATTACTTAACATGAGCTACATCTTATCCTAAATGTATATTCATCCCTTTGTTATTGCATGAAGCGTTTAATAACATAATTTAAAGCCCTATCATTTATTGAAAACTTCTCAGACTTAACGACCTGAATTTAATTTAACCAATCCAGACAGGATGCTAAATAAAACCAGTATATTTGAGCACATCAGCCCAGTTTTATCAGCATTACTCTGGCATCCAGCTAAATTCCATATAGACCCTTTTAAAGTTTATATATAACATGTGATATCACAATAATGTGTTCACATTCTTGTTAAGCTTTTACATTATTGATCAGTGCTAGCAAAGAGAACAAATCTAAACATTTTCTTGTGTTGTTAATAAAAAATGTTTCATGCATTCATGAAAAAGTTAGGACACCCCATGAACACCTTTGACTTTAACATTTAAAAAAATATTTTCAAAATGTAATTAATAGATTTAATTAATTTTCTGGTGGGGAAAACATTAGGACCTCCTATGCCCTAATAGCTGGTATTTCCACTTTTGGCTGAAATAATACGTTTCCAATAACCGTCTACCAGTCTCTGACATTGGCTGGATGAAACATTTTCCCACTCTGGAATTCTTTCAGCTATGCAATGTTTCAGCACCAGTTTTTGCACCTGGTGATGACCTTACATTTTCCTTAAGTGCCAATACAATAAAGATTTTACAGTGCATCCTATGATGGAGAGGTATTCAGGTCCTGCTGCAGCAAAGCAGTTCCAAACAATTGTTCCTGGGAAACTTTTGTTTTGGTTTTCTTGACAACAAGTGTTAAAAAAGCAAGACCAGTCTCTTTGCACACCATAGAAATCAAATGTGTGCAGTCTATTTCTGGAAGGTGCTGCACTTTAACAAGAGCTACCTGTAGGTCCCATAATGACATTTTAGTATTAAGAGTTATCTTGAAGTCTGCTCTTGTGCTGAATTTTGGCTGACCTGGTCATATTGGCAGTTGGTTTAAATGTTCTCCTCTTGTAAATCATTTTCTTTAAATTAAAAATGTATTTTCCAGGATATCCTAAACAACTCAAAATTGTCTTGTCTTCATTTGAGGTTTAAAAATCAAATATTTAAAGTTTAAATATTTGCATAATGTCAGGATGTGAGATGAACAGATGAACATTAGGGAAGCTGAGGTAAACACTGGGGTTTAATGAAAATAAATGCGAAGAACAAAACAAAATGAAACAAGCTGATAAAACACTGAACTAAGGACTAATGGATAAACAAACAGGATCTTGACTGAAATGACCAACAAACAGAGGACCAACAGAAACAAACCATGACAGAAACAAAAGGACTGACAAAGACAGATTAAATACAAGACAACGGACAGGATTACAAGTGAGCAGATCAGAGGGACAGTGAAGGTGAAGCAGTTTGGCGATAAAGCCAGAGAGGCCAGGTTGAGATGGTTTGGACATGCGTTGAGGAGGAATAGTGGATATATCGGACAAAGAATGTTGGAGATGGAGCTGCCGGGCAGAAGGAGACGAGAAGGTGGACATGTAGTGAAGGTGGACATGGAGATAGTTGGTTTAGCTCTGCCCATTGAAAACCATTGTCTAAATGACCAAATTGGAAAGTTCATTTTCCCCGCATCTTTCAACGTATGGTCATGTATCTCATCAGCTTTCATCTACCTAAAGCATACCTTATGCAGGTAAAATTTCAGACCCCTAGGTTTAACAGGTACTCTGCAGGCCTGCAAATTGTTAGTTTAACTCTGCCCTTTGAAAACCATTGCCTAATTGACCAATTTGGAAAGCTAATTTTTCCTACACCTTTTAGAGTATGGTGATGAAGCTCATCAGCCTTCCTCTGCTTAAGGTGTACCTTATGTAGGTAAAGTTTCAGACTCCTAGGTTTAACAGCTAGTCTGCAGGCCGTTAAAATGTTAGTTTAGCTCTGCCCATTGAAAACCATTGCCTAAAAGACCAATTTGGAAAGCTCCTTTTTCCCCATTGCTTTTAGAGTATGGTCATGTAAAGAAGAAGAGGAAGAAGAAAAAGAAGAAGAAGAAGAAGAAGAAGAAGAAGAAGAAGAAGAAGAAGAAGAAGAAGAAGAAGAAGAAGAAGAAGATTTAACCACACCTAGGACATGAAAACAAAGGGTCAGTGTTACAAATGAGACACAGATGGGAATGTGTGGAGAAAGGAAGGAGACAGAACCAAAATAAACACGACCTATGTGCTTAGGAGCACATGGGGAGAAACAACAACTAGAATGAGACAGAAAGGCAGAAGTAAACAGGAATGACATGATAGTAGGCCCCCCTCCCAAAGCGCAACTCTAGGGCACGTAAAACCACCACTCGCCAGAGCTGGTGAAAGAGCGGGACCTGAAACTGAACAGATTGGACAGACAGGACTAAACACTGACAGGAGACACACTTTACAGGTACTGAGGAGACAATGGAGACAACACTGGAGATACAAATTACCAAAATGGAGACTGGGAGAAACTTGACATACAAGACAGGACTGGGGACCTGACTGGAGCAACACTAGACAAGACAGGTGATGGAACTTGAGGAACAAGACTGAACATAAGGATTTTGAGACATGATAAGAAAGAATGACGAGACCAGAGACAGAACAAGTGACTGGACCTGGGGAATATGGGTCTGGACAGAAGACACGAAAGACAGGACTGGAGACTGGACAGATGACTGGACCAAGAGAACATGAGACTGGACATAGGGCATTTGGGGAACATGAGACATGTCTGGAGAAACAAACACAACAGGGGACTGGATTTGGGACAAGACTGGACTGGGTAATGGGACAATAAAAAACACATGGACAGGGATGGACATGTAAACTGTGACAGGGACAGGGAAAACAAAACCAGACATGGGAACAGGGAAAGGAACAGACATGGGTACCAAAACAGGAACAGATATGGGTACAAGAGTTCTGGAAGAAAATGGCATGTAACTGCCCACAAAGTGCAGATCTTGGGTTGTATGTGTTAATGCTCTTCACAGACTCATATCTACAACTTTCTTCAGAAGGACTTAGAGAGCTCTTTGGACCCTGGCATGTGAGCCCACTTCATCAGGAGCAAACCAATAAATGTTCTGGGCCTCACTGCTTGGTACTGCAAGTTCATCCTATGATACAGTAGTTGAGCCCACGAGAGCACTGCTTCAAAAAGAAATAAATTCCATTGGAATTTATTCAATTTATTCCATGGATACAGCACAAGCAAGCTTTAATGCTGTTAAGCAGACTCCTATAAATAGCCCTACTCTGTCACTCTTTGACCACACCAAATAAATTGTACTTTTATGTACTTTTAGCCTCAGACTAGGCAATTAGCATGTTCTTGACCCAGATTGATAGAAGACTTGCCTCACCAAGTCTGTCTGATGCTAAGCAGAAGTATTCCATTGTAGATAAGGAAGTCTTAGCTTGTGTCTGTGCATCAGAATGTTGGCAGACATGGCTTTGGGGAAGCCTTCTACAGAAAGGTAACAACTGTGCAGGCTTATGTATTGCTAGATGGTCAACATGACTAATGGAGTTTGACTATGAAGTCCAGAATTGGTTGGGCTCATTAAATGCCATTGCTGGTTGTGTATTTAATACTATCCAACCCCTCATGCTAGGGGAGAAGATGGATAAAATGCATGTGGATGGTCTGGGTCCTGGACTACCTGTCTCATAGGCCCCAGTTTTTTTGCAGATGGGACCAGCCAGTCTGACTTTCTGGTCTGTAACACTGGAACACCTCAGGGAACTGTCCCACTCTCTCCCTTCCTCTTGACTCTGTACACCAAGGACTTCCAGTACAGTTCAGACCTCTGCCACCTTTAGAAATTTTCTGATGATACATCAGTGGTCGGGTGCATCAGGGATGACAAGACCATGTGAGCAGCTATGTGGAGTGGTGTGAAAATAACCATCTGATGCTTAATGTGTTCAAGACCAAGGAGATGGTGGTGGACATCACAAGGAAGAAGACCACTACCAAACCTGATATCATCATGGGTCAGAATGTTGATCTGGATCTCAACAAACTGATCACTATCCTGGACAACAAATTTGACCCCCTCTATGACTTACTAGTCAGACAGCAGAGCACTTTCAGCAACAGACTCATTGATCTCCACTTTAGCAAGGAGTGGTACAGGAGGTCATTTGTACCAACGGTGATCACAACGTCTCTTCACTGATCACACAATGAGCCACCAACAGAACAGGTTCATTGAATATGGCCAACCATATTATTACTCATATCCAATCATTGCACTGACACTTTATCTACATTTGTACATAACTGACAGACTTGAATGGATGAACATTACTACTCTTCTATTTATATCTGTTTTCACAAATATTATTCAGATCTATAATTATAGATTTTCCACAGACAATTTACCTATACACCACAGACAGGCTTACTGATCCTTCATTTGTACTGCATTATTACTATTGGTTCCTGCATAATGTTTATGCAATTTCATATTACATACTTAATACTGAAAACAGCACATTATTGTTCTGTAGCTTAGTAGTTGTAGTCTTTAGTTTTAGTCTTAATCTCTTATTTATTCTGTTCTTAATATGTCTGCTTTGTTGTTTATTGTGCTGTTGTAATATGTGACTTTCCCTTCTCTATCTATCTATCTATCTATCTATCTATCTATCTATCTATCTATCTCTCTCTCTCTCTATCTATCTATCTATCTATCTATCTATCTATCTATCTATCTATCTATCTATCTATCTATCTATCTATCTATCTAACTAACTAACTACCTACCTACCTACCTGCCTGCCTGCCTGCCTGTCACAACTGACACTTCCTTGTATTTCCATGATTTCACCTGAATTTAGTGCCATTACTAGGGATGAGTTCAAGACCTCTTCCTACATCTGCTCAATGCTCATTAAATTGTGAGCTCAGATGCATAAACACTGGCCAAAAATGAAAGAAAGATTACACAGTTTTACAGCCATACATTGTGAAGTGGTTCCAGGTGCTCAAGGAAAAACTGATAGACCTTGTCCATGAAGAACACTAAGGAATGGTCCATACTTAACAAAGATGGATATACAAGCAGAGACTTGTTGTCTTTGCACCCAGAGTTGATACAGCTACTTCTCTTTCCTCACTTTCAGTGTCCAGTTTTTTTGTCCCTGTCCCTGTCCCTGTTACTGTTTTTGTGTCCACTGCCATCAGTGTGTTCGTTCTCATTCCATTACCCAGTCCCTTCACTTCCCAAGTCTAATACCCTGTCCTGTCTCATGTTTCCTGTGTTCCCCAGGTCCAGTCTCCTGTCGTGTCTCCAGTTCCCCTAGTGCAGTCTCCTGTTGCATTTGATGTTTCCAAGGTCCAGTCTCCTGGCATGTCCCATCCCCCATGTCCAGTCTCTTGCTTTCTGTCTCTGTCTTTCACTTCTCCCCAGTTACTGTCTAATCTCCAGTCTTCTGTTCATGTCTAGTTGTGTCTGTCCTGTTCATTTTCCCTTTTTTGCATGTCAGGGATCTGTCCTTTTAAGTTCTTATGTTGTCAGCATCATTTTGTTTTCCTCCACCTGTTCCCAGCTGTGTCTCTTTTGTAACCCTGCCCATTCATCATTGTGTCCCAGTGTGTAATTCTGTCCATGTATTTAAATTCCTTGTTTTTAGTAAGTCTTTGTTAGTCCTTTTTTTATTTACTGTGCTTTCGTTTATGTCAATTTGTGTTTCTCTGCATTTGTTTTGGATTGGACTGGTAGATATTTATAGGAAAATAGGGAGAAATACCAGTCATTGGAGTGTTTCTTCAGGATGAATTGGCATCTTTTTTCTTGTAAGTAAATGATCAATTTAAAAGTTCATTGTTTTGCAAATGTAATGCAAAGGTGATACATTCATGAAAAATTCCAATCTGGATTTAAGCCTCATCGTGGCACTAAGACATAATTAAGATTACAAATTATATTCTTGCATCTGATCAAGTGGCACTAAGTACAGACTTAAGTGCAGCACTTGATACAATAGATCATGTTATTCTCCTCAAAGGGTCATTCTCATGAAATCCTGATTCAAAGGGCACCGAACCAGAAAATTTTCAAAATGTGTTTAGAGACAAATTTCTTTTTGAAGATTTAATATCAAGGTCTTCTGTGTCCATTAATTTCATAACACTTAACATCTTTTAGTGTGTATTTATTTGCATTTTAAACCTGAAGTCCACAAAAAATATTAACGCAATGTGACTGTACTTCAATATATGATTAAAATTTTTTTTTTCAATTTTAAAAGCAGATTAACAACAATAATATATAGCTATATACATTTATGTTGAGTGTTTTTTTAAATATTTGGGTTTTTTATATATATTTTTCCTAATTTCTCTCATTACTGCAATATACTCAATATACTAATCAACTTGGTTTTGAAACAAATAGGTTTCTGTTTTCATTAAAAGAGATTAATTAATAAGTTTCATAAATTATGTCAATACTATTAAAAACAAAATATGTTTTTGTTTTTGTCATCTGATAATTAATTTATAAACACCAATTGAGAATGATGAGAATGATGATACGGAAATGAGGTTTAATATTTCAGAAAATGAGATTGAGCAAACATGCTCAGTTTATTACATTCATAAATAATCAAGGGATCAGATGACTTGCATATTTGTATAATAATTCATAATTATTAAATAATAATTAATTTTAATTAATAATTGAAAAAAGAATGTTTCTTTTCAATGAACATACATTAAACATAAACATTTGGTCATAAAAAGATTTCATATAGCCTACAGCACCATCAATAAGTTGAACTGGGCTCTGAATTCTTAGTACAAAATCTTCTGTGAAGGTTACCCCGGGTATCAGACAGGGTCCTTTTTCTGCAGATTTGTCCCTTTTGCCTTATCTCTCCTGTTCTCCCATTGAAAACAGTAGAGACATCATCTTGGCTCATTTGCTCTTTTTTCTTTTTTTCTTGTTGGGATGTGGGATGTGACTGGCATGTGTTCTGTTAAGGATGTTCTTCAGTGTATTCAATATTTGATTTTTGAGTTCTTGACAGTTTATTGCTTCATGCTGAAAGGAATGCTCATTCTGACTTATTGAGGAGGCTGGGATGATGTCCAGAAGTGCTTGAAGTTGTTTCTATTTTTGTAATATTTGGCTGAGTTGTCCCTGCATTGCTTTTTCTTTTTGTCATGTTGCTTTTTGGTCATATTGTGAGTTGTCTTTACTTTTACATTTTTCTGACATTCCTGATATCTACAAATGGAAAACATATTAATGAACAAAATAGGAAAGTATTTGTACAAAATCCATACTTAGAAATGCATATGAACTTATAGTAACTTTTTAACTGGAACAATTGTCTTTTTGTCTGCGAGGGCATGCATCCAAGTGCTGAATGACAAGAATGACAATTCAGATACACTAATTCTTTGCTACAGTTACTTTGTTTCCTAACCTCTCTCTCCTTTCTTCTGTACTCAAGTAGCTCAGGATCACTGTAAATATTCTCCCTAAACTTCAATAGCCTAGCTTTTGCTGCTAACTTTTCTCAACAGCTATCTGTCTGTAAGTAAATATATATTACATATTAGAGAAAAACATGTCAACCAAAAGAAAAAAAAAAAAAAAAAAGAACCTCTGTATCTGTGTGGTCTGCCATCTAGTTCTGTTTGTGGAATTAGATTTAGTATCAGTGCAAATGGAAGATTAGTTACCTCTACGGCATAATCTACTCTAAGAAATATAGTATAGAAACAAGTATAACAATCAGAAGTCATCTGTATAAGGCTTTGTAGTCAGTTTCTCATTACCACCTCTCATCCACAACAGGTGTTCAATTGTATCGGTAAGAGAGAATGCTGTAGCGGAAGATGAGCGACCCTGGCCTTTTCTCCTAACTGCAGAGGCACCATGTGAGCTAGGGAAACTTTCACTCACAGTTTGCATTTAGACCTTAATATAGTTTATCATAATCATTTTTTTTAAGTTCAAAATTTTATATATCGGTAATGAGAACCAGAAAGTTGTTCAGAGAGTTTGAAAACGTTTTATCTGTTATCGAGAGAGATATGAGAAGACCTACTTACCTGGTAAGAATCTTGAGTATTACATCCATTGTCTTGCTTAACTTCAGAAATGCTTTGAAAATGTAGTTCCTTGTGGATTTAAACAATGATTGAAAATTGTTGCGGAAGATGAAAAAAATCTGTGTTGGACACAGATACTCTTATTAAGTCCATTGCTTTTACAAATAAATAACAAATATTTTATGCTTATTTAGTAAAAGTGTTCATAGTATGATATGCATTGATTTTGTTTTTTTATTTTTTTAAATATAAAGAATTGTTCATAATGTACAAACATTTTAAGATGGACACATTGTGGAAATGAGAATTTTGCCCTAAAAAGTAAGAAAAAAAAAACCTTATATATATATATATATATACTTATAATGTCTATTTTAAAACATGTGTAAGGTAGACCAAAGGAAGACGTTTATGATTTTATATTTATCATTTTGTTAGCATTTACTTTGTTAAAATTCCTGCCACCTAATGGGCTTGACTTCATGAGAATAACCCCAAAAGACATGACCAGAATCACAGGAACAGCCCTTTTGTGGTTCAGATCTTACTTTCTTACAGTTTGAGTCTTACTTACTTTCAATTCAATGATGTATTTTCCAATCTCACTGAAATGAGATATGGAATTCCAAAATACTCTATTTTAGAACCATTACTGTCCAAACCTGATGATTAACCTAGGTGAAAGAAAATGGAGGACTGTAAAATATTGGATGTTACCTAACTTTCTCTTTCTAAATAGTGATAAAACTGAGGTTCTCCTTTTAAATCCTAAAACTGCAGGAAATAAATTATTAGGCTTCATGTTTAATCTGTCTGATTTCTCAGTTAAACCTGGTTTAGGATAAAAAATCTATGTGTCATAATTGTTTCAGATTTATCATTTGACCAACACATAGGTAATACTACTTGGACAGCTTTTCAGTGCCCTATCCCTGCATGATAAACTAGTGCATGCTATTACATAAATGTTGGATTATGGAAATGTACTATTGTAAGAATGTTGCAGCAGGAACCTAAATAGACCTCAGTTAGTTCAATTTAGAAGGGGAAGAGCCTTTTCTTACAAAGTTTTGGAATAACACAATGTTGAGATTCAGACAGTCACAGTCCCAGTTTTCAAGTCTTGGCTGAAAAGACTTGTTCAGTGTAGCTTTTGGTAATTAATGTCTCACTTTATTTAAAGGCCACACATCCAGGGGTTCACGGACATAGATAATAATGGTAAACTTCAGACAATCACGAGGTTTGTGATGGTGCAGCAGTTGGATGCCAATGTTTCAGGATGCTGGTAAATGTAAAAACCAAACTAATTGTATCTCTTTACCTTTCCTGAGTAAATGATGGTCCACTGGCCTGCGCTGTCTGAAAGATAACCTTGACCTCCCCTGCCACCCCCTCAGGGGCTAACCTCAGAGACAGACCTCAATCTACCCTGCCACCCCTTCATACTGGCTGCCCAAATATGACTACTGGATTTGGACGAGGGTAATTTTCCCACCTGCCATCACCAACTATGTGGAAATTTACACAGACCCTTATTATTTGCTACTGTTAATATTATGTCCATCATCAAGCTATCATTACCTCAGTACACCTAAGCATTAATGCAGATGTGGTGGTCCAACGTCCCCTTATGAATTATGTATGAGTAGTTTGGAGGTTTCTACCTCTAGCTCTTGTGACTGTTACCCTTTGGCTTGCTCACTGGGAGGTTTATGTCTTTATCCATTGTGTTGTTCTTCATGGTCTTATTTTTTATTTCTGTAAAGCTGCTCTGTGACATCATCAATTGTATAAAGCACTATAAAACTAAATTTTGAATTGATCTTTGAAGAATTTATTCTGCTTTTGTTTGACTGTCTCTAATATCCACAGAATGCTTTCTGATAGATGTTAATGAGGTCAAGATCAACACCCCACCACTTCCCCAATTCTCCAACTCATCCCAATGACATTTGATGGAGCACATCATTACAGAGAACACAGTTCCACTACTCTACAGCTAAGCTTTATACCCCTCTAGCCTACACCTGGCATTAAGCATGCTGCAGAGAGTCCTAATCTGTAGGCAGTACTTTTCTACATGGACTAGACAAGCTGTGTGTGCATTGATACATTTATGTGAGCACTGGATACAAAAGGTTGGGTGTGTGACAAAATTCATAAATTGGGAAGTGGTGGTACAGTGCAGTGAATGTCTTGTTGGAAGTGTGTAAAATGTGTTGCAAAGCAGATGTTAATGATGGGCAAAAAGGAATGATTGAATTTGGGCATACCCAAAAAATAAAGGTATGAAAGAAGTAGTTGGAGTGGAGTAGTAGTTGGAGCAGCAGTGGTAATAAGTTCTAAAGTTCAATGCAAAGTGTACAGATTATGCATTTCTTTCCCTTTGGTAGAGAGAAGAAGAAAGAAGCATAGAAAAAGGCTAAGGTATTTTCATGCAGTCAATACCCAACCAAAAATGTTCCATGAATGTGATTATATTGTTTTTTGTAACATCTGGTGAGAGTTTAGAGGGTTCTCATACTGTACATGCTGCAAACTCTGTGACATCATTTGGTCTGGGCATAATTTGAAAGGCAATTAATCAGCAGGGACTGTTGCAGACAATCAGATTAACATGCTTTAAGAAAACAAAAGTTTCATCCAACAGTTTGGGTAGTGTACAGATAAAGAGAAAGAGATCTTGTGTCTTGTGTTTGTAGCCTTACAACACATAGTGCTCTGAGTATGGAATTTCTAGCTTTGCTTGCCAGACCCAGAAAGGAAGTGATTGCATTCAACTACAATGCATACTACAACAATGGATAAAGAAGCTTTAAATTAGAACCTGCTGTGCTTCAAATTAGAAATATACCCATAAGGCATTGGCTTTGATAATACTCAAACATCTTCAATGCTATGTTTAGCAAGGAACACTAATTTGGAATAGTCTTGACTCAGACTTGAACTCAACTTTTTTCTCCTTGATCTGCTGCATAGTATGGAATGTCTAACCAAACCAGTCAGGCAAGGTTAAAGTACATTTGAAAGACTAATTTAAAGATATTTGCATACACTTCAGTTTCACCATATCAAAATGATCACCATGTATCTTCTCTGATGATACTTTGCAGCCATCTTCAGCTCTTGCTTTTGTCAGGGTTTTGTTACCTCAGGTTTTGCCTTCAGCAAATGGAATGCCTTTCCATTTTTTATGTTGAAAAGTGTTGCCTTAAGAGTACGTTTGGGATCAAAGCTTAATGTTTTAGTTTTTTTCCTGAATGCAGTTTCTGGTGTGTCTGAGGGGATTAAGAGCGGCTTATCATGGAAAAATGTTTTTGTCCTAAACATTATGGAGAGCAATGTATATAGTGTCATGGCCAAAAATATTGGCAGCTCTGTATATCTTTGTTTTGTCTGATTATTTTGTTTCTTTCTTTGTTCCCACTGACCTTTCCCTCTCCTGTTCCAGCAGGTTGGTGAACTCATCACTTTTCTTCATTAAATCGCTGTGATTCCGCTTCTCATCCTCCATTCTACAGAGTGCCTGTTTGTGTGCCTTCTCTACAAAAAGCAGTTGTTCCAACATATGTCTGTATGTCTCTCTCTGCTTCTCCACCAACCTGTCCAACTAACACATACAGATATAGAACACAAGCATCCAGCAGTGAGACCATGCACACCATCTCATTGGTGTTTCAAATGGTATGCTGTTTATATAAAGGCTGTAAACTACAGAAGCCCAGAACAGCAAAAGAAATTAACATTGTAGAAATCAAAATAATAACAATGAAACAGATTCACAAGCTGCAACATTTCAGTGAATACTCACAAATAGTGAATCAGACAGATAAGGTAGATACAACAATAATCAAACTGTTTAATAGAGTTAAAACAAATGGAGTTTGTCATGGTACCATAAAACCTTGCCCATGAACAGTGACCTAAAATCACAGAAAATTACAGTGCAACAGGGAATAAACTACAGTCACTCCTCAATCTGTCCTTATGGACAAGTACATTTATTGAAAATAGCAAAATAGTGATTTATTACTTTAGAAAAGTGAAAATCAATCAGTTCTGCAGTAGGATCTAGTTCTTTGGTAGGTTTCAAGACATCCTCAATATTTCAAGATTTCTAATCCCAACAAGTTCATCTCTTTCAATGTTGTACGTTTGTAACAGTATCTGCACTTCATAAATTTATTTTTACTGTTGTAATTTTGTTTTCTGAAATGTAAAATTGTTTTGGTGCTTGTAAATTTGTGTTCATTGCTGTAATTTTGCTTACTACAAAGTTTTATTTTCCCCTTCTGGTCCACCATAGCAAACATAAAGATGTTCTTCTGGATGACATTACGTTTACTAAGAGCTAAATCGTTAAAACACACATATAGTTAATTAATAATTATACTATAATTATCATTTATAATGTCACATTTTGACTAAATTGTATATTTTTCACTAAAAACAATACACTGATTACCCAAAGCATTATGACCACCTGCCTAATATGCTGTTAGTCCTTAGCATGCCACCAAAACAGTTAAAACCTCCCAAAGCACACTCTACAAGACCTCTCAGGTCCTATGATATCTGGCAACAAGACGTTAGAGGTAGATCCATAGCCTGCAGAATGACCTTCAAGTTGCAAGATGGAACCTCTGCCAAACTGTTTTGTTCTGTCCCACAGATGCTACCTCACAGATCTGGACCACCCTGTGCACTCAGTATGTGCACTCTATAGGGCCCTGCAAATTAATGAAGGCCCACATTCTCCTCCTTGCATCAGGTTAGGGAGAGTTAGTGTTTCATTTATACATATAGTGTTAAAAATATAGTGTTTATACATTGTTTGTCCAAAAAATATTCTTGCTTAATTTTGTTCTGTATACATTTGTTTATTCTTAATCCAACAAAGAAAGGTAAGTAGTTTCAGAATTTCAGCTGCAACTATCAAAATTGTCACATTTCAAGTTCACAGGAGAGGAATTCCCCTTATCAGAATTTTGTTTAGGGAAGTCTGGACCAGCTTTACTACTTCAGACCAAGATCTGGGGAATTTTGAAGCCAAGACAACATCCTGACTTCTTTGTCATGTTCCTCAAACCACAGTGTGGCAGGGTTCATTACTGTCCAATGAGACTGCTGTATACCACTAGAATGAAGAGGTGTATTAGGTGATCCTCTTCCAGTGCCTAAAGATATAGTTATAGGCTCATGGGTGGACATAGATCAATATGGAAACTCTGAAGAGATGTGGCTATGCATCAGAGTGTGATGCACTGTGCTATGATATGTTACTCCTGTAACCATCACAAAACTGTTTGACATAAAATATTTGACTTCTGCCACAATAGCCCTGCTGTCAGGCCTTCCCCTCTTTTGAAAAAGCTTTGGATTCCTGACCATAGTTTGTAGTTTGTTCGTCTTTAGGCGTCTGGCAGCAAGTACTCATCAATGCTGACCTGGAGAACTCGCAAGCCTAGTCATTTTGGACACGTTCCAACCCAGTCATCTAGCCACAATGACTTGGACCATGTCAAAGTCCCTCAGGTCTTCACATCTGCTAATTTTTTCCCCATATACATGTATAATCTGCAAAAAACATCTGCTTACTTACATCTTTGACATGCCACTGTTAAAAGTTAACAAGAACTATTTACTTGTGGTCATAATTTTTTGAATAATCGCTGTGTATTTCAAATACTGAACGAGACCTAAAATTTACCTTGACTCAAACTAGAGCATAGTAACTGGCAAATATAAGCACATCCAACAACACTAGCAACATCTTAGTATAGAATATTTTACTATTTTTGGTACTAAGGGATTTGTTAGATTCTGACCTCCACCATGGGCTTTTCATAGATGTCTTCCTGCCAGTCACAGCCTTTGCTTTGTATGGCATCTCTCTGCAGAGCCTGAAGCACTTTCTGAGGGGTGACAAATCCGTAATGGGCCTCAAGTAGAGCCAGGTCTATCTTATCTGCCCGCAACACCGTGATCACCTCATCTCTGGCCTAAAATAATGAAAAGATGTTCTGTAGTATTTTAACATTTAAAAATATTTTGGAGCTGCTTTAAATTGTCTTAGTAACTCAGTAAAATTACAATAAAAATGCAAGGCAAACTGAACATACATCTATTGTTTAAGGAATAAAACTGTATTGAAAATATCTTGGTAAATTTTGTATAATATGTGATATCAACTTAAGAAAGAATTAATAAAGGTCACATTGTAATGTAATAACTCAATTCTACTGAAAATGAATGTTATATGAACTCCAGTTCAGATGGTGCATTTCACCCACCTGCAACTCTCCCTCCAGCATGCTAAGCAGAAAGAGGAGGTCATCACGGGATAGGTCCCTGCCTTTTCCAGGCTCTCTACTTGCTTTGTTCCAGCTCTGCCCACTGCTGCTATGGTTACAATGCACCCTGTCTTTGTTGTCCATGGGTTCCCTGTGACAGGGCTGGCCAGCTCCTTGGCTCATGGATGAGGGCTCTGTATGCTGCGATGTCTGTTGGCATGACTGGGCTTGTATCTGAGATGATTTCAACTCTGCTCCATTCTCCATACTATTGCTAGGGGGATGCATAGCTGTTTGCCTGTGTAGAGGAAACAAAAGTTTTCCAGAGTGTGTTATGTGTGAGCACAAAATAACAAATGCTATGTATTAGACTTCTTTCACAATTCCATATTAATTTCTTTCTGTCCAAGTAACCAAACAAATACGAACAAAACACTTCTAACAAAACAAATTGGGATCAACAAGACATTTTACAATGGTAATGTTTGGTAAGTTTTACTTTAATGGATGGAACTTTGTACTGCAAGTGTTTTACCCACACACTGATCTGCAATTGTTCTGTCAGCCAGATGACAGCAGCACAGACACTGTGTGAGATTCCCTCAGAGGAACAGTCTCCCTCCTCTGCCCAGGTAACAACAGGAACTGGTTTGTGTATAGGTACTAAAAAACAGGTAGGTGGATGTTCACTTTAGCTTGTTGGTACTATATTCCTTGTTATATTATTTGTTATTTGTTCTGAGACTACTAACAGATTAAAGTTAATTTGTATTTTTACCTTACTTGAATTCTTATGTATCAGAAAAGTTTCAATACATTACTATATGGATCATTTAAACTTGATTAGCACCCCAATCAAGAGGAAGAAAATATTTAGCCAACTTAAAAAATGACACTGTTCAATATAGCTCTATAATTCAAGGGAACCATCTGTCTGATAAAGAACATTTAAAACTATAAAGAGAATGTGTGGTCCAGGTATACAGCGCTGAATTTAAAAATGGTAGGAAAAGGGGGTTGCCATTCTCTTTAATAAATCAGTTTATTCTCATCATGAAAAAACAATTGAAGATACAGGATGCAGGTATGTGACAGTAATGGGAACTATAAGAGGTTCGAAAATAACAATGCTTAATCTATATGTTCCAAACAAAGATTGGAAAGATTTTTTAAGAAGGTAGTATCTTTACTGGCTGATAGAGCAGAGGGAATTATTTTGATAGGTGGGGATTTCAGTTGTGTCTTGAGGTAGACCATGGATAATAGAAGGAGGACCTCAAATAATGATGGGTGAACTATGCTCCCCTTCGCACAACAACTCTGCATGTAAATCAGCATTCCCAAGAGCTGGGAAAGGAGAGGGATCAGACAAACAGGAACAAGACAGACATGACAAGACACAAACATGAGACTGAAGACCTGACATGAACTGGGGCTGAATATGAGAAAAATGAAAACAAATGACAATAGAACAGGGAATGAGACATGAGATGAGACAGGAAACTAGACTTGGGGTACACAGGATGAGACCGGTGACTTAACTGTCATCGTTAGCTGATGATGAACCTGATGTGCCAGGCACTGCTGATGCTGATGCAAGTGCAGCAGGTGCAGATGATGCTGAAGCAGGTGCGGTGGGTGCCACTGATGCTGAAGCAGGTGCAGCAGGAGCAATTAACACTGGACCTATGTCTAGCATTACAGATGATGGAGCACTGCTGACAGTAGACATAGAAGCACAGGCAGCTGGCATTGCCATAGATGTTGAAGTACAGGCAACTGGCACTGCTGTAGACAATGGAGCATGGGCAGCATGTCGCAGATAGTCAAAACGAAGTGAGCCATACAGGCTCCATGATAGACTCCAGTTCAGTGAGTCCATGCATGAGAAAATAACATCTTAGAATCAGGAACATCATGTGATATGCCCCTGATAGCCTCTCTTCTCTTGCCAAGAAAACAGCTCCAACCCTCAACCCACCTTTTAAGGGGCAATTCTCCAGTGAGGTGGAGACCTCTGTCATCTGGCCACAGGTTTTAGAGGTGTCCTTAGTGCCATCAAGACCCTTCCTCACAAGAGGACCCAGACATGGCCAGACATGTTCCTTACTACCACGCTACATCCATATTTTGGTACGTTTCTCTGAGACAAACCAAAAGACATGAAAACAAGATGGGAGCACAGCATGCTGACATGAAACAAAAACTGACAAGGTGAGACAGAGACAAAGGACCTTAAATATACAGACAAGACTAGAAACACCTGGGGCCAATTACAAATAGACAGGGGTACAAACAAGACATGGCAATGAGGCAGAGCTAGGGGAGAGAGAAGACCAAAATAAAACAGAGATACATGCTACAAAGCAAAGGACTTTGTGGACTAGTGCCTGCAAAACCACATTCAGATAAACAAGTACTTTGCTGATTGGACTAATCAGTGCACTGACATATCGTCAAATTAGAGAAGTGTGGGCAGCTGTCAAAAGCCCCTTTAAGCTGCCTGTGATGATTGAGACTCTGGGCAGGGCTGTTGGGTCTCAGACTGTGATTTTAAAATCACACCTTGGAGAACATCTCAGAGAAACATTTAGCTTTGCAAAGGAGTATTGATCGTTTGGGAGACCATACAAGACTAGGAGAAGAGTAGCTGCAAAATGGACACAACTCTCTCCCAGTCAAAATATTTTTGTTATCAGCTATTTGGCTCCCCTATCAGCTCTGGCCTTGGCAGATGCTGGAAATGTCCCCCGGAGGACGACGCTCTGGGACGCTCCCCCCTCCCCCTACCACCTGTTGATTGTAGACTCTGGCTGGCTGCTCAAGGCTGTCTTCAGGAGTTTGCTGAGCTGTGTTATCTGCGAACTGAGACATTGTCTCCATGGCGACTGATGGACATCACCTTTGGCTTCTGGGCAGGTTGTTTTCTGCAGGAGGCCCCCAGGCCTTCGCAGCTTATCTCTATTTCCGTGTTGAATTACGTGTGCTTTATGCTTGGATGTTTTCGATGGCGGACAAGAAGAGACTGAGCAAACTAATTAAGAAGGCCAGTTAGCCAAGCTGGCATCCATGCTGGAGAACAACTCCGAACCAATGCGTGACAAACTGCTGAACCCTAAGTGTATGAAGGAGCAATATCACAGGTCTTTCTGCTGCTTTTAGACTCTACATCCAGCCCTGCTCTCACCAAACCATGGACACAAGTTAACTCCACATACTATACAATACAACATAATGTGCAATACTTCTCCCATCTCTCCATGTGGTATTTTCTGTAATGATTATATATGTATTTTATTTTAATAATGTTGTAAATACTATACTGTTTATACTATACTAATTTTATACTTGTGATACCTATTATTTCTTGTACTGAGTACCTTGCTATACCTTTGATGCTGTAACACTGTAATTTTTGCTACTGTGGGACTAAGGTTTATCTCATCTTAGTCTGTGCATTCTAAGATGTGATGTGGCATTTACAGATGCACATTATAAATACAATATTTACATTTTTGTGTTTTTTAAAGAAATGCACAATACAGACATCTGCCTAGAGGTTTATGTTCTCTTTATGAAATAATTACATTTGTATAAATGTGGCACCCACCGCACCTGCTTCAAATGTTAAGCAGGAGCAACAGTGAGCCGTGTTTGAGCTTTAATATGACAAACCTTAAAAGAGTACACACACTCAGAGCAGCTATATGATACAAGCAGAGGTGGTGTTAGGCCAGGTGTCAGGAGTGACAGAAGTTGTGGTACATGCTACACGGTAAAATCCAACTGCACTTCTTAATGAACTCCAGTTCACTTCAAAAGATTGTGAATAGATAAGGATCACAGTTCATATTTATATATTGACAACATGATTAATTAATTTCAGACTCAAACGCTAACAAAGCAGACCTATTCCAAGTGAGCTTGAACCTAGGCTGCTGGGATGGAGGACAGCATTATAACCACTGCTCTATTTGAACAGAGTGTTGCTTATGGAGGTAGGGTTTATGAACGGAGGTGCTTAGTGATACGTGCAGGGAACTGAGAGATGATAGGGTTAAACAACAGATCACTAGAGGAAGATTGCACCAGTGATCTCAACTGGAAATAAAAAAGTTTATTTATAAAATAAATAAACAAACAACCAGTTTACCAGTTAACCAGTTGACCACCTGTGAGGCAGGATGCACAGACTGGGGGAAGAGCTGCGAGCTGGAGAGTTAAACTGAAAACAGCTTCTGAAAGAGAAGGAAAACTACAACTCAAAACCACCCTCATTTGGAGAGGAAACTAGAAAATGAAAACTCCTTTCAAGGGATACAAGGAAAAATAAAATTCTTTCTTTTCCTTTTTTCTCTTTTCTATTCTTTCTCTTTTCTTTCTTTTCTTTTCATTTGTTTCTTTTCCTTTAAAACTATGCTTCGAGGTAAAGATAGTCTCTCATGCTTGGTGAGGAGGGAAGGAAGTACAGCTCTGCCCCAATTACTTGAGGATGCATAGGGAAAAAGAGAGATGTTTTAAAAAGTAGGAACACTTCTCACTTGGGAGAAGGGACAGTTTAAGGTAAAAAATACTGGAATTTTACCAGCGGAATCTCAGACAGAGTTAGGCAAAGAAGTGAGGAGTGTAAGGCAGGAGTTGCTTAAATAAACAAAAGCACATCTGAATGCAATCGTACTGATTGTCAGATAGTTCCAGTCACTGACCTCCCCCTGGTAGCATTACGGGCGGCTCCTTACAGACTAAGCATTAGATTATCTTGTTCACAACCAATAACACAAGGACATTATGATGACACTGACATCTTCTTTGACATGAATGCTTTCTCAGAATTCTTAGTTACAGTATTTTGTTGGTAACCTATTGTATGGTGTTATTTGTAGATATTGTTATTAGAACGAAGAAACCTCTTTGGCCAGGTGTGATTATATACAATGGGTGTGGACCTAAGAGGAAAACTGCTGGAAGATTTAAACAAATAATCAGTTAGAATGGTGGTTAAATAACCTCAAAAAAGTTCCAAACAAGCTGAGCTGCAGACACAAGACATCTCAATAAAATGAAACACTACAGTAGGAGACCCAGGATTCCACTATTGATTAAATGCAGCTTTTAAGTGGCTACAGCATTGCATGATTTGCAGAAAATGAAATAATGCCTTCAATATAAAGAACAGTCCATGTGATCAAACGTGGTAGAGGTTCAGAGATGTTTTGAGGTGTATGCTGCTTCTAACACTGGATGCCTTGACCGTGTATATGCAATTATGAAAATCTACATGAGAATTTTGCAGTGCACTGAAATCTGGTGCTGGAATTCTTCAGCTTAGAGAAGGCACACTTTATAATCTGAGAGAGCTGAAGGTTGTTGAGAAGAGTGGTCCAGAATTACAGTAGAGAGCAGCAAGTAGTGTTTACAGGAAAAAATTTCAGTTATTGTTAATAATAAATAATAATAAATCCAGTCCATATCTGGAGATCTGTGTCAGATTAGAAAAAATTGTGGACAAACAATTTTAGCCACTTTAAGTTGCACCCACCACTAATACAAATGTGGAAAGGCAAAGTTTGTCTAGTCCTTGTAGAGAAGCACTGTCAAAAGAATAGGACTCTTTGGAGAAAATAAACATGAACCTGTTGGCACCATGCCTAATGCCAAGCATGAGTCAGAGAGGCATAATATATATATATATATATATATATATATATATATATATATATATATATTAGTACTCCTTCCGATTTTGAAACAAACAGTTGCTAGAATCATATTGGATGTGCATGGATTTTATTTCTTGTTGTTTTTATTCTTTTTTCTCCTAAAAACATCTTGTGGAGCAAAAAACGTCATCCACGCACCAAATTTATAGGGTAATTGTAGGTTGAATGCATCTCATCATGGCAAAAGCTCTTTTGAGGTGGAACTTAAATCACAAAAATGGTTGTGGATCAGGATTACTTTTTGCTATTGCCATTTAGGTGAGACTCAAAGACGCCAAGAATCATTCCTCACATGTATGAACAAATCACATGGCATGTGGAATGGAAATGGGCAGAGGACTAAGAAAACCACAGGAAAACATCAGAATAATTGGTCTTAGAAAAGGCCAAAAAGGCACTATGCAAGAAGGATTCTGTCTGAAGCTCTTTGGTTAGACAGATCTGAATTCTGAGAGGGCTACTGGGGGTCAGGTGCAATGTATATTGGGTCTTGGAGTTCTGATCCTCGGCTACGAAAACTGGTTCTTGGGACATGGAATATTACCTCTCTGTCAGGAAAGGAGCCTGAACTTGTGAACAAGGTTGAGCAGTATCATCACGCTCTCTTAATTAGATTAGATTAGATTTCAACTTTATTGTCATTGTGCAAAGTACCAGTACAGAGCCAATGAAATGCAGTTAGCATCCAACCAGAAGTGCAATATGCAGTGTTATTTACATAAAGTGCATGGATATAAATATATATACATAAGTATGGCATATATAAATGTATAGTATGTAGATTATCTGTACCGAACAGATGTGCAGAATGTGGAATGCGTGTGGTGGTACCAACAATACAGCTGAAATGAATACCAACTGTACTGTATAGAATGGGCAAACAGTATTACAGAAATTATAAACGAATACAACAGTAAACAAATTCCAAACAGTACTGTATAGAAATGAGCAAACAGTATTACAGAATGATAAAATGAATACCAAGCAGTACTGTACAGAATGAGCATACAGTATTATGTTGGTGAATGTGAATAAAGTGCAGCATAGTGGGTGATGGTGCAAAGATGCAGAAAGGCAGTGCAATGTTAGCGGTGTGTGTGCAGAGTTTGCGGGTATTGAAGTAATAGTGCAATGAATTAAAGTGTCTGTGCGGTGTTCACCATGGTCACCGCTTCAGGAAAAAAGCTTTTCCTGAGCCTGCTGGTGCGGGAACGGAGGCTCCTGTAACGCCTGCCAAATGGGAGGGTGAAAAGTTTGTGGTTCGGATGAGAAACGTCCTTGATGATGTTCCTCGCCCTGGCCAGGCTGCGTTTGTGATAAATGTCCTGGATGTTGGGTAGCTGGGTGCCTGTGATGCGTTGGCCCATCTTCACTACTCGCTGGAGTGCTTCCGGTCAGCAGCGCAGCAGTTGCCGTACCATACTGAGATGCAGTTGGTGAGTATGCTCTCAATAGTGCAGCGGTAGAAGTTCACCAGGATTCTGGGAGACAGGAGAACCTTCTTCATGCTCCGAAGGAAGTAAAGGCGCTGCTGCACCTTTCTGACCAGGACGGAGGAGTTCAGAGACCAGGTGAGATCACTGGAGATGTGGATGCCAAGGAACTTGAAGCTGGACACCTGCTCTACTGCAGCTCCGCTGATGTAGATAGGAGAGTGCAGGTTTCTAGACCTCCTGAAGTCCATGATGATCTCCTTGGTTTTGTTTGTGTTGAGCTCCAAGTTTTTTTCTTGGCACCACAGCGACAGATGCTGTACCTCATCCCTGTAGGCCGTCTCATCATCGTCTCTGATCAGGCCTATCACCGTGGTGTCATCCGCGAACTTGACTATGGTGTTAGAACCATAAACAGGCACACAGTCATGGGTGAACAGAGGGTACAGCAGTGGGCTCAGTACACAATCTTGAGGTACACCAGTGTTCAAGGTGATGAATGAGGAGGAGAGGTTGTCTAATTTAACAGACTGGGGTCTGTCAGTCAAAAAGTCCGAAATCCAGTTACAGAGGGATGTGCTGATACCCAGATGGTTGAGTTAGGAGATCAGCTTGGAAGGGATCACTGTGTTGAATGCTGCGCTGAAATCAATGAACAGCATTCTGACGTAGGAGTTCTGGCAGTCCAGGTGGGTCAGTGTAGTGTGAAGTGCTGAGGAGACGGCATTCTCAGTTGACCTGTTGCTATGGTAGGCAAACTGATGTGGGTCCAGTGTAGCAGATGAGCAGGATTTCAAGTGAGAAAGAACTGTCCATACAGTTGTCGATGTGTTCCAGGACAGAGTTGGTGTAAGTGTCGAGATATTGATATGTGAGTCTGTGGTGCCCAGGCAGCATACTCACTCCAGTCGGTGTGCTGGAATTGGTGCTGAAGAGTGGAGTCAGCTCCATCCATCCAGATCTTTACGGACCTGGTTGTAGGTTTTACCCGCTGGATGACTGGAGTATACTTGGGGAGCAGGAACAGAGAGAGATGGTCAGATTGTCCCAGGTGGGGGAGGGGTGTGGCTTTATATGCATCAGCCACATTGGTGTAAACATTGTCCAAAGTTTTCTGTCCCCTTGTGGTGCAGAGAACATTCTGATAAAGTTTTGGAAGTCCAGATCTCAGGTCACTGTGGTTAAAGTCCCCTGTTACAATGAGGGCTCCGTCCGGGTGCACAGTTTGCAGTTTGCTAATGGCAGCACAAAGATGTTCCATAGCTGCATTAGCATTAGCATCCGGAAGCACGTAGACTACAGCAGCGTGAATACAGGTGAACTCACGGGGTAGGTAGAAGGGTCTACACTTGATGATCAGGAACTCCAGATCAGCAGAGCAGTGGGTTTCCATTACGACAGAGTCCGTGCACCATGCTTTGTTTACATAGATACAGTTTCCCCCGCCGCACTTAGCCTCGGCTGATCTGTCGGCTCTGAACAGTGCCTGTCCCTCTAGCTCCACCACGCAGTTTGCCACGTCGCTGCTCAACCATGTTTCAGTCAAAAACATGAGATTGCAGTCCATAAACGTTCTCTTTGTGAGGGTCCAGATCTTTAACTCATCCAACTTTCCCGGCAGCGAGCAAACATTGGTGAGAAAGATCCTGGGAAGCGGCTCGTTAGGTCCCGGAGTCCGGATCATCACTGGAGGAAGCTGGACGAAGTTGAACGGATGGTCAAAACCGGTGTTTAAGCAGCGAATGTTGATATTCTGAAGCTCTTGTTTGGAGTAGCTATAATTTGCACGAGTGATTTGCGCAAAAACGCTGGAGATAATTGTGTAAATAAACACTGAATTGCAAAAACTGGAAAGACGCTGAGCCTTACGGTGTGGTTGCGACGCCATCTTGGTCATGTTAGATCAAATAATCTAAACCTGTTGTCTGTTCCGCGCTCCCATTTAAAGACTCAAGGTGATAAAGCGTTTGAGGTCATTGCTCCTAGACTATGGAATACTCTACCACATTTTTTGAGAGTTGCTGTGTCAGTGGAGTTTTTTAAAAGGCAGTTAAAGATTTATATGTTTAGACAGACTTTTAGTTAATTTATCATGTATTGTTTCAGGATTTTACAATGTGTTTTATGTTTAATGTTTCTGTTTGTTTTTGTGTTTAATGTTTCCATTTGTTTTTGTGTTTAGATTCTCTGTAAAGCACTTTGTGACATCTGTCTGAGAAAAGTGCTATATAAATAAATTGTACTTACTTACAGTACCAACTAGATATAGTTGGTCTCACCTTGACACAGTGTGGTCACTGGAACCAATCTCTTTGAGAGGGGAAGGACTATATTTTATTTTGGAGATACCCATGGAGAGAGGCATAAGGCAGGAGTGGGCTTACTTATACAGTAGCTCCCCAGCTCTCCAGCTCTCTCTCTCAGGGTTCTCTCCAGTGGATGAGATGGTTGTTTCCCTACGTTTTCGGACTGGAGACCAGGCTCTCAGTCAAGGCTGTTATTCTGAAGTGTCATGCACATTGGAGCTTTCTGGACAATATGGCCACTCTTCAGGAGGTAGAAAAAGGAAAGCTAGATTTCACTTATTGGGTTGTGCTAACTTCACTAGAGTTTCATCTGCTGGGTTTGAGTTGCAGTTTGCATACAGCCACATTCTGGGGTCAGTAAGGTCCTGGATTTCCAACAATGACCTTAAAAAAGCAGAATTCTGAGTTCAGCAAGGTGAGCATCATAGTTGAGCCTGACCACAGGAAAGTGTTTCTGACTGGAATTATAAGCTACCTATAAGTAACAATCAGTTTTGTAAGCTGTGATCCAGTGACCACTGTACAAAGCTCTAATTTTGGCATGGAATGTTGTCTCATTGGAGCATCTCGTAATCTGGCCAGCAGGAATTCTAAGTGAACCCTACCTTGATGGTCTTCTGAGTGTAAGTAGGCCACAGATCCATATGCTCTTTTGGATTCATCACAGAAATTGTGCACATCTCTGACAACATTTGACTGATCCATGCATGAAGAGACATAACAGTGAGGTTATGCTCGATAGGCCTGGTAGCACAGCCCCCATGCTGCCATGCTTATAGCAGGTTCTGCATTAGGTGGGGATCATCCCACTCCCTTGGTTTGTCCCAGAGCCTCTGAAATATCAAATCAAATCAACATTTATTTGTATAGCACTCTTCACAAGTGAAGTTGTCACAGAGCTGTCCATGAACCCTTGGATCTGCAGCCTGTAACTAATCTAAGACATAAATGAACAAATGCTACAAGTAAGGTTTTTAGTAAGTAAGTAAGTATTTTTAACTAACTGAAGTCTATTTAGGTTGCATTGCAGTAATCTAACCTTCAGGTAATAAAAGCATGCATTACGTCTGATAATTTTTCCTTGCAATTTAGGACCCAAAAGGTGGTTATCTGCTTTGTTACTATTTAGAAGGAAGAAGTTATGCAACATCCAAGCTTTTATGTCTTTTATACAGTCTTTCATTTTCTTTAATCTAATTTTATCATCAGATTTGGCTGATATATACAATTGAGTATTGTCTGCATAACAGTGGAAGTTAATGCCATGTCTGTTTATTACTGTGCCAAGGGGTAGCATGAGCAAAGAGTGAACAGTAGTGAAAATAGAGATTAAAATAGAGCCTTATGGGATTCCATGTCTCATTTCAGTGAGACTGGAAGATACACCATTTACATTTACAAATAGAACACGATCGGGTAAGTAAGATCTGAACCATGAGAGCGCTGTCCATGTGATTTTGACCACACATTCTAATCTTTCTAGGAGAACAGTGTGATCTAGTGCATTAAATGCTGCACTTAAATCTAGCAGCACAAGTAGGGACACAAGTAGGGACACAAAGGGACGATTTTCATCTGTTTAAATTACTTTATATTAAGTGGTGCTACATTGTCCAATGTTGATCTGATGTTATTCTGTAAACACACTGCTATGTCTGCATCAAATTCACAAAATTCTTTTAAAAACTCAGAGTAGGGTCCTTGAGGTCTATATACATTAATTAATGACAGAGCATTCTTGTTTGTGGCTGGATTAGTTATGTTAATAGCCAGAAGTTCAAAGGAAGTGAAGTTGTTATAGTGTATCTGATCAATTTCTAAAATATTTTTGGTAGATTATACAGACTCCACCTCCTCTACCTGATAGTCTAGGGTTGTGCACATAATTATAACCTTCAGGTGTGGCTTCATTTAGTGCAAGGTATTCATCAGGTCTAATCCAAGTTTCATTGAGGCACAAAACCTTGAGCTTTTGTTCATTTATAATTTCATTCACAATGACTGCCTTTGAATTGAGTGATCTAATATTGAGTAGACCAAACTTCAGATTTGAGGTGTTACTTTTATGATTTAAATATGAAGTCTGGATATTGCTAAAGATTTTAAGACAGGCTGTTTTTGTTTTTCTGTGTTTAGCTTTAGTTCGGGGCACAGACACAGTCTCAATACTGTTGAACCTAGGAGACACCTCGAAGCAACTCACAGACAGTCGGTTTAGCCTGTCTGTCTGCAGCCCGGTCCTGGCTCTGGTATGTCAGGAGCTGTTAATGCTACTCTGCCAACTAATATCACCGTCACTTGTGTAGTAAAAGGCAGGATGAATCCCAGAGGATCATATTGTCTGGCCAGTATTTAATACATAATGTGCATGGCTGCTGGCTCACCTGTTTGAGAATGGTATCTGTAACCTAAGGTGTCAGAGAATCAATTCCAATTGAGTCCCAAGTTGTACATGCCCTATAGAGGAGATTAGATACAGTTGATCTGTTCCAATATAGAAGAAGGACTTGACATTATCAAATGCCTCTAAAGGTAGGCCATGTAGATACTTGTATCTCCTTTGTAATATGGCTGCTAACACAAGACACTGTGCTATGAACATTCCTTTCAGATCAAAATTAAACTTGGGCTGGGGTACTTGAGAGATGCTGAAGGAGACTGTGGACCCATAAAGTGTTTGAGTATCCTGTCTGATGTTGTTTGCAATGAAAGCTTTTCAGGAATATCTTTAAAGCCTAGTTTGCTAGCTGCATAGAGCAGAATAGTTTTCTCACGAACAGTATGGCCGCACTTTTTTTCTTTCTCTTGTTTGGCCCCATGAAGAACTGTGGCCAATCTAGCTGAGGCTGAAAAAAGTCAGCACCACATTGGTAGTACAGGTGTCTACAAAAATCTGAATGCAGCTCAGAAGGAAGTTTGCTTAACACCTTCAGCAGCCAATATCTCAAACATGCCACAAAGAACTTGAATTTGCAGCAAATATTTCAGGAGTATGGCATGCTGGAATTCAAATATGACTCAGCTGGCAATAAGTTCTCTAAAGTATTCTTTAGTTTGCAAACTCAGAAGAGTCACAATGAACAAAAGCAGGAATCCTTTACTTGGAACCTAAGTAGGTTTTCTCCTGCATGACAGATTCTTGGATACACTTAGGAGAGAAGGTGTACTTGCCCATGGGAAAGGGCGATGACTGACAGTGAAGTGGCACACAAGACAACTGCAATGACTGTGGACAGTGATCAGCAGAGAATGAATGTTTGTTGTAGGGCTCAGGGGGAGGTACAGAAGGAATGGTTGAGGTTTTGCTTTATACGGGTTTTAGTAGAATATGGAAGTACTGTGGATTCATATGTTTGTTGATCAAGGGTACTCCTCACACACAAGAGTTGCTGGTTCTGGCAACACTTTACCATCAGAATTTGTCATGTTCCAAATGTCTAATAAGATATGTGTGACTTGATTGCTGGTACTGGAGTAGTGTCAGAACCAGGAGGTAAATGCATTAGAGTATGGGGCCTGTGTAGAAGAGGCAAATTTTGGTGAAGATTAAGAAGTTGCAGCTGGCTGAGAGCATGTATTCATTCTCACACTTCCAACTGAGGACACATCTTTATGTCTACATGCTCTTATATGATTCTACACTCTATGACAATCTCTGGATCAGCTGGAGGTCAGGTTCAAGATCAGGATTAGCATGAATGTCTTGCAGTTCCTCCATGAAGGCACTCTCCTCTTATCATAGTAATTACTGTCTCTGTGTGAAGCAGCAGACATTTCAGGGTGTATCGTTAAAGAACCTTCTTCATTTTGAGTATTATTCTGACTGTTTGAGCTGAATTTGGCAGTGAAGAGCTATTATGTTGTCCAATAAGGTTTACTTGGTAGGTTTTTTGCTTTGGGCAAACAAACTAAATAAATACATCACTGTTACCTTTACAACATGCCATGAGTAGCCCACAGAAAGCAACAAATCCAACTCGAAAGACCAAAATGTGTTGGTAAATCAGTATTAGTAGGACAGAATTAGGCACTCTGGAGCACTGGCACTAGATGAGGGGTGTTGATCAAAATACAGAGACAAACGTTAAGAGCTTTACTTGAATTCCTCTTCATTACAGCATACAATGGGAGTGAAAAAACTGTATGTGTGTGTGTGTATGCGTGTACTCTCTGTACTGCTTACTCTGATACTACTAAACACAACTAGAGGTGAACTGCACCCTCTAGTGGTCTTTGTAACGCTAGTTATCTAAAGCTGTACACACTGCACAATGATCATTCAGGAATTAAATTGTCCTTCTTGGGCCCAAATGCTCACTCACATTCAAACTTTTATTTCTTTTATTTCTTTCATTTAGGTTCTGTTTGTGAGGATCAAATACAGGGGAAAAATCCTTTTAATTTTTTAGTTTTTTTAATGTGTTCATGAGTGCTGGGGATAAAAAAAATCAATCACACTTTAGAATCCCTGATTGAACAAGTTCTTTTCTAAAGGGGTACACAATTTAGAACAGATACATAAAAGTATTCAGTTGTTACACAGCATTTTCCAACAGCTGCGTTTAGGCATCCTGGGTATCCTCCAAACCTCTCTAAACCTCCTCAAAAATAAGTCAGTCACTATGCAGCTTGTGTGTGGATGTTTGGGGAATTCTTTCATGAAAATCAGCATGATTGTTCATCCAAAAGGCACAAATGTACCAAAAACCTCTTCAGCATCAAATTTTAGACTAGGGAAGTTGTTTTAGAGAGCCAGGTCAGTGAGTTAAATGCATTGTCACATTTATGTTTGTGTGTGTTTGTGTGTGTGTGTGTGTGTGTGTGTGTATCAGTTCTTGGTGATTGTTCATTGAGTTCATATAATCATTAGTGTTATAATGAGATTTGTCTGTTGAAGTCTATAGTGCCAATACAGTAAATGTGGTTTATATATTTAAGAAAATATTACTGGAATATAGTAAAGCCTATGGATTATTACATGTGTAATATGCAAGTTGTTATACTTCTAAGTGAAGAACAGAAAAGAGGTTTTTGTTTCATATTCATGAGATTTGTGTGTATTTCTGTATGAAAAGAGTAATAATAGAGTTGAGTTTGAAATGTGTTTATTAAAAAAAACAAACTTGGGAGCTTGTTCAACTTAACCCGGCGCTATGTAGACTGATCACTGCCTGGCTTGGTGTGATGCATGCCATTTTTGTCCAACTTGCAGAGCAGTTGCTTCCCACAAACTACGCAAGCTGAGAGACGGATGGATGATGACAGAGCTTAATCTGCATCAGAGGCTTTAAACAAGTAAAAGTGAGAAAATAAAGTCCAGAATTTTACATTTTAGAATAAAGACAAAGTTCATAGGTTTCCGCAGAACTTCTATCCAATGAGGATTAATCTCTGTCTTCATCACATAGCTCATGGGAAGCAACTGCACTGCCTGCATCTGAAAGAGTATGTCAGATACTCAGAATGGAACCACTAGAAAGAGTAAATCAGTTTATTTTCTACAGCTAATGACTGACTGCTCTTCAGTAGTAAAATATTTAAGATAAAAAAATTGTCTTAATTCACAAAAAAAGAAAGTTACTTAATTATATCTAAAATAGTGCATTTAATATGTTACTACCCACCTCTGTCTGTGCAATATCAGATGGCTGTATGAATCTATTGAGTATCCACCATTCTGATGACTATTATTCTGATCATTGTCAGGTGAATCCTCATAATTTTCCTCATGTCTGTTATGTTTTGGCTGATTGCATGAACTACTTTGTCTGAATGTCCCTCTCGTGCTTTAGCCATGACTTGATACACAGACTTTGCAGCACTATGTATGATAGGCAGTAATCACTGATTTTGATGAAGACAAAATAAATGCTGATCCAGGAATCACAGTATCTCTAGAAAATAAACATATTTATCATATGTAAGCACAACAGGTATGTTTCATATTCAGCTTATTCTCCTATATCCAACAGAAATGGTGGTGGAGTTAAGATGAGATCATTTTTTTTTGTCATGCAGTGGGGAAATTCACATTGTTACAGCAGCAAAGGGATAACAAGGCACTCAGTACAAGAAATACAGTTGTGCTCAAAAGTTTGCATAGCCCAGCAGAATTTTTGCTTTCTTGGCATTTTCTCAGAAAATATGAGTGATAACACAAAAACTTTTTTCCACTTATGCTTACTGACTTTCCACTGTGTCCCAGGATCGGGCCACCGAGGACCCCGCCCTCGACCGCCACCCAATCCACAAAGCACCCAACCCCAATGGTTTCCTCTGTGGGTGGTGGGCCCACAGGAGGAATGGTCCAAGTTGCTTCTTTGGGCTGGGCCTGGCCGGGCCCCATGGACAAAGACCCGGCCACCAGGCGCTCGCTCCCGAGCCCCAACCCCAGGCCTGGCTCCAGGGTGGAAAGCCATTACTGTGCAAATGCCACCTACAATATGCCAAACAACACAGACAAAAGCCTCAAAAAATCTGGAACAAGGTAATTTGGAGTGAAGAGACCAAAATCAAACTTTTTGGCCACAACCATAAACATTACATTTAGAGAGATGTCAACCTCTCCTACTGTAAAGCATGGAGGTGGACCACTAATGTTTTGGAGATGTGTGAGCTACAAATTTGAATGAGAGATGAATGCAGCACATTACCAGCAAATACTGGAGGCAAATTTGCACTCATCATCCCAGAAGCTGCACATGTTTCAACATGACAATGATCCAAAGGCCAAGTCGACCTGTCACTGGATACAGCAGAACAAAGTGAAGGTTCTGGCATCAGTACTGTTGAGCCAATCTTGGGAAATCTCAAGAGTGCAGTTCATGCAATACAGCCCATGAATTTACAGGAATTGGAAGCTTTTTGCCAAGAAGAATGGGCATCTTTACCATCTGAGAAAATAAAAAGCCTCATCCACAACTACCACAAAAGACTGTTAGAGATGTTAGAGAATAGAACTTAGAATAGAAGTTAAAAGAGCTAAAACTAGGGAGCTACTGCTGGAGGCAGCCGTCTTGCACAGCGCCACTTAGTGCTAGAGAGGGCAACAAAGAACTGGGGTATGTAAACCTTTGATCAGGGTCATTTGGATGTTTTTGTTTGTCAGTATGATTTAAAAGAGAAAACACAGTCATTTGACAATACATGGCTTCACTCAACCACTAACCATGAATGGAAAAAAAAACGTTTTTGTGCTATCATAATCTCTGAAAAAAGGGAAAGAAAGCAAAAATTCTGCCGGGGTATGTAAACCTTTGAGCACAACTGTAGGTATTGTATAGTATATACAGTGGTATCTACAATATTAGCATTATAATGAAAAAAGTTTCATTGTATGAAACAACAGATAATTGCATGTGTAAAGATGGAAATATTGCACATTGTTTTGCTACTTTACATTTACATTTATGGCATTTTGCAGACGCCCTTAACCATAGCAACTTAAAAAAGTGCTTTGCTGCTCACTCAGATATATTTAGCTAATAGAAGAGGCTCTTGGTACAGCTCAAGTTTTGACCATTGCTATCATGTTTTTGGCTTTGTAGACCAGCATCAAGGTTTTGAATCTGATGCAGGCAGCCAATGAAGAGAATACAGCAGAGGAGATACATGACTGAATTTGGGAACATTGAACACAAGCCACACCACTGCATTCTGGATGAGTTGCAAGGGCCTGATGGTCTGCATAGGAAAACCAGCTAGAAGAAAGTTGTAGTAGTCCAGCCTTGAGATGACAAGAGACTGAACAAGCACGTGAGTTGCCTCTCTAGACAGAAAAGGTTGAATTTTGCTGTAAAGGAGAAAGCTGCATGACCGAGTCAGGTTTACAACATGAGCCACAAACGATAACTGGTCATCCACAACTACACCAAGGCTCTGCATTTCTGCAGATGGAGTGACCAGTGAGTTATCAGGGGAAATTGTAAGATCAGGGTGAGGACCAGTGGTTCCAGAAATGAATAGTAGTTCAGTCTTGCTGGGGTTGAGTTTGAGGTGATGGACTGCCATCCATGAGACATTAGAGAGGCAAGCTGAGATGCGAGATGAGACCTGGGTGTCAGAAGATGTAAAAGAGAGGATGAGTTGAGTGTCATCAGCATAACAGTGGTAAGAAACCCCATGAGAAGATATTACTTTATCAAGAGAAGTACTGTAGAGAGAAAAGAGAAGAGGTCCAAGGACTAAGCCTTGTAGAACACCAGTGGAGAGTCTGCATGGAGCAGATGTGGCACCCTGCCATGTTACCTGATAAGAACACTCTTCCAGGTATGATGTAAACCATCGCAATGTAGAACCAGCCTACCAATGACTGATAGGAGGATCTTGTGGTCTACTGTGTTAAAGGCTG
Source organism: Acestrorhynchus altus (assembly GCA_034509495.1). NCBI lineage: Eukaryota > Metazoa > Chordata > Actinopteri > Characiformes > Acestrorhynchidae > Acestrorhynchus > Acestrorhynchus altus. The sequence goes on from CM067523.1 coordinate 16,317,365, forward strand.
CAGAGAGGTCAAGGAGAATTATGATTGAGAGTTTGGCTGATTTTGCAGCATGGAGTTTTTCAGGGACAGCAATAAGAGCAGTCACTGTTGAATGTGCTGATTTGAAGCCTGATTGGTTTAGGTCCTGTACATGGTTCTGGTTAAGAAAGCAAGATAGACAGTATTGAACCGGTGGTGGACCTGAGGATGGACAAGTGTGGACACAGTGGAGGACATATAAACTTAAATATCTGGGAGTACATATTGACTGGGCTGAGAACACTGATGCCATTTACAGGAAGGGCCAAAGACGCCTCTATTTTCTAAGGCACCTGAGGTCCTTCAGCATCTGCTGGATGATGCTTATACGAGTCTATGGTGGTGAGTGCTATGCTGTTGCATGCTGGACAGAATTTCAGTTTATTCTGTTCATTCCTTTAAGTTATTTTGTTTATTCATTTATATAAATGGATGTAATATATATATATATGTGTGTTTTTTATATAAAAAAAACTGTAATAAATGCCATTTCCCTCGGGCATTAATAAAGTATTTAAGTAAAAGTGATTCTTCCTAATTATCAATCATCACCACCACGTTGGAGATTTAACTCACTATTGCTATCAGACTCCGAATTCGATGCATTCATTTCGTCCTCTATTGATGAGTTTATTGCTATGAATAAAAATGGTGACAATTCGTACTCCTTGTTGTGGGAAACCCTGAAAGCTTACCTTCAGGGACAAATTATTTCCTACTCTGCCCACGCTAATAAAATTCATAAAAATAAGGTACAATCCCTGTTGTCACAAATTGAGGAGGTGGATCATTTGATTGCTCTTGGCCTTACCCCTATTTTATTGAAACGTCGTACTGACCTTCAGGCCGAATTCAGGCTCATTACAACAAAGGAGGCAGAAAGGCTACTGTTACATACTCGCAGTAATTATTATGAACAGGGAGACAAACTATCTAGGCTTCTGGCCCATCAGTTAAAGAGGCAGGCATCATCCCGTCTTATTCCGCGCATTGAGGACTCAGCAAATATTTTACATTCCGACCCTTTTTATATTAATGCAACTTTTAAGTCATACTACTGCAATCTTTATTGTAGTCCTCGGACTCTGAACTTACAGTATGTCCTCATTTTTGGATCAACTGACGTTTCCTACTGTCGATCCATTGAAAGCAGAGGATCTGAACCAACCGTTAAAGTTGGAAGAGATCGTAGGGTCAATTAAAGCTATGCAATCCAGCAGGGCTCCGGGCCCAGATGGTTTTCCTGTTGAATTCTATAAAAAGTTTATAGACAAGCTGGCCCCCCTGCTTTTGGCTGTATATGAAGAGGCAATAGCTATGGGTGATCTACCCCCAACCATGTCTCAAGCTTCCATATTTTTGCTTTTAAAAAAGGGTAAAGATCTTCTGTCATGCTCCTCATACAGACCTCTCTCTTTGCTAAATGTTGATGCAAAAATTTTGGCTAAAGCCATCGCTCAGCGTTTGGAAAATATACTCCCAGACATAATATCAGAGGACCAGAATGGGTTTATTAAGGGTCGACAACTTTTCTTTAATGTTTGCTCACTCCTCAATGTGATTTATTCCAGTCACTCCCTCACTTTACCTGAGGTTGTAATCTCACTCGATGCAGAGAAGGCCTTCGGCCATCGAGTGGGACTACTTATTTAGGGTGCTACATAAATTCGGTTTCAATAATAAATTCATTTCCTGGATTAAGCTGCTGTATGCATCTCCAAAGGCCAGCGTACAGACCAATAGTAATCATTCTGAATATTTCTGTTTATACCATGGGACCAGACAGGGCTGCCCCCTTTCTCCTTTACTGTTTGCCCTTGCAATTGAACCCTTGTCAATCGAACTTCAATCGCTCAGATCGTTTGAAGGAATTTCTCGCTCGGGTATAGATTTAAAATTATCTTTATATGCAGACAATTTATTACAATATATTACCAATCCAGTCAAGTCGCTTCCCTCAATACTGTCTCTCCTGAATGAATTTGGATCCTTTTCTGGCTATAAGGTAAATGTTCACAGGAGTGAATGCTTTCCAGTTAATACTTTGGCAATGAAGCTGAATCATTCAACTATTCCCTTCAATTTTGCTCTCTCTGGGTTTACATATTTAGGGATTCATGTCACTCACACTTTACCCTCTCTTTTTTCTTCAAATTATATCCCTTTACTGAATAAGCTTAAAATAGATCTCCAGTGAAGGAAAGCTCTTCCATTAACACTGCTGGGGAAAATAAATACAATTTTGCCTAAATTTCTTTTTTATTTCAGACAATCCCTTTATACTTGCCCAAATTTTTTTTAAGACTTTAGATCACTTAATTACCACATTCATCTGGGATGGTAAAATACCAAGAATAAGACTATCCTTATTACAAAGTTTCAGGTCGGACGGTGGGCTTTCCCTTCCCAATTTTTTGTATTATTACTGGTCAGCAAACATTCACAGGGCGATGTACTGGTTTAAGTCACCAGATTTGCAGTGGTGTAAATTGGAGATGGCTGCTTGCTCGTCATCGGGCCTTGCTTTACTTACTTCCCCTTGACAAAGTCGGATTTCACAACATTCCACTAATCCTTTAGTAATTTCTACGCTTCATATACAGTTCCAATTTAGACACCATTTTCACTTTAGCTCTCAAATCAAATCAAAATCAAATCAAAATTTATTTTTATAGCGCTCTTCACAACTGAAGTTGTCACAGAGCAGCTTCACAGAAATAAAATAAATAAACAAATAAATAAATAAATAAATAAATAAATAAGAAAGGTTAAAACAGAAACAAAGTATAAATGACAGATCCCCTAGTGAGCAAGCCACATGGCGACAGTGGCAAGGAAAAACTCCCTCAGCTGGAGGAAGAAACCTTGGGAGGAACCAGGCTCACAAGGGGAGGACCCATCCTCCTCTGGTCAAACTACTTATACATAGTTCGGGGACACTGGACCCCTACATCTCTGTTCTATTACTCGGGTATTGAAGTAATGTTAATTCTCTGGTGGACATAATATTAACAGTAGATTTCTACAGTTGGTGATGGTGGGTGAGCAGCTAGTCCATGGCAGTGTGGGAAACTAGTCCAGGTCCAGTTGGTGGAAGGTGGAGAGCCAATGTATACATGTATCATGTGTATTCACGTGTATTCATATATGAATTGGTTGGTAACTCAAATCAGCCAATTTGCCACAAAATATCATACCACAGTGAAGAAGCAGATCTCACATTTCCCCAGGTCTAATGGGTGATGTTTGAAATTGCCTGAAGCTGATGGCCTGTATGTCCAGTGTTATAATTTCAGTAGTAGTGGAAGCTTTCTGGATTTATGATCTTAAAATATTTGCACTGTAGAGTTCCAGAAACTGTGGAGAAGTGTTCCTGTGGATTCCATAGATGAAGACAAAATTGAAGATTACTTAAAGAGACAGGGCATCTCTTCCATGCAGGAGACAGGACCAAAGAAAATAGTAAGACGCACGCACACACACACGCATGCACGCACCTGTAACTAAGCTAAGACATTAATGACCAAATGCTACACACTGAACAAGTAAGTTTTCAGCCTAGACTTGAAGACTGAGACTGTGTCTGGGTCCCAAACATTATCTGGAAGGTTATTCCCAGGCTAGAGGCTTTGTGAAGAAAAACTCTTCCCCTGCTGAAGCCTTCTGAATTCTGGGAACTAATAGGAAGCCAGCACCCTGTGATCCTGTGAGAGATCGTGGTGGCTCCTCAAGGTGAATACTGTAGATCCTGTAAGTATTCAGGAGCAAGCCCGTGTAATAAGGGCTTTATATGTAAGTAAAAATTTTGTGTTCAATTAAGATTTAACGGAAGCCAATGCAATGCTGATAGTATTGGACTGATGTGGTCAAATTTTTCTAGTTTTAGTTAAGACACTGGCTGCAGCATTTTGAACTAACTGAAGTCTGTTTAGGTTCCTGTTTGAACAACCTGACAATAGTGCATTGTAGTAATCTAGCATAGGTAATAAAGCATGCACCAGTTTTTCCAGCAGTGTGCAGGATAGGGCTTTTCTTAACTTGAAATATTGCGAAGATGGAAAAGCAATCTAATGTATTACCTATGTGTTGGTCAAGCGATAAATCTATATGAATCAATCTGGCCATGTAAGATTTTTGGCTACTGAATTAGAGTATAACTGAAATCGGCCAGATTTAGCATCAAGTCTGATAATTTATTTCTTGCAATTTTTAGGACCCAAAGAGGACCTCTGTTTTGTTACTGTTTAGGGAGGAGATTATACTTTATCAAGATTTTATGTGTTTTGTATACAGTCTTCCATTTTCTTTAATCGGATTTTATCATCAGGTTTGTGGCTGGTATATACAATTGATATCATCTGTAACAGTGGAAATTAATGCCTCTGTTTATTATGTGCTAAAAGGGTAGCATGTAAGAGAGTGAACAGTAGTGGTCTAAAATAGAGCCTTGTGAGTTCATATCTCATTTGGAATTAGTGATTGGAAGGCCATCGCTACATTACAAATTGAGCAGATCAGTTGAGTAAGATCTGAACCACGAGAGAGAATGTTCCCGTGATTCCCACCACGTTTTGTAATCTTTCTGGAGAATGGAGTGTGATCCTATTGTATCCAAATGCTGCATAAATCTAACAGCACAAGCAGTGAACACACAACCTTGATCCAGAGAGCAAGAGATAATTGTGATCCTAACTAGGGCTGTCTCAGTACTATGATGAGGCCTGAATCCAGATTGGAATTTTTCATATATGTGATTCTTGTGCAGGTATCTGCACAGTTGTTGGGCCAGCTTTTCTAAATCTTAGATATAAATAGTGCATTAGAAATAGGTCTGTAATATCAGTACACTCTGATCAGTTGCTTTCTTGAACAGTGGTTTAATGGCCTGCTACTTTAAGCGCTTACGCCTCAATCTCATGCTGGCTCCAAGATGTATGTATTACCTCAGAATAGAAAGCAGAATTTGCTCTAAAAGGGAAATACTCTTAATTTTTTCAGAAATGGAACTCTTTTCTGTCTTGTTTGGCGTCCTCATCTTGTAAAAAGATTAACTTCTCCCCAAAGGTTGTGTGTTTTTGTTTGTTTTTTTTTGTTGTTTTTTGTGGATGTGTAGATGGTTGTTGGGTATTTTGGGGTTAAAATAAAATGGGGAGACGTTGTTTTTGTTCTTTGTATGTATCTCTATATGTTTAATGCAGACTCCTCAATAAAAAAAATAAATAAATAAAAGTGATTCTGTTTACTTCTTTCAGTTTAGAATCCATGCAAGATAAACTTCTAGCAGCAGGTGGGGAGTGATGTGTATGCTTCTGCAAATTTCTAATTCACTGCCTCAAAACATACTTTTGTTTCTGAATACATCCATCCATTTTCTGGACGCTTATTCCTGAATAGGGTCACCGGGTGAGCCAGTGCCTCTGGGCACAATGCCGAAGAAACAACCCTAGACAGGGCACTAGTCCATCATGGGGCTCACACACACTAAGGAGCCGCAATTCACCTACCATGCATGTCTTTGGACTGTGAAGTAGAGAGCACCCAGAGGAATCACGTGAACAGGGAGAACAGCTAAACTCCAAGCAAGGCTTCCGGGTCACCCCGCAGGGATCGAACCCAGTCCTTCTTGCTTGTGAGGCAACAGTGCTGCTATCCACTGCACTGTACCCACCCTTGTTGAGCAAATGTAAATTGTGTCCTTCAATTTGTCTCCTTAATTGGTTCAGATAAGATAAGCTTAATAATGATTGATAAAGTTGGTTTACCCTACTAGCCTAGAAACTTCGACCTCTGAAGCATTCTCTGGCCTTCAGGTTTCCAGAACTCCTCTTACAATTTTATTTTGTATTCAATTAAATCCTTTGAAGTATCATTAGCATGAAAAATACATCTACCATGCTGAACTGACACTTGTCTCCATTTAGTGTTAAGCCACAACAGTCTAACTGTCTGAGAACAGTATGCAATGACAGGTCACGAGTGTGTGATTGTTGTTGTTTGTTTGTTTGTTTGTTTGTTTGTTTGTTTGTTTGTTTGTGAGGTCCGTGCTATGATGTCAGATATTCTCCAGAAGAGTTGCAGTAGTCTAGTCCTCAAATAACAAGACACTGAGCAAGCACCTGAAATTAATCTCTCGATAGAAAGGTTGAATTCTCTTAGAAATCTGCAAGACTGAGTCAGGTTTACAGCTACCAGCTCCATGCTTCTGCTGATGAGTGACAAATAGATTCTTCAAACAGAGTCTTTGCAAAATTCCTCCTTACAACCATACCGTTTATACTTTAATCCTTTTCCATTATCCCAGTGCTTTTGCTGTTACCTGTTCAAGATGGTTCCAAGCAAGAGGCAACCGTAATATAAGCTCCATCTGGATTTTCTGTTTGTTTTTGTAAATTTTGTCTGTTTTATCACTTTTAATGCATGGAATGTTGTCAGTGACCTGACAAACGCTACCAAGAAACTCAGTTGAGGATCACTCACTGTAAACTGGACTTCAAGTCCTGATGAGCATTTGGGCTGTAAATAATTAAAGACCAAGCGTCACTTCACTGGTGCCTGTTTGCTCTGTTGTTTTTTACTCTCTGAGTTGAGTGAAGTCTTTGTGACAATAAGTCTATGTGACAATAAAGCTGATTTGATTTAATTTGTGTTAGAGCTATATATGTGTGATTTTTGTAATATATGTACCCAATCTTTTGGAATGCTGGTACTAAACAGAGTTGAAATTCACAACCATTTTTTTAAAGTTCAGGTTCTCAGGGTTAACACCGAATTTGTGCAGATTGGGCAAGAAACTCAAAGAGGCTTGTTTGTGTTAAAAATATGCATGCAATTTTTGCATACTGTCTAAATTGGCTCAAAATCTAAGTGGATGGAGCTATGATTCTCGGTTCTTGAGGCCTTTTTTGCAGGCCTTGAGACAAGTCAGAATTTTGATCAACTCAAAAGCAAAAGCTACAATAAAGCACAAACAAAGGGCTTCCATCACAAAGAAAGAGAAAAAGACATCCCAGATTCCCGAAATAAATGAATTAAAGGAAAAAACTGAATCCCCATAATAAACAGAAGGCTGGCATGCCATGCAATACTAAGCTATATTAAAGCTATAAGCTATATTAAAACAGATCTACTACTTGACTAACACTGTGATAATTTTGATTAATGGAATTCATGAGCAATAAGGCAACTCATAAAAATAGTTAATTTCCTACATCTAAGCACCAGCCTATATCTATGTTCCAATGCAAGTGAATGTTCTCACATTTTCTATAACATTTCTTCACTCCTCTAGCCCTCTTCACTCTTACACTTTCCAATAAAATCTTTCTACATGTTACATGTTTATGTTTGTATGTATATGTCTTTGGCATATTGATATCTAATATATAGTGCAGTTCTAAACCCAACACATTAAAATCATATTGACATTTGTACATACTGAAACCACAGCTCCTAACCACTGCTCACAAACACACACACACACACACACACACACACCTCAGATCAACTAGGCAGTGTAGCACCAATTATGTGAAAATACACCAAGTATGAAAATCTTAATGGTATAACATACCTTAAAACAATCAACGCTAAGATTAGAACTAAAATGGTGATTGACCAAACTAGAAGTATTCACTCAAGCTTGGAAATACAGCTGTGTGTATAGAAGGCTCTTATTTGTACCTGCTGATCAGGGGTCTTAAAACTCATTAAACAAAACATTTAATAAATGAAACACTTGAATAAATAAACACTTGAAAACTGATAAACTAAATTATCAGGCAGGCCATCAAACTTACTTAAAAAAAGAAGTTAATAAACAAGTGCTATATGTCCATGCCTAAGCATTTTAAAAGTAGCAGTTAATAAAACCACTGGTCGAAAACCAATAATCCAGAGTGTGCTGTCTAATTACAGTCTTATGTCCTAACTATAGTTATATGTAGATCTTCTAGATCACTATGCGAATACTTGCTAGAATCACAAATCTGGTTGAGCACTCATCATAACTGAGAACAGCCCTAGTTAGGATTACAAATGATCTTGCCTCTGATCAAGGCTTTGCTACTGAGCAAAATTGCTGATGAATAGATCACCTAAACAGATTATAAAACATGGTCCAGAACCATAGGGACAGTCCTTTCATGGTTGATCTTTCAATCTACTAGTGCAGGTGGAGTTCACTTTTCCAGCCAAGACAAGCGACCAGAAACATACAGCCAGAACTACAATGTAATGGTTTAGATCAACATATTCATATGTTACAAATGGCCCAGGAAGTGTCAGACCTAGGGTCCCATTATGGTCCATCAATGGCTAGACTGAAAGAAATTGCCTTTCATGCACATTCAGTCAGTGACTGAGTCCATCAGTGTGACTGAGCGAGCTATTTTAAAGAATTTTGCAAGCTTTACTCTAGATGTGTAAAGCTCATATGAGACATACTCTAAAAAATCTGAACCAGTAACACAGCTAAAAGTCTACAAAACTGACCAGGGAATTTGGGCGAATACAAATCACATGCCACACTTTCCCAGAACATTTGGCAAAAAAATGTTGAAAAACCACATATATTCAATATAATAATAATAAGAAGAAAAAAAAGAAAGAAGAAAGAAAGAAAGAAGAGAGTATATATATATATATATATATATATATATATATATATATATATATATATATATATATATATATATATATATATCAATAAAATAAGTAAAAGAATAAAAGGAACAATAAAGTTCAAAAAACAAGTAAAAAGAGCTGTCTGGAAATTAGTTAGGACTCTAACAGTGTAAAATGGTAAAAGCAAGCAAGTGGTAAATTCCTGTAATAGTCACAGTAATCAGCTCACTTCTGCACTAAACACATTTCTCGGTTACTAAAACTCTCTGTACCTGAAAGGTACAAGACTGCAGTGGTCTGATATGAACTGTTCTTTATTGAATCCCAGAGGGAGAGATATATACCAACTTAACTCTGTGTGATTTATTAATAAAAAATCGTAATTGTGTTCTTCATGCTGCCGGTGAGATCTGCAGTGGTGAGTTCTGTAATGGTCACCAGTAACATGAAATGAAAAAAAAAGTTTGTAATTCAGCCAGATGCCGAGGCATTTATATTCTGATACTCAAACAGTTCTATCTCCTAGTTAATTTGTGTGTCTCTGTGTGTGTGTGTGTGTGTGTGTGTGTGTGTGTGTGTGTGTGTGTGTGTGTGTGTGTGTATGTGTGTGTGTGTGTGTGTGTGTGTGTGTGTGTCTGACAGTCTTACCTCTGAGAGCTGCAAATAACCCCCAGCTGTTGTAGTTATAAACTGTGAACACACCAGTTGTCACGGTATAAATGTTATCCAGAATGAACTCTTCTTACTATTTCCTATTCTCCATTAGTCTTCTTTTTTCCACTCCTTATAAGCTAGACTTTGATTCTCTTTAAATGACCTAGAGAGGGAAAAGGCATCTGAATATAAGGAGGGGTCACTGACAGGGTGGGCAGGTTCCTGCTTGTTTTGGAGCAGGGTGGTTTTAGTGCAAGGCAAGTAGGTATCTAGGGCACCCAAATGTCACATAAGACATGGTTGATAAAATAGAAATTAGATTGATATATATATTTGATATATTACAAATCAAATGTACACATTATTTTAGGCAGTGTATTTACTATTTGCCATATAATGTTAATGCAGCCCAATCTTAATGTGTGTAATATAATCCTCATGTAATGTATATGACATATATATAGGACATATGAAATATACCACTATGACAAATAAAGCAAAAGTTTATGAGTGATGACACAAGTTGAAATACTGAGTGAAATGATTAATATAAAAAAGTTTGTATCCAGGGGGGGGTGTATTCCTGTTTTTGCTTGGGACCCTAATCAACAAATTCCCTGTGTCTGAATAAGTTACAGCCGTGTTAGAGGTAGTAAATGCAGAGGAGTAGTAAAGAAACAGAAAAGTGGAAGAAGGAGAGAGAGGCAGGACAGGTCAGTGTTGCTGCTAAATATAAACACACACACACACACACAGTCCTTCCCATTGAGTCACTTGAACAGATGGCCTTGGGAGTTTCCACCCACAGGAACTCAGATATATATATATATATTTAGAAAATGGGTGTTAGAGGTATCTATATATTTTTTTTCCAAGTTTGGGTCCTCTTACACACTTGCATGCTGCCATGTGCATGTACACATTGCATACTGTATAACAAACTGACAACTGTCTTTATAATTTTTAAAACAGAATTTAAACTGAAGAGATCAAAAATTTTAAGAATAGATTTTTTAAATTTTAAGATAGATTAGTGTATTAGTGTCTATTTTTGTGTTGTGTTCAATTTTAGATTGAAAAACACTGCATCAGAATTTTAACACACATCAAATAAAATACTTTTTTTCACATTTTGCAAGGCAAAGGTACTCTAAACAATAAATAGAAGACATATAGCTGGGTAAGCATTTACAGGAATAAATACTTGCTCAAGAGGGTGTTACTGATCAATCAAGTGCCCAAACATTTCAGATGCATTTCCCTTTTTGTATTTTCTTAAATTGTAATAAAAAAAATGGAGAAAATTAACTGTGAAAGGACTCAAGTAAGAGCAGTCTGTAATGAAGAACTGGTATTCCTATTATTGTTTTAGATATTTTACAACCTTTTTGTCACCTTTGTCACTTTGGTACAGTGGTTAAAGGCTTATCAAAAGCTAAATTTCATTAAAATTACATACATTTCTATCAATCAATGATGACACAGGAACACTTTGCGTCCAAGACTCATTCCACCTAACTTCACTACAGACCACCACAGGAGGTCATTCCTACCTGTAGCCTATATTCCTACCTGTAACTCTTTAACTCCTCCCTTACTGGGTGACCACTACAAACCACTATGGTTCACTTGTGAAATTTGTTAATTTTACCTATCTGTGCAATAACTGAGGTACAAAATAATTTTGAACTACAATGCACATGATGTTCATATTTATTTATCATTGCCATTGGCATTTTATAAGTATTTTTACACAAAAATAGTTTATTCTGTTTAATCAAAGTGTTTACTCTTTCATAATATTTATATTACTTTTTATTTATTTTATATACTATGAGAAATATCTCAGTTCTTTTTCTCTAGTGTACATCTCTCCTAAAAAACTGTACTCATAAAAATTATCAATGAATCATTATGACATTTGGAGCAGAAAAATCTTACCATTAACCCATTATTTGTCAATAAATGTTCTCGGGTTGTTTGGGTTCTGTAATAGCATAAATTCTTTAACTGCTGAAAATGTAATTAATTTTAGTAAGTTTAGTAAGTCAGTGTTTTTTCTGTGCTGCTGCCAATGCTATGCAACAGCCAAGCCAGTGCTAGGCTACTGACAGGCCACTGTTTCCAGACCATTGCTATGCTGCTGATGCACTGTTGCCAGGCCACTGATTCAGCTCCAGCTGTGCAGCCCCTTTATCATGCTTTTGTTTATTAAGATAATATGTTGGTGAATTAGCATTTTGGTACTGCAGCTGCTACACTACTGACAGACTGCTGCTATGCTACAGCTGGGCTACCGCTATGTTACTGGAAGAACACTGCTACACTACTGACAGGCAGCCTCTCTACCATGAGTCAGAAATTAGCAGAACTAGAACTAGAACTGCTTGATTAAGGAGAATGAAGAATTTATGTTTGCAACAACTGTGTTCCATCACAGCCTGTGGACCCCTGGCCACGACTGTCTGCACTTGGAATGTTGCAAACTCGTGAGGTGGAAGGTGCTCATGCCATCCCTTTTCTCAGAAAATTCTACACACTAATAGAGTTTCCATAGAGCTGGAGGTTCCCCATGTGCTCTCTGCAGTCACTCAACAATGTAAAAAAAAAACCTAAAGCACTAATTCAACTGAACTATGAGAAACTATGATAAAGCTTCACCAGATTAAGGAGGATGAACCAATGTTCCATCTGGAAGTTCCATCTGCCCCCTGAACAGTACTCAGACTGCTCTCCACTTGAGGTGAATGTTAAAAAATAATTCAACAATCACTTGTTCAGATTAAGCCTGCCAAGATTAAGCCTGGTATTCATCATCTTCCTAGCCTGTTGACAACACATGCTGGCTTCAATTAGTTCAGAGACCTAAGTTCAGAGAACCTGAAACAGGATTTTATAGAGCTATTCTCAGCTGTTTAAAAACTGGCAAAATAGTTTTTATTTCTGAAACAAATACCCTCTTTATGGAGAAGCTCCATAATGTCAATCTCTTCTGGAACTGCCCCTCCTTCTTCCAACCAAGTCCAATCAGATCCTGACTTTTAGGCAGCAACATTTCATTCACACTTAGGGTTCTACCCCCATGGTTTGCATCCATGCATGCCTCCTCTGCTATCCCAGTACTTGCTGGTGCTAAGCCTAGGACAGACACAGTATTTCTGATGAGTGCTCAGGTCACTTTAACTGTTTTAGACACCCAGACAACCTGATTCACATTTAACATACTTTGCCACTCACAATGCTTTTCATTTTTACTGAAACCAGATTTAGTTCAAATTGTTACAGATTTAGTTCAAGTTACTGGTAGAAAAGGGGAAATAAGGAATACAAAAGATATAGAAATCGGACTCTACAAGTAAAAATTGAAGTAAGAGGTTTAGGTGTAATTTTAGGCTCTGACAACTTTGAAACCACATACTAAAATCATTATTAAAACTGCTTTTTTATCATTTAAGGAAAATAGCTTGAGTTATATTTAATCTAGACATGACCAAACTGGGTTTGTAAGTGAAACACTCCATTGTTCATAGTGGTTTATGAATGGAACCAGAATTTAATGCTGAATTTAATTTTTATTTACTATTTAATATGCTGAGTTTAATGCCTCACAAAAAGTTAGTACTCCTAGTGGCTTTGATATTTTTGAGAACCATTAATTGTGGATGGGTTGCATACAGGGTGTGGTGGAACAAAATAGCCCTGAATACAGGGCCACCTCCCTTCACCCTCCCTGTTACAGAGCATTGCCTCATTCTGCAGTCACTTAAAAACATACAAGAGTCTGTGGAGATGGTAGAAATGCAAGATGCAGCTCAAAGATCTGCCGAGCCAAGGTTTATCCAGAGAGCTATCCAAATCAGGCGATAAAGGTCTATGTGATCTTGGGTGATGAAAGCAACCATTCACTTGCCAGAACAGAGTTATTCAACCTAATGACCACATGTTTCATTGTAGAGTCCTCAGATGGAAGAACGAAGATTGAAATACTGCACATTAACATGCACATTGTACACTGTATTCCTCTAATTGACCCAGAAGCTATGATCCTTCTCCTCCTGGGTCATGACATCCTTCAGGTTCACAAAGTGCGAGAAAGATAGAATGGACCCAATAACTGACCCTATGCCCAGAAACCTGACCTGGGTTGGGTCATAGTAGGAGATGTTTGCCTAGAGCTAGTACACAAGCCTGCAGCTATGAGTTCTTACCACTCACATACTTGACATTGGATGTCCTACTTTATTCCTCCATGTCCAAATTGACTTCACATTAAGGAGAACTTCGGTGATAAATCACTGTCAGAAGTTTCTCTAGCCTGTGACACCCATGTCCTTGATGACTATACTATAGGAAGCCCCATCCTCAAGAGCTCAGGAAGCAATGACAAGGTTGTACTATCTATTGAGGATAGACATCTTTGATCATGACCATGCTGAGGTAGCTCCTCTGTTTCCAGAAGGTCAGGAGTGTTGGTACTTAACAATTTTGAGGTGTACCATCCACAGAAGCCTGGCCAGATCAGAGTTGTCTTTGACTCCAGTGCACAAAACAAAGCATCTCTCTAAATGACATTCTTTCTGTAGGGAACTATTGGCTGTCACTTCAGACATCGAGCAGAAGTTCCATAGGTTCACTGTGAGAGAGGAAGACAGAGATTTCCTTCACTTCCTCTGGTTCAGGGACAACTACAGCAGCAAGGAGATCATTGAATACTGAATGAGGGTACACAAATTTCAGAACAATCCTTCTCTGGCTGTGGCTATTTAAGGTCTCCAACACACAGCTGAACATGGTGAAAAAAGTATGGGTTGGATGACAAGCACTTTGTGGAGAGAGAATTTTATGTTGATGATTTACTTCTGTCAATGCCCACAGCTGCTGAAACTATCAACAAGTTAGCATAAATGCAGAAGATGCTAGCCAATTCAAACCTTCAAGGCTTCAAAAGTTTGCATCTTATACTGAAGAAATACTACAAGCATTCCCCACAAAAAAGTGTGCAAAAGGACCCAATGACTTTCACATGGGAGTTGATTCTTTTCATATCCAATGCACCCTTGGACTTGGAACCTGAAGAAGGACATTCACCTTCCATGTGGCTGAAATAAGTAAGTTCTTTACATACTTGCTACAGTCAACAGCCTCTCTGATCCACTTGGGATTTCCACACCAGTTACCATAAAAGGAAATTTCTTGTTGTGCATATGTCACTAGCACTCTCTCTACATCACTGAAGATAGAACTTCATATTTTCTCAGACGCTTCTGTTAAAGGAGTAGCAGCAGTGGCATACTTTTACATTTTGATGACTGTCACACTGGATTTGTTCTTGGAAGGGCAAAACTAGCTCCAAAGGGTGCTGATACCATTCCCAGAAGCAGCAGAAATAGCACAGATGGTGTCAAGTGAACTAGATCTTACCCTAAATGCCACAGAATTGTACACTGACAGCAGAGTCTTCCTATGGTATATTTACAACCAGACCAGATGTTTCTATGTGTACATGAGCAATAGAGTGCAGATGACATGATCAGATGATAGCCTGCAGATCATGGCACTACTGCACAAATCTGTGCATAATTGAGGAACTGTCACAAACAGAAGCAGTCATTTTCATGTGTGTACAGCACAAAGTATACAAAGAGGAGCTTGACTTTATTGTTAAAATAAAAGACATGTCAAAGAACAGTGCTCTGAGAAAATTAAACCCATATAAGGATGAGGAAGGCCTTCTCATGGTAGGGGGTCGATGTACACTATGTCCTGGAAGATCATTCCAGGGAGCAGTCATGCAATGAGACTTCTTGTGGAACATTACTACAGTTGAGTCAAGCATCAGGGTTGTGTACTTACAGAAGATGATGACTCCAGGCTACTGGATTGTGGGTTTTAGAAGGCTTATTTTGTCTTTGTAAAATTGAGCTCCAGCTGATTCAGCTCCAACCATGTGACAAAGCCCATCACCATCTCCTTGTACTAATCATCACCCCTGCTGATACATCAAACTATTGCAGTAATCTCAAAACTTCTGAAGATGGCAAATCTCTGTGTAGTAAAGTCTGTGGTCTAGAGGGTGAAGAGGAAGAGAGAAAGGACCATTGCCTTTGGGGCAATGTTGCTAACCACGTTCAACACACAGTGTTGCAGGCGTACATACTGTGGTCAGCACGCCCAGTAGTATTGAAACAGGCAGACAATGGCATCCTCAACTCCCAGGCAGGGCAAACTGGAGGGGGTCCTTCAATGGCTGAACTATGGGTCAGAGCTGATCCAGGATAAGCCTCTCCATGATCTTCATTATGTGGGATGTCAGTGCCACTGGCTTGTAGCCCTTGACATCACTAGGTAAATGGCATCTTCAGAATAGAAACAGTTCAGGATGTCTTTCACATCACTGTTACCCTCTGGTGTCCCAGGCTATGTTGAAGACATGGTGAAGTATTTCACAAAGTTGGGTAACACAGACTTTAACCACCCTGGGGTGCTTACACTCCATCAGGGCCTACAGACTTGTTTATGTGGAGCCTGTTCTGCTGCCTTCTCTCCTGGTCAGCAGTGAGACTCACTGTAGAGATTACAAGGGAGGTGGGCCATTTCAGGAGGGGGGCAGGCTATTAGTAGGCGGAGTAAGGAGGAGTGGAGTGGACTGCTGAGGACCAGCAGCAGAGGAATGAGGACAGTTAAGGACAGAGTCTACAGTGTCAAATTTGTTAAAGAGCACATTATATTTGTTGGCCCTCTCCACACTCTACCGCCCTCTACTCTTCTGTTGTTGCTGGACCTGAAGCCAGATTATTCCAATCCAAATATCCCTCGTGCAGTTTTTCTGGAGTTTCCATTCCAGCTTTCTCATATATTTGACCTTAGTCTCCCTAATAGATGTCTTCAGCTCCCTCCAGATCATTCTCACCTCCTCCCTGTCTCCAGCTCTGAAAGCCCTCTTGTTATTGTTCAGTACTCATTTTGCCCTTTGTTACCTATGGCTTGTTGTTTACCACTTTGTTATATCACTTACTTTTAACAACACTCAATAAGCGTTTGGGAACTCAGGACATTAATTGTTGAAGCTTTTTAGGTGGAATTCTTTCCAATTCTTCCTCAATGATGCTAGCTCATCTATTTTATAAGCTAGAGATCTCACATTGCCTATGATGACAGAGGGGAGACATGGCTTATATCCCTTCTTCTCCATAAGTCTCACCCTTTGCCTTTCCCATGCATTGTTTCATTCCTCTTCTGCATCCCCATTGTGTCCATCTCCAAACCCCCTCAGGGATGTTGGCTGTCCTGTTATGTCATTGCAATCAGCTGATCCCAGATGTAAACAAGGCAGCCATGTTGATGTGCAGTGAAAGGCCAGGAGAGTGAAAGAAGCACTTAAATGGCAAAAAAGACATACCTAAACTCTCTCTACTATAATTTTCAAGAGGGCACAGCTTCATTAAGTTGCCTTGTCAAACTAAATTAACTATTTGAAAGATTAATATAAGTTAATAGGAAAAGCAAACTCAAATCTGAGCACTGTAACAGGCTACATAAATGCCATAAATGTAAATGTAAATGAATACCCTCTGGACAAGTTGTCAATCTATTGCAGGTAATAGAATAATATTGTTATCAATATTTTGTTCCTATTATAATTAGGAATATACATGCATATAAGTGCCTATTTGTGTTGTCTTAAAAATGAGAAAATGACAATGCAAAAATACCACATTGCCAGTTTATTATTGAAAGGAGGAATGTAGTACTTGAAAGTATCTCTTGAACATTTAGCCTCTAAAAGCCTATACCGGGTGTGCAGTACTAATTGTGGTCCCATCCTGAAACCGTATAAGACTGTTAAGTTCCATTTACTGCTTACTCCCTATATTATTTATTTTAATATGATGAATAAAACAAAAAACAATTCTAACATTTCATTGTCAGTTATATCAGCATGTCCTACATCTCTCAAATTCCTGTGTATCATGCTAGATTCCGTGCATATGCAGGCTTCTCTTCCTCTGGGAAAACTGGTGATTTGATTTGATTTGATTTGATTTGATTTGATTTGATTTGTGTCTTTTTCCTCACCAGTTCGTAAGTATGACCTTCCCTCTATCTTTGACCTTAAATTTTTGCTATGTGCATTTCCCCCCAGGGTTTTTCTTTTTTATTTATTTTTATCACTCAGATATTGGATTGGTTAATTCAGTGGTTCTCGACGAGGGCTGCAGAACTGCTCTATGGTTCTGGTCCCTCCTCCTTGATATATGGTCCAGCATCTCCTTCTTCTATGATGCTCAAATTTCCTCTGATTTGCCCATGTGGTTCCTGCAGTCAACTTTGGAGGTTTTGTCCAAAGGCATTGGTTTGCAGACAAATGGTAGTTTGAATCCAATGCATCTTGTTTCCCCTGGTCATCCTTCAGATGTTTCTACAGCATGATTGGTGTACACCTGTGGTAAATTCAATTTACTGCACATGATTTGGTAAGACACACATCTGTTTCTATAAGGCCTCCATCATCCATAAATAATCAATTTTGGAATAAGGCTGTAACATAACAAAATGTGCAAAAAAATTAACATTGCGAATACTTTCCAGATGCACTGTATGCTGACTACATAAATGTGCTACAAGAAGCTGTCTTTCTCATGGCTTTCTATGATTTCATGCAACCAGTCAGTTTTACCAGCAAAACACAGATTTTCATAAAGATTCTCCTACCCGACTCTTAGAGTGCTTCAGTTTTTCTCAAGCACTCTAAGATGTGCAGAATAAATAGCCTGTCCATACACACCTTTTGCTAAATACCTTCAGTCTCTCACCTGTTTTTTTCTGCACACCTCTTTTCATCTTACCCACTGGCTCAACAATGAATTGAATGCATTTAATTCAGCGAATGCTTGTCAGAGGTCAATCCAAAGTGTGGATTCAATCACAATTGACAATTTCCTAAAGTAAGGATTTTCCAAATGTAATTATTTTCTATACAACCATTAGACAATGGTCCTACCACAGCCATGGCAATTTTTGTAAACAGCAAGTCTATACCTGGCATACTTATTAAATGAATTCTATCTGACTCACACCTTGGGGTTGTTAAATAAAATCCTTGACATGATTTAGACAAATCAGCTACATCCTTGTATTGACCTGGCCAGTAAAACTTACTTGCCATTTTGTTGAGCGTTTTGACTGTGCCTAAAAGCTCTGCCCAAGTATCTGAATATGCCAATTTCATGAAGTGATTTCATGACCATGATTTTCCCTTGTCCCACATTTAGCTTTTTGCTGGACTGAGCATTCCATTAGCTTCTACAAATCCACTATGTTATTAGGTAGTATGGACATATCATCCCTCTCTGGCATTCTTAACTGCTCCTTGATTTTAGTGACTTACACTTTTTCTCTCCTTTTCTCCCTTTTTGACTTTTTCTTTTCAGACTCTACAGCAAAAGGTAAGTCATTGAATACATTATCCGTTCTTCAGTCAGTTTTAATATATTTGTTGCCTAGTAAAAACCATAGCCTCTGCATAGTTTGAATGTTAAAGGTCAACTAAATTCAGCAGGTGAGTGACAAGAATGAGAGTGTGAGGGTCTTGTTGTTGTTTCTTCACTTCTCTCATGTATTTAGGTGGAAGACCTGAGGAGGGACAAGGCACTGGTGAACTACAAATATCTGGGAGTACATATTGACAATACACTAGACTGGGCCAAGAACACTGATGCCCTTTACATGAAGGACCACAGTTGTCTCTATTTTCTGAGGTGCCTGTTTGTTTTCGTTAACATCTGCTGGATGACCTTCTGGATGAGTCTTTGGTAGTGGTGAGTGCTATCCGCTATGCTATTGCATGCTGGGGCATAGGCTGAGGGTGGCAGACACCAGCAGACTGAACAAAGTGATATGTAAGGCCAGTGATGTGTGGGAGTTAAGCTAAACTCTCTGAAGGCAGTGGTAAAGAGGTTATTGTCTAAGCTGCAGGCCGTTATGGACAATGCCTCCCACCAACTCTACAAATTGGTGATGAGACACAGGAGCACATTCAGTGCAAGACTTATTCCACCAAAATATACTACAGAGCACCACAGGAGTTAATTCCTACTTGTGGCCATAGAACTCTGCCCTTAATCGGTGATCACTATTAACCAGTTTGGTTCATCTGTGCAATTGAACTTATTTATTGAACTTATTTTAAACTAGTAAGATGCTTCATGTTTATTTACAATCATACTTTTTTTTTCAGAAGAATTTAACATGTATATATGTCTATATGGCATACTGTTTACTCTTTACATGCTACCCCTTGGCACAGTAATAAACAGACATGGCGTTAATTTCCACTGTTATGCAGATGATACTCGATTGTATATATCAGGCAACCCGGTTGACAAAACTAGATTAAAGAAAATGGAAGACTGTATAAAAGACATAAAATCTTGGATGGGGCATAACTTCCTCCTTCTAAAGAGTAACAAAACAGAGATCCTCCTTTTGGGTCCTAAAATTGCAAGAAATAAATTATCAGACTTGATGCTAAATCTGGCCGATTTCTCAGTTATACCTAGTTCAGTAGCCAAAAATCTTGGCATCATAATTGATTCAGATTTAACATTTGGCCAACACATAGGTAATATTACTAGGACCGTTTTCTCCATCTTCGTAATATTTCCAAGTTAAGAAAAGCCCTATCCTTGCACACTGCTGAAAAACTGGTGCATGCTTTTATTACCTCAAGGTTAGACTACTGCAATGTACTATTGTCAGGTTGTTCAAGTAGGAACCTAAACAGACTTCAGTTAGTTCAAAATGCTGCAGACAGGGTCTTAACTAAAACTAGAAAATTTGACCACATCAGTCCAATACTATCAGCACTGCACTGGCTTCCGGTTAAATTCCGAATTGAATACAAAATTCTTTTACTTACATATAAAGCCCTACACTGGCTCGCTCCTGAATACTTACAGGATCTAATTTACCTTTATGAGCCACCACGATCACTCAGATCACAGGGTGCTGGCTTCCTTTTAGTTCCCAGAATTCAGAAGGCTTCAGCAGGGGGAAGAGCCTTTTCTCACAAAGCCCCCCAGCTCTGGAATAACCTTCCAGATAATGTTCGGGAATCAGACACAGTCTCAGTCTTCAAGTCTAGGCTGAAAACTTACTTGTTCAGTGTAGCATTTGGTCATTAATGTCTTAGCTTAGTTACAGGCTGCAGATCCACGAGTTCATGGACATAGGGATTTATGGTAAACAGGGATGTTGGTGCTGTTGTCTGACTCCTTCTCATGATCACTCTGGTTTGTGACGGTGGAGCAGTTAGATGCCAATGTTTCAGGATGCTCCCATGTTTATGTTACCTTCTGGTTCTCTCCTTAGTTACGCTGTTATAGTTAGATCTGCCGGAGTCACTCGCCACACTCTGGTAATGTTTACATTCTCTGTTCTCTTTTAAATTTCAAACTAATTCATCTCTGATCTTTTCCGAGTTAACGATGACCCACCAGCCAGAACTGATTAGGTCCTAACCTCAAGCTCTTCTGCCCCACCTGAGAAGGACTCCAAGCTCCCCTGATACATATATACATTGGCTCTCCACCTTCCACCAACTGGACCTGGACTAGTTTCCCACACTGCCATGGACTAACTGCTCACCCACCATCACCAACTGTAGAAATCTACTGTTAATATTATGTCCACCAGAGGATTAACATTACTTCAGTACCCGAGTAATAGAACAGAGATGTAGGGGTCCAGTGTCCCCGAACTATGTATAAGTAGTTTGACCAGAGGAGGATGGGTCCTCCCCTTATGAGCCTGGTTCCTCCCAAGGTTTCTTCCTCCAGTTGAGGGAGTTTTTCCATTTTCCATTCCAAGCCATTGTCGCCATGTGGCTTGCTCACTAGGGGATCTGTCATTTATACTTTGTCTCTGTTTTAACCTTTCTTATTTATTTATTTATTTATTTATTTATTTATTTATTTAATTTCTGTGAAGCTGCTCTGTGACAACGCTATAAAAGAAGAGCGCTATAAAAATAAATTTTGATTTGATTTGATTTGATGTATATGTCTATTTATTCTTTTATGTAAATGAGTGCAACTGTAAAGATTGGAATTTTAATATTAATGTTTTTATGATTCTGTAAAGTGCATTTTCTACAGAGTATTGTGTGCAAACTTGCACATGTATGCACTTTACCTTCAGTTTGTCTGCATGACTGATTTGAATTTCTGGTAAACATTTTCCTGAGACTAGCACATGATTGGCTTCTGTATCTATCAGAGCTTTACAGAGGTCACTGTGTCAGAATTACTTGCTCCCAAATCTTTGTCCAATCTAGGGGCACAATACAAAGTATGAGCTAGTGGTTATTTTAGAGCACTCTCTCTTTTTGTGTCCTACCTGGCTGCAATTAAAACATTTAATCTGTGCCTGTTCTCCCTGTTGTTTAAAATTGGAAGATAGATTTTTCTTTTTAAAATCTTCCTTTGTCCTCCACAACACCATTCAATCTACCAGATTTACCAGGACTGTCGCTGAAGCTGGAGAAGCTGTTTGCTTTGCAGCTACACACACCTCAGCCAATTTCACTGCCTAATCTCTTAATCATAATCTCTTATTTCCTCTTTGTTTTTGTCCACTAGTTTCATCCACTTTTCACAACAGCTTTTCAAACTGTTGTACTGTTCTCTGTGTGTTTCTCCCTCAACCAAAGTGTGTAGAGAGTGTTAGTTTCAACATCTGAGCTTGTCCTTATCACTGGTCTCAAGATCTGTGATTGTTGCTGTACTGATTGTTGGAGTGGATTTGTTGCCTTCGCTGCTCTGTTGTCACTCTTCCCTCTGCCCTCGCTAAACCTCATCATGTAGCAGACTGAATTGGTGGTGCATTGTTCACCACCTTTGCTTCTGTTTCTCCACTTCCCCCAGGATTGTTGTGTTGTAGTGTGGCTGGAGGCTTTCTCAGAATCATGCCACTGTCACTCTTTGTTTTGGCTGACTTTTGCTTTGGTCGGTGTCTTCCTCTGTGTCCTCTGATTATCCTTCTGCTTGAAAGCCCTCTCTGGACATTCTCAGACTTAGACCGCTGCTTCAGGTGTTCTGTTTTGTGATTCGGCCCTCTGTTTATTGGATTTGTTTGGCTGCTGCTGCCTGTTGCTATGAATTGCTATTATGGTACCACTGCCATTATTTTGTAGTGTTTGGTTTGTTAAACCAAAAATCTGTGACCACTATGTGGTGTGACTGTAGCGGGTGCTGTTGCACATTTTCTGCCTGTGTGTTGTGAGAAGACATGGCTATATGGGAAAAGAGGCAACACTGCTCAATCATACTAACCTTATTACTACATATTAGTTAAAAAATTGTGTGTGACAATATTTTAGAACAGAAACATTAACTTGCTCTTAATTAGTGTATACAATACAAATAACAGTTTTATAGATTTTACTGTAAGGAAACATTAATAACAACCGAGTACAGAATATGTGACACCACTGTACTTTCATAATAAATATTTAAACACCAAGCCATAAACACAAACCAATTCATGTCTGGCAAAAAAACAGGAAAATAACTTAAATATTCAGACAGTATGTGTTACGGGGCTGCAACCCAGGTGGGAAATGGAATGTAAACCCACCAGTGTTGAGACCTTATATGTTTCTAACTCCCAGACAAAGCTGGGTGAACTCAAAAGCAGAAAGCTGGGCTGGTCAACGGGTGAAAGGTGAAAGGTGCTTGTGTGTTATGTGGTTTAATGAGCAGATCACTGGTGGAGGATGTAACCAGTGCTCTGAAAAGAAAAGGAAGAAATGGATAAACAAAAATTAAATAAACAAATAAATGACACAGGATTTGAACCCCTACTGGGGCACTTGAGAGGCAAATACGCTAGTGAGTGCACCAAGTGTCACCCAGGAAAAGTAGTAGGCAAACCAGCTCATGAGCCTGGCTGGAGGCTAGAGGGACCAACTGAAAACCACTCCTCAGTGAGAAGTGAACATGGAAAAACAAAACTTCTCCTTTTAAAGGAGGACAAAGGTTAACAGAAAACCACTCCTGCTTTTAAGGAGGGAAAATAGAGAGGTGCTTCTCTTTAAAGGAGGAAAGTTGAAAAGCTGTAGTTTTTTTTAAAGGAAAGAAAAACAGCACCCCCCTTTTAAAGGAGGGAAAGTGGAGTAGCACTCTTTTCTTTGTAAAGGAGGAAAATTCATAGAACTTTCAGCGTTTCGGCATAGAGACACCAAGACACCACACTGAGTGGAACATGAGGAAGCCTTACATAGCCTCCACACACCTGGTCTCAATCAGGCTGATTGTGGCCCTGATTGGTACATGGCTGCCCTCTGGTGGCTGGGCAGCCACAATGCGGGTGGCTCCTTACAGTATGTACAAAACATAATAGCTAATTAACTATTTACATTAAGCATTTAAACTGAAGTCAAGTAACTTCAATTCATTAAAACATACTGTTAGTGAGCTGAAAAAGTCCTAGCAGGGGAGCCTCCTATCCTTCTAAATACAGCCAAGGCAGTGAGGAAATACAGAATGGATGAGCTATCACACTACTGAATGAGACTGGTATGTTTACATGTATAAGATTTATATTTCTGTTAAGAACATCAAGATTTCAAGTACCCTAAACAGTTTTTAACAAAGTAGATAAAGTATGTTGCACTCATGGTATCTTTTATTGCAAGGACAGCTGTAGGTTACATGTTGTATGAAGCATGCAGTACTGTGAAATTATTGTTCTTATTACTGAAAAAATGTACACTATATAGACAAAAGTGTTTGGACACACTCCTTATTCATCAAATCAGGTATTCATGGAGTCTCATTGCAACAGGTATGTCCTAGAATGGACATTGTGAGCCAGGACAGAGGGAGCGTGCAGGGGGCAACCCCATATTAATGCCTATGGATTTAGAATGGAATGTCATGAAAGCTCCTGAAGATGTAATGTGTAATCTTAAAGTCCTTTAAAATCAGTAGACAATTGACGCCTCTTTTGTGTGTAATTACAATGTCATTATATAAACAATAATAACATCTTTACCAGATCAAAATTTCAGCATTGTCTGGATAAGGTATTAGTTAAAGAACAAAATTGTTTTGGATTACTTTTGAAATAAAACTTCAGCCTAGAATCCTGACTTAGTTTGTTGGCAGAGGGCAGAATGTAAATAAGGAAGTGCCCTTATTTATGGTTATCAGTGTTGAAATGCACCTGAGATGTTCTGTATGATTTGAATGTTATGAGTCTTAAACTATATCTTGTTGAAATATACCACAGTCATGGTTTATAGTCAGAAACAGTGGTCCTGTTTTTTAATGTTGATATATTTTGCATAGATATTGATACAGAACCTTTATGTTATTCAACATGACCTTGGTTTCAGATCCAGTGTGACCACTGTAAAAGGTGGTACCACCATGAGTGTGTTGGGGGACTGGACAGAAAGAAGGTCTACAGCTGTCTGCATACACGCATCACTGAGTGTCTGATTTTACTGTTGGCAACACTAATGATTAATTGTAAATAATTTAATTAGCTATTATGTTCTGTATATATTTCCTCTATATTTTGGTGTTTTTTGGTTTGCTTCACTGTTTCTGGTGTTTGCCATTTGTGCCAGTGTTTTGTTGATATATTGTTACATTAATTATATTAAAAAAATGTTTTTTAACATTTAGATTTGTTTGTATTCTGTCACATATTCAGATGAAGGTGACCTGTGTGTTGCTGTCTCTCTGCTGATCCCAGACATGAATTAGTAGATGAATGTGAAAGGCTGGCACAAAACCTAAAATTGTGGCTTGGTTTTTAACTATTTATTATGAAAGTATAGTGGGGTCACATATTCTGAGGACTGCATACAGGTACTCAATTGTATGTTTCATTACAGTACAATCTGTAAAACTGTTATTTAAATAATATACACTATTAAGAGCAAGTTAATGTTTCTAAAAGACTCATGCATACAGAAACAAATATTTTTAAAAGAGTGTATGGCTAATTTAACAAAATGTAGTAATAACAAAACAAAATTGTTGTTTTTCAAAATGTAGTAAAAAGTTAGTATGATTGAGCAGTGTTGCCTTTTCCCATATAGCCAGTGATTATGTGCCCTGGACATGATGATATCTACATAAACATTGGGTCTTCTATTCACAACACACACAGGTAGAAAATGTGCAACAGATTTGTTACACCTGTTATCTTGTGTATTTGAGCCTGCTCGGTTTTTGAGTTTATTGCTGAGTTTTGGCACTTCTGACTTTTGGCACTTCTAAATGTATAAGCCTTATTGACATCTTGACCTATTTTTGTCCCCTCATTTTAATTCCAGCCTGATCCTGCCTTTCTACTACCACTGTTTTTGGATCCTGTCTGGTTATCAACTTTGGTCTTGGATTTGTCCCTTTGGTTTTGGATGCTTATCTGTGTATTAACTTGGACCGTCTGGATTAAGCTTTTTGGTTTATCCTCTTAGTAAACCTTTCGTTTTCATTCTCCACTTGCCTTTATTGTGTTTCATCATGATAGAAAACTCAGCCAGCAATCAGTCAGCAGATTTTGAGGCAATATACAATGAAGTAGCCTCACCAAGATGTTTTTTGCGTCAACATGAACGATTCCTATCTGATGTCACCCAGTCTATGGAGATGTCCACCCAACAGAAAGTACAACAGGAACAGTTGTCAAAACTCCTCACTACCCAGGCTACCCAAAGTAGTTCATTCCAAGTTCATTCCTGTCTACAAACTTGAGCCATATAGTGGTGATCTGGAAAATTTCAGGGAATTTACTGCAGTGCTCAGTATATTTAGCCAACTCCCCTGCAAGTTCAGATCAGGCATTTGTGATTTCATGTTTGTCTGGTGAAGCCCTAGAATGGGCTTCAGCAGTATGGTCATCTGTGTAAACCCTAACCTATGTTACATGCCCAAGGGGACAGGAGTGGGGCAACAGTTATGTTTCTGTTTTGGCAAAAAGAAAAGTAGGGTTGTGAGACAGTAGCTACTCTCAAGCTCCAAAGTTTGTTGTTTTGTTTGTTTGTTTGTTTTTTGTTAAACATATTTTGAATTCAACTCTATTATTATTCTTTCATACAAAATTCATACAGAAATATACACAAATTACATGAATATAAAACAAAACCCTCTTTTTCATTCTTCACTTAGAAGTATGACAAAACATGCATAGTACACATGTAATAATCCATAGTCTTGTACAAAATTCGAGTAATATATTCTTAAATATATAATCCACATTTACTATATTGGCAATAATCAAGACAAACAAACAAGAGTCTCCTCTAGGTTCATGTTTTAGATTCACTTATGTCTTGTCATGTCTTTTCTGTAGGTTCATGTTTTACATTCACTTAACTAAACATTAAATCACATTTTTAACTTAACTTAACTAGCTTTCCCAAAACAAATTAACAATCACCAACTGGTTCTTCTCAAAGACTCTCTTCTCTCCTGTGGCTTTTATTAGTTTCTACCCTCCATTTCCAAATAACTGAAGAATGCCAAGCTCCTCTTTTCAAACGTCTCTTTTCCTTTCATTTTTCTCCATTCTTCCTTTTCTTCTGTTCAACTTTGTATGTTGACACAATCACTTGCATCACTTTAATTACAACTGGATTCAGTGTCCCTTCCAGAGGCCATGGTTGGGCAATGTATGGCCAATGCTTGTTCCATTTCTCTAATATCTTTGCAATACCTTTTTGCATAATACCTTGGATTATTTTTCTGTACAACTTCAATCAGTGTAATATTTCACTTTCAATATTTTGTTGTCCTTTTCAGACATTGCGATGGCTTCCTTATGCTACCCAAAAATACTTAAAACTATTTAGATTAGTTTTCTATACTTTTTATTTTTATGTTTATGTTTATTGATGTTTGTTAACTACTATTTACCACAATCAGTAAAATATGATGAATTTACCAACCTCAAAGGAACCTAAGATGAAATAGCAAAGTCCAACACTAACTGACCTAAAAATTTCCCAATAAAATGCCTTATAAATAAGAGAAAGCCAAATCCTACACAAAGCCTAAAAATATATGCTTTACAAAGAAATTCAACTATCATCAAGTAATCACAATATTAGATTTCCAGTATACCTATTTGAAATTAATCATTAATCACAAGCAAGGGAACCCACAAATATAATTCTAACCAAATTTTAAACCAATATGTATATTTCATTAATTAATTAAATGTAGTGATTGGGCGATCTGTTGCCGAGACTTTTTTATTTAAGAATGTTTGGTATGTTTAACCCTAGATTAAATGCATGAAAACCAAACATGAATCAACAATAATGACTACAAAAAAGTGTACATACATTCATTTATAAAGAATTTGAGCCTGGGTTTTTCAGCTGCCCAGACTGATGTATATATTATAGTTTTTTGAGAATCTCATAAAGTTTTATTCTATTGTAATTTATTCTCTTTGTCTCTCTTTTTCTCTGTTACTCTTTTCACTCACAAAACTCTCCATTTCTCTGTAATTCTTTACTCTTATTCATTTTTCTCTTTAACTCCTTGGGCCCAAGGATACACCATTTTAATTTTACATAACCTAATTCAACTAAAAACCAAACTTCATGCTGTGATCCCACAGAAACACGTCTTACAGTTGTCTTAGAAGATAAATGAGGCCTCAATCTTCTGAACCTGCAAAGTGCTAATTAGATCACCCCACATTACTAAATAAGCTTTTGACTTCTCTTTCTTCTATTATTTCTGTTTCCTCTTTATTTCTCTTTATTTCCACTTTATTCCTCTTTATTTCTCTTTGTTCCTCTTCATTTCACGTTTATCTATCTTCTCTATAGAAGATACTCCACCTTTTTGTAATGACTACATCACAGAAACTTAAAAATTTAGAACAGAAATTTACTTCAAACAGCAACACAGCATAACAAACACCCACACACCTAGGATTCTTTACAGTGTAAACAAAGAAAACCCACACAGCCAAAACAAACAAACTAGCAGCTAAGGAGATGCTAGCAGAGAATAGTTTTGCTAGCAAAGAATAGTGGTTTATTTGTCTGGGCTACCAGGAGGTCACAAACCTATAACCACTTCCTCCTGTAGCTGTCTTTGGCTTCCCACAGACAGCACTTTACCTCTTTCTGTGCAGCTGAAGCTTTGGTGGTAAGCTTTGCCTTGGTCCAAAATTCAAGAATGGCCACCAAGCATGTCAATTAAATCTTGGATCTGGGGCAGTGGGTGTCTGTCTGGAACAGTTTTCTTATTCAGTTCATGATAGTCTATGCAGAGCCAAAGTGAGCGGAAATTCTTGTGGACACACACCACAGGAGCAGTATCCAAACTTCACCTAATAGGTCTTGGATATAATCATTTACCTCCAGGTTTTGGTATTAAGGCATATGCTCTTTGAACAGGAATGTCATCCTTCTGTCTCAAAGCCATCTGTAGACTGTGGATGCACCCAATATTATTGTAATCTCTAGTAAATACTCTTCATAGAGCATGTTTTTCACCACCCCTTGTTGTTCATCACTGTGGTGGCTCAGGTCTACTGGTAAATGCCATAGTGGCTCCTTTGTTTTGGCCTGTGAGATGTTATTACTAAGAATGGAACATTGATGGACAGAGAGGGATCCTAGTTTCCTGGTTAGTTCGTACTGTATATTATCTCCACTGAATGCATACACCACCAATTCCTCTTCATCCTTAATTAGATCTGTCAGAGGTCAGACAGGTAGGTCAGGAAAATATTTGTCTTTCCAAGCTCTATCAATAATACTGACATAGGCTCCCATAACAAGTGGGGCATTAACTGAGAGACCATTGAAATAGCATTTGATGGTAGATTTTTTCCTATTAGCCCAACAATCTGGTCATCTATAGTGCCTGGTGAGCTCTGTTGCTTCCCAGTCAACAACTCCTGCAGTCTTGGACCCTGAGTAGCATAAGCACCCACCTCAGCCTCATCTGCCACTGACTTCTCCACTGTGTGTACCTCCACTGCGATCGACTTCCATTTCCCTGCTGCTTCTTTCTTTTCATACACCCCAGCGCCCTCGGGCCATCCTCAACACATGAGAAGCAGTGGATGCAATTCGAAAGATTTTCCTCAAGTCATTTAGGGCACCCATAGAACTTTTCTTTCCTGGGTATAAATGGGGATTGGTTTTAGACTTAGAACCTTGCTCTGTTAGAGGCTTGGACAATCTCATTAAATCTACCACCTTGGTGAGCATCTGTTTTTTCTGTGAGTTGCTGTAGGGTGTCATTTTTTTTTTGCGGTCAGGCAGACAGGTAGCGACATGGGATGGGAGAATCTATCGCTACCTGTCTGCAGTGGACAGTCATTTGACGAGGACGAATGGCCATTGTCTCTCAGTTTCATCACTCTTATTCTCATGATTTGTTTCAATATTGCTTCATCTGTAACTGTCAGCCAGTACAGGTCTCAGCTCTTTATAGGTGTCATTGTATTTTGGCCATACCCCATGATAAACACTGTGCAGGAAAACATCTTGTATGGGTGGTCTTTCATGCATCTGTCTGTCCAGGGGTGAATAAGACTCGTTTTACTCCTATGCGATGGTACAGAAACTGCTATGGATATTCATGTTCCCTCTGTTGTGTACACATCATCTCCTGAAAGAGTGCCTGGTTTGAGTATTTTAAGCAACCCTCTGACTATTTCTAGCTCACTGAAATTTTCTTTTACTCCCTCCTCTATTTGTTTGCAAATGCTACTGTAACTAAAGTCTGAACTGTTGTCACCAATCTGACCCCCTAAAATCTAAAACTTCCAGTGGGGAAAATATGGAAGGTCCATTGTTGACATCATTCTCTCCCTTTCATGTTTTGGAGCTAAGCCTGCATGCTGACTAGCATGGGCTTGACTGGAAATCAGTCTGGTAGGCAATGTGGGAACAGTCTGTGGTGTGAGTATGCCTACACACTGGAGGAGTTTCTTGCTCAATTCTCCAACCCCTGTAGACATTTCCTGAGTGGTATTTTCTATCATGACACCACAATCATGGCTTTAAGGTGTCTGTTGCATAACTAATAGGTGTGTGCAGTTTGTGTCATGGGTCACAGCTACAGTGATAGATACAGGAAGGTGTGATGTGACTCAAGTCTAGTCTCTTTTTATTGTCATTACATCTGAGTACAGGTACACAGTGCAACGAAATTACGTTCCTCCAGAACCAAGGTGCAACATAGAGCAGCAATACAGTATGACAACATAAAGTGCAAACACAACAATAAATACAATAAATACAGTAAACAAGAGTCAGTTTAACAGACAGGACAGGACAGTGCAGTACCGAGCAGTACAATGAAGTGAAATGTTTGTGGTGGGAATAAGGTACAAAAAGTGATATGTAACATACTGTAACATATAGGTGTACATGATAACAGCAGTAGAAAGTAGAGGTAGAAAGTTTATAGTTCTGAGTGAGCAGCAAATATTGCTGATAAGGCTGGGGATGATCCAGTCTTTGTGTGTTGAGTGCGTGTGTGTGTGGAGTGCTGGGTGGGTACAGTCCAGTCTTTGTGTTTGGTGGGGGGTTCAGCTCCGTCTCTGTGTGTTGAGGAGTCTGACTACCTGGTGGACGAAGCTGTTGCAGAGTCAGGTGGTGGAGGCTCTGATGCTCCGGTATCTTCTGCCAGAGGGCATCAGAGTGAAGAGACTGTGTGACGGGTGGGTTGGGTCTTCCACAATGCTGGTGGCTTTACAGATTCAGCAAGAGGTGTAGATGTCGCTGATGGAGGGGAGATGCAGATACAGTTCCCAAACCAGACAGTAATGCAGGTGTTCAAGGTGCTCTCTATAGTCCCTCTGTAGAACATGGTGAGGATGGGTGGTGGAAGATGTGCTCTCCTCAGTCTCCGCAGGAAGTAAAGGCACTGCTGGGCTTTCTTGGTTATGGAACTGGAGGTGGTGCTGGAGGTGTTGTTTCCAGTCCTGACTGATGGAGGTCTCTCAGTCAGGAAATCCAAGACTCAATTGCATAGGTAGGTATTCAGGCCCAGCAAGCTCAGTTTTCCAATCAGGTGCTGAGGGATGATGGTGTTGAATGCTGAACTGAAGTCGATGAACAGCATTCGAACATAGCAGTCTTTGTGGGTGAGAGCCAGGTGGAGTGCAGTTGAGATGGGATCATCTGTTAATTGAGTTGGACGATACGCAAACTGTAGTGGTTCCAGTGAGGTGGGGAGCTGGTTTTTGATGTACCTCATGACCAGCTTCTCAAAGCACTTCATGATGATGGGAGTAAGTGCAATGCAACAGTAGTCATTGAGGCAGGACACTTGAGACTTGTTTGGCACAGGAACAATTGTGGACATCTTGAAGCACGTTGGCACAAATGCAGTGCTCAGAGAAATGTTGAAGATGTCCGTGAGAACATCTGCGAGCTGTTCTGCACATCCTCTGAGCACTCTGCCAGGTATGCTGTCTGGTCCAGGGGCTTTCCGTGGGTTGACTCTGAGTAGAGTTCTCCGCATA
The DNA here is from genome assembly GCA_034509495.1 of Acestrorhynchus altus. NCBI lineage: Eukaryota > Metazoa > Chordata > Actinopteri > Characiformes > Acestrorhynchidae > Acestrorhynchus > Acestrorhynchus altus. The sequence continues at coordinate 16,349,180 of CM067523.1, forward strand.
TCAGCAGGGGACAGGCGCAGTACCTGATCGTTTGGAGGAGGTGTGGTCTTCCTTGCTGCCATGCAGTTCTGTGCTTCAACAGAGATGTGGTCCGAGTAGCCATAGGGGGGTCGGGGCTCTGCTCTGTACGCACCGGGAATGTTTGTGTACAGAAGATCCAGCACATTAGCCCCACGGGTTGGAAAATCCACATACTGATGGAAGCTGGGCAGCAGAGACTTCAGGTTACTGTGGTTGAAGTCTCCAGCAACAATGAACAGTCCATCAGGGTGTGAGTTCTGGAGTTTACTGATGGAACTGTATAGTTCACAGAGCACGTTAGCATTAGCATTAGTGCTAGGTGCTACATACACTTCTACTATGTAAACAGTGTTCATTTCCCTGGGCAGATGGAAAGGTCTGGCTCTGTTAACAGCAAACTCCACCAGTGGTGAGCAGTAGCTGGAGACCAGCTTAGTGTTGTTACACCATTCAGTGTTGATATAGACACACAGGCCACCTCCACGGGTCTTTCTGGTTAGGTCTGCGTTGCGGTCCATGCAAAAGAAGACCAGCCCGTCTAGAATGGAGTTTGTTAACTAAGTCTCCATGAAAACGAACACACAGCAGTCTCTGAACTCGTGCTGGCTTGTGTGCTGAATTCTCAAGTGGTCCAGTTTATTCTCCAGGGAGCAGACGTTGGAGAGCAGAACTGATGGTATGGCCAGTCGCGCACCGCTTGCAGGGAGCCTTCTTCTGGCCAGCCGGCTCAGGACACACCGCGGATCTTAGCAGGCCTAGCAAACCCAACTCTGCTCGTAGACCATCCGAAAGTGGAGTTTTTACTCCACTGAATTGCCTACTCACCATTCCACGGACTGTGCTATCAAGCTGTTTTGCCCAAATCTAGAGCACATCCCCTTACTCCAGAGGAAGAGAGGATTACAGAGGAATATGTTAAGGAGGCCTTAGGCCAAGGATTTATTCATCCATCCACATCTCCCGCTGCCTCTGGATTCTGCTTTGTTAAAAAGAGCAGATAGTCCAAACATATAAACTATGTTTATCCTCTGCCTCTCAGTCCAGTAGCCTAGAACTAAGTATTTCACCAAGCTATCTGCGGTGCCTACAACTTGACCAGGATAAGAGTGGGAGATGAGTGGAAGAGTGAATTTGTAACACCCAAAACACACTATTAATACCATGTTGATCTTCCAGTTGAGTGAACGCTGTGCACGCCTGGCTGCCGCTGCTCTCCGGTACTACTGTATTTTGTTATTCTGTCTGGGTCAACTCACCATCTACCCGGCTTTCTACAATGTGGGTGTATCAGCTGTACTTCTGGTCTACACTGGTGTGGATAGTCCTGTCGCTCTTTAATCAGCTGGCGGCAGGTCTACTCCAATACACTGTGTCTGAACTCCTGCGGCTACGCTCCCATCGCTGCGGGCGTCCGCCAGCGGTGCACCCGGACATCGCTTTTCTGCCTCGCCCGAGGTACATACATCGTGGATCTCGCCGGCACTTCAAGCTCGACTGCTCTACAGCAATTCACTCCTTCTGGTCCACTACTCGCCGCCCTCCAAGGATTACCGGCCGGCGTGCTAATCATAGCATGCTGGCTAGCCTTCCCAGTTCAATTGACGCTGCTACCAAGTTTGACTCCACCACTGTCAACTTCGGTCTCCTCAACATCCGCTCACTTACGAGCAAGGGTCATCTTATCCAAGATCTCCTCACTGACCGCAAGTTAGACTTTCTCTGTCTTACATAAACCTGGCAACAGCCCAACGACTTCTCACAACTTAACGAATCCACACCTTCTGGGTTTGTTTACATCTCTCAACCACGCGGGGTAGGTCGCGGAGGAGGTCTCGCGATTATTCAAATTTCCAATTCTCGCGGTGCCTGTGTCTACCTACAACTCTATGGAATGTCTAGCATGTGAACTGCCTGGACCCTCTCCTACTATCATCGTTACAATCTACCGACCTCCCAAGCAACACAAAGACTTTCTAACGGACTTTGCATCCCTACTTACTCACCTATCTACTCTGTCACCGAATGTAATGTTGCTGGGAGATTTCAATATACACATGGACCGCATTAATCTTCCTCTCACCAAAGACTTCTCCTCCTGCCTTGAAAGTTTCGGATTCAACCAGTTCATTGATTTCCCTACTCATTCAAAAGGACATATTTTGGACTTAATCTGTTGTTCAGGTCTCATCCCCTCAAATTGTGCAGCTGACGATATTCATGTAACGGATCATTTCCTCCTCTCTTTTGACATTACACTCTCTCTCTCCAAAACCAAGGAATCGCGTCTCATCTCATTCAGAAATATTAAAGACATTAATATGGATGCCCTCACCTCTAGCCTCAACAATATCCTGAACCTGAACCTGGAAAATCCACCCACACCTGATGAGCTCGCTGCTCATTATCACAACAGTCTAACTGATATTCTCAACTCACTTGCCCCAGTTAAAACCCACTCTGTTTCCTTCTCTCATTCTGCCCCCTGGTACACCCCTGAACTCCGGCTACTGAAAGCCAAAGCTCGTCAACTTGAGCGTCTCTATAGAAAATCTGGTCTCACTATCCACAAAGAAATGCACAAAACCCACATAATAAATTATAAGGACAAAATTGTTCATGCAAAATCACTATACTACTCTGGGCTAATCAGTTCTAATGAAGGAAACACTAAAACATTGTTCTCTCTAGTTAACAGATCTCTCCAACCTACAGCCTCTCTACCTTCCCACTTCTACTCAACAGACTCCTGTAACTCCCTAATGATGTTCTTTAGTGAAAAAATCTGTAAAATCCACAAAGACATCCTTCCCAATCCCTCGCCTCTCCCTTTCTCTGTACCTTGTCTACACAGTCAGTCTCTCTCCCACTTTCAACTCCCATATTCAACTGTTATTTCTAATCTCATTGTCAAATCAAAACCTTCTACCTGCCAGCTTGATCCTTTCCCTACAATCTTAGTTAAATCTTGTCTTTCCTCACTGCTACCCCTCATAACTGCCATTATCCATTCCTCACTTACTTATGGAATTGTCCCGTCACTCTTTAAAACAGCAGCCATCACTCCCATCTTGAAAAAACCTGGTTCAGATCCAAACAACTTTAATAACCTCCGCCCCATTTCAAACCTCCCTTTCATTTCCAAAATACTCAAAAAAGTTGTTGCCACTCAACTCCATACCTATCTATCCCAAAACTCCCTTTATGAAAAATTCCAGTCTGGTTTCCGCCCCTTTCATAGCACAGAAACTGCCCTTATCAAAATCACCAATGACCTTATGGCAGCTGACTCCGGTTCATTCTCCATTCTGATACTTCTTGATCTAAGTGCAGCCTTCGACACCATCTCTCATTCTATCCTCCTCAGTAGACTATCCTCCATAGGCATCAACCATATCGCACTCAACTGGTTTTACTCATATCTGTCTGGCCGCACTCAGTTCGTTCAGTTTAAATCCTTCAGATCCCAGCCTTCCCCTGTTCTTTTCGGAGTGCCCCAGGGTTCCGTGCTCGGGCCCCTCCTCTTCATCATTTACCTTCTACCCCTTGGAAACATATTTGCGTTCTTTTAACATTAATTTTCACTGCTATGCGGATGACACCCAGCTCTACCTTTCAAGGAACTCTGTTTCCACCCCCATCTCTCACAAACTGTTTATCTGAAATTAAAACCTGGTTCACTTCTAACTTCCTAAAACTCAATAGTCATAAAACAAAAATTTTACTCTGCGGTTCTAATTCCACACTATCTAAAGTTGACAGCTTCTCCATCCAAATCGACAGCTCCTTAGTCTCCCCCTCACCTCAGGTTAAGAGTCTGGGTGTCATCCTAGATAGCTCCCTATCCTTTCACTCTCACATCTGTAATATAACCCGGTCTGCATATTTTCATCTCCGTAACATCAATCGCTTACGCCCCTCTCTCACCCCCCATGCTGCATCTATTCTTGTCCATAGTCTTGTCACCTCCCGTATTGACTACTGTAACTCTCTTCTCTTAGGCCTGCCTCACAAATCCCTCCATAAGCTTCAGTTGGTTCAAAATGCAGCAGCTCGTATCATTTCCAAAACTCCGTCTTCTCATCACATCACACCCGTCCTTCAGCAACTCCACTGGCTTCCGGTTAAATATAGAATCAATTACAAAATACTTCTCTATACATTCAAGGCCATCCATAATCTCGCCCCCTTATATCTCTCTAATCTCCTCACTATCGCACCCTCCTTCCGCTCGCTCAGATCCTCCTCTTCCATCCATCTCTCTGTCCCCTCTGCCCGTCTGAGTACCATGGGTCTCAGAGCTTTCAGCCGCTCAGCTCCTAAACTCTGGAACTCCCTCCCACCCGACATCTGTAACATTGATTCTCTACCTCTCTTTAAATCTAGACTCAAAACTCATCTGTTCAATGTAGCATATTCTCTATAATTCTCGCTTTCATTCTCTAAAATCCCCCCCTAAATGTATGTGTTGTGTTTTCTGTATGTCTGTTTCTATCATTTCTGTAAAGTGTCCTTGAGTGTTCTGAAAGGCGCTTATAAATCAAATGTATTATTATTATTATTATTATTATTATTATGTTATGAGCTATGGTTTGGATAATACACCTTCAGTATTTCAGTCTTTCATAATGACATGCTCAGAGACATGCTAGGGAAATATGTCATGGAATTTATTGACAATATCTTTGTATACCTATCTACTTTTGAATCCCATGTCAGTCACATACATTCTGTACACCAAAGACTTTTAGACAACCAGCTTTTTGTTAGGGGTGAGAAGTGCCAATTTCACCTGCAGTAGGTGTTATTCTTGGGGTATGAGGTAACCAAGAACGGTGTTAACTTGAGCAACCACAAGGTGGAGGCTGTTAATAACTGGTCTATAACCTCCTCTGTTTAGGAGCTTCCATGCTTTCTTGGTTTTGCTAATATCTGTAGAAGGTTCATCCAAAATATTAGTAGCATAGCAGCTCCTCTCACCACTCTATTAAAGGGTGCTCCTAGGAGGATAGAATTGACTGAACAGGATAATAGAGCTTTTGATCAACTTAAGCATGCCTTTACCACTGCTCCCATACCTAGACACCCTGATCCACCACCACTCCTTTCATGGTGGAGGTGGATGCCTCTGAAACAGGTGTTGGAGTGGTCTTATCCCAACGCAGTGGGACTCCACCAAAATTACATCCTGTAGCATTTTATTCTTATAATATCAGTCCCACTGAATGCAACTATGGAATAGGAGATAAAGAACTTTCCATTAATTTCACACTAGAGGAGTAGCATAACTGTACACAACTTCTGAAAACTTGCTACTGGTAGCAGACCCTGAGAAGGCATGTGAAGGCATCGTGGAGCTCAGTTCACATCTCAGGTATAGAGGTTGATTAACATCAGCTTAACATCCACAAACAAACAGGATTAATGAACATGCCAACCAGGGGCTGGTTGCATTTTCTGTTACAAAAATACCACTAATTGGTAACAGTAGTTAATATGGGCAGAAATATCCCATATCCCATATATATCAGAAATATCTGGGTGATTGGGTTTGGTTATCTACCTTCAGATTTGGGGGAATGCAGATATCTCTTATGTATGTTATGTATGTTATGTTTTTGTGTTTTTATTGTTAATAAATCTGCAACGAATTCCAAAAAAAAACCTTTTGAATAAGACACAGTGCTTCACTTTGAATCATTTCCAGATGCACTATATATATTGTGGATTCTCACTGAAGGCATCAAAACTATGAATGAACACATATGCAGTTATGTACTTAACAAAAAAAAGGTGAAATAACTGAAAACATGTTTTATATTCTAGTTTCTTCAAAATAGCCACCTTTTGCTCTGACTACTGCTTTGCACACTCTTAACATTCTCTCAATGCGCCACTTCTGGGAACTTCAAGACTGTTGGAAAACCATTTCAGGTGACTACCTCTTGAAGTTCATTGAGAGAATGCCAAGAGTCAATAACCATCAGACAGCATCTGCAAGGGAAGGGCTTCAGAAACAAAAAATGTCTGAAACAAACAAGGCCATGTCTCCTTCAATGTCACAATTGTCCATTGTAAGGGACCACCAAACATGTATCAGTGAAAAAAAAAGAAAGTTCAATGAAGCATGCACCCTGTCATCTGAGTGATTGTGACTCAGGAGCAAGCCTGTGAAGAGGTTATATGCAAGTTTAAGAATGTTATAATCAGTACGGAATTTGACCAGAAGCCAGTGCAGTGCTGATAAGACTGAACTGATATTGTCAAATTTTCTAGTTTTAGTTAGGACCCTGCGTTGGTCTAAGTTCAAAAGTTTGGTCTAGGTTCCTGCTTTGGTCTTAGGTTCCTGCTTGAACATCCTGACAAGAGTACACAGCAATAATCTAATAATCTAATAATAAAAGGTTATTTCTTAACTTGGACATGTTACAAGGATGAAGAAAAGCTGTCCTAATAATATTTATAGTGTTTATAATTATAAAGTATACTATTATAAATAAAAGATAAAACAAGAAAACAGACTGAAACACCAAACAGCCAGATGAAACATATGAACCCCAAAAACCAAAGAACAATGCACACATGGCAGTGGTGAACATACAGACAAAGAGATACTGGACCACAAGGCTACTTATACACAGGCACAGATTAGGCACACCTGGGAATACTGAATTAAAGGAAAAGCAAATGGTAAAACCAAACTAGACCAAAAATGGACAGACAAGGAACAGAATGGAAACAAGACTGGACAGAATCATGACACCCTATCGCTGTGTTGTCTTACAGTGGGAATCGGTTAGCAGGATGCCAAGTGAGCATGGTGTCTGCCTAAAATGGGCTTTCCTTATGTAATTAGCTAAAGCTAGCCAGGCTAGCTTGGAGACAGACTAAAGCATTTCCAGGTAACTGTATGAGTGTGAATGAGTGAGTGTGTTTGGCCAAAAACATGAATGTTGCGTATTGTAATCAAAATGTGATGGAGCCGCCCACCATCAAGGAGGTTGGACTTTTTCTTGATTCCATATGTGGCAGCCATGGAACTACCCCTGTGACTGGAAGGTTGCTGGTTCTATTCCTTGATCTGGCAGGACATGAAGTGCCCTTGAGCAAGGAACTTAACTTCCCAACTGCTCCCCAGTCACTGGGTGCATCAGAAAGTGCATAGAGGATGTTGTGCCCACAAAGACAGTTCATGTTTACCCACAAAAGTTTACCCTCAGAAGCCATGGTTGAACTGTGAAGTTCACGCAGCTCTGGGTGCACATACTGCTGCTTTTAAGTCTGGGAAAACAGAGGAGAATTATAAAGGCAGCTATGCTGTCCATTAGACCGTGAAAGCAGCTAAACATGAGTACAAAGACAATGTGGAAGCACAGTTTAACACCACCAGTGTTAGAAGCTTGTAGCAGGGATTAAACACAATCACAGACTTTAAGGGAAACTCTGCCATTGCAATGATTCAAGACTAGCTAAACTCCTTCTATGCTTGTTTCAAAGCAAATCACTGTGAACCCATGGAGAGAGCCATTTCCGACATTGAGTCCATTCAACCCTCCATCTCTGTAGCTGATGTGCGTAGATCCTTTAACTGTGTCAACACCTGCAAAGCAATCAGCCCAGATGGTGTTTTGGGGTGTGTGCTTAAAGCATGTGCAGATCACTTAGCAGGAGCCTACTGTGGTAAAAATATTCGTTTATGTCTTGTGTGTGATGACAAAATATCATTAGATAATGGTTACGTAACTTAGCATTTACGATTATCTAATCATTGTGTGAAATCCTATATTTTATATGCATATGGTTAATCAGTATTCATGTATACTTTGTACACTTTATTAATAGCATGTGAGTCTCTCATGACATTAACTGCCTTAATATATGTTACAAATCTGTATAACCTCTATGGTATGACACATAAGTTCACATGTTATCTGAGTTAGCGTACATACCATGTCACACGGCCCTGGCAGTTTAAAAGAATTTATGGTTGATGGAACATTCCATGAGAGGTCATGTATGTCTGCAGTCAGGAGTTATAGTGAAGAACTAAGTGACCCTCTTTGTGTGTGTGGATGTAGCTGTTTGAAGGTAAAGGGAGGCAGGAGTGAAGGTCACTCCCTGAACTTGTGGCCGTCTCCACAGGGAGATATCCCAAACACCCAAAGAGGGAGCTGTATTGAGCATATACTAACAAACACAATCAAGGTCACCACGAGAGTTGAGTCAGAACACGTGAGGATACGAACATTAACTGTCTTTCTTGTAACACCGCCTGGGCAACAGGGGCTACGTCATTTTGGGGTATATAGAGGGAAGTCAGATGGGGCGAGGTCAGAGGCCTCCTTTGAGATGACTATGTGTCTGTCTTAATGTGATGGTTCTCCAGAATCCTGATTTCTTAATAAACACTTGTTTGTTTTCACCTAGTCCACTGTGCTTGACTCCTCTTATTCAACGAATGTGTAAAGAAGGGGGTACCATTTATGGTACATTTAAATTAGCCCTTTCACACTGCGCAGACATTTTGTGTTTAGAGGTGTGTATGCAGACACGTCTCTCCCTCTGTGCCAGCATGCTTGAAACTGGCCATCATCATCCCTGTTCCTAAAATAGCCAGCATCTCTTACGTAAATTACTGGCTAAGTGCTTTGAGAGGCTGGTCAGAGACTTCATCTGCTTCTCCGTGCCTGTCACCCTGGACCCACTGCAATTTGCATACAGGCAGAACAGATCCACTGACAATGCAATTGTCTTCACTGCACACTGCCCTCTCCCACCTGAAGAAGAAGAACACATGTGAGAATGCTGTTCATGGACTACAGTTCAGCACTCAACATCATCCTTCCCCCAAGGCTTTAATGAAGCTCCAGGAGCTCTGTCTGATCTCAGCTGAATCCTAAACTTCCTGACCGGCTGTTGGCAGGTGGTGAGGAGGTGTGGAGTGTCATCACCGTCATGGTCCTTGGTGTTTACACCTCTGAGGAGCTTACATGGTCAGAACACACCACATGGGTGGTGAAAAAGGCACAAAAAGTGCCTGTTCTACATTTATTTGGAATGGTAAAGTTCCCAGAGTAAGATATTCTGTTCTTCAAAGATTTGGGTCTGATGGAGGCCTGGCCCTACCCAATTTAAGGTTTTATTACTGGTCGGCACACATACACAAAATTCTTTACTGGCAACATTCACCCGAACTGCTCTGGTGCAGATTGGAATCGAGATCCTGTTCTTCGTCCTCACTGCTTGCATTGCTTACGTCTCCCTTACCATTAAAGATTGCCAAATTTACAGATAACCTGCTGGTTCTTTCCACACTTCGAATTTGGCCCCAATTTCGATGTTATTTTAATTTAAAGTTACCCTCTCCAGCTATGCCCCTACTAAATAACCATCTGTTCCCGCCAACTCTGACTGATACAGCTTTTAATATGTGGCGAGACCGAGGTATATGTTCTTTCCAAGATATTTACAAAGCTGGCACCTTTCGCAGTTTTCAGCAGTTAGTTTCAGATTTTGGCCTGTCGAGGACACATATGTTTCGTTATTTTCAGGTTCGACACTGTGTATCCTCACTTTTTCCAAGCTTCATCTCGCTTCCCGCCAAGACATTGTGTGATGATCTTTTGGTCATTGATTTATCTCAGAAATCTGTGATCTCAAAGATCTGTACTCATCTATTGAGTGCTGATGGGCACACATTGGACACATATACAAAGGGTTGGGAGAGTGAACTTGGTACTACGTTTTCTGAATAATGGTGGGACGAGGCTACGGGCATCATACGTTCCAGTGCACCATGTGCTAAACTTCAGTTAATACAGTTTAAGGTCATTCACAGAGTTCATCGTTCAAAGTCTCACTTAACAAAATTCCATCCAAATATCAGTGATGAATGTGATCGGTGTGGTGCTTCCCCCTGCAACCTGAGCCATATGTATTTTTTTTGTTCCTCCCTCAGCAGATTCTGGACTGAATTTTTCAATACAGTGTCTAAAATATTCGGTGTTAATATTCCCCAGAATCCGCTCGTGGCTATATTTGTTTTTTCTAAAAACATCTCTGGGCTGTCCACACTTCAACATGAGGTCTTGGCTTTCATGTCTTTACTAGCAAGGCGACTTGTTCTTTTGCTATGGAAGTCCCCAACTCCTCCATCAATTTCTTCTTGGTTTCGGGATGTGATTTACTTTTTAAAATTGGAAAAGATCAAATTTACAACAAAAGGTGACACGGCCGCATTCTACTGTAAATGGAATCCACTTTTGTTATACATTGCATCACTTAAGGTTTTTCCTGATGACTGACTGTTTATTTACCCCTTTTTATAAATTATTTATTTATTTTGCACACTTTATTTACTGCTATTTAGCACCCCTTTTATTTACTTATTTATTTATTTTTATTTATCCCTTATCTGTTTTTGTTTGGTTGTTTTTGTTTGTTTTTGTTTGTTTTGTAGATATTTGGTTAAAATGGGCAGTGGTATAATGTTATATTGTATAAGGTATATTTCCTTATTATTTACTTACTATATTTTGTATTATGTATGTGAATTGTTGTATGTGTTTACCATTGTCCTAAATAAAACGTTTAAAACAAAAAAAAGTGCCTGTTCTACCTCAGAAGACGTTGTTCCACACCTGCACTGTGGAGAGCATCCTGACAGGCTGCATCACCACCTGGTACAGGAACTGCACCACTTATTCTGTCCTCGCATAAGTGTTCTGGACCATGCTAGACAGATAGCTGACAAAAAAGAGTTCAGGCATTGCTAGCGTTTTCATCTTTTATTGTAAAACTTAAAAAATAAACATAAAAATATACATCAACATTTTGCACAACTTACCTGCATATTTGGTCTTTAAATAAACACGTGAATTAAAGAAAAATGTATGAACCTTGCGCTCAGATTTGCCAGCTGGGCACCGGCTCACCCGTGACCCTATTCAGGAATAAACAGTTCAGAAAATGAATGAATGAATGAATGAATGAATGTATGAACCTTGTCAACTAAACATGTTGCAATGAGTTAACCCATTCCTGCTCACACAATAACCTGGAGAAGCCTGTTTGCACTCTATGCATTACTTATTATCATTAGCGTGCCAGTATAAGGCAAGCTAGAAACACATTCGGCCAAGTTACGGCTAACGTAGAAACATTATGCATAGCAACACAACATCTCAATTGTTTCTTATCAAAACAACGTTCTGATATAATAACAGTAGTCTACTTACGGACAAAGATACTCCAAGGCTTAAAAACGCTGAAAACACTGTCTCTCTGCTGTGCTGCGGGCGACCATGCTCACTGACTGACTTTTTTAGCAAAACGAAACCTAAGGGGGCAGTAAATCAACAGAATACCAACACAGAATATAAACATTTCTCAGTATCACAGTACACCACTCTCGAGAGGAAAACTCTGCAGAGGCTGGTACGCATTGCCCAGCTTCCAAGTCTTCTGAATTTATACACCAGTTGCTGTCTGAGGAAGACAAGCAGGATTATAAAGGGCTCCACTCACCCAAGCCACAGCCTGTTCCCAGAAGTAGGAGGTACAGAAGCATGAGAACCAGAACCAGTTGGTTCCAAGACAGCTTCTTCCCCCAGGCCACCAGGCTGCTAAACAATCAGTAGCTCAGTGTTCCAGTAAACAGCCAGTCACAACCTATCTCACCTGTCTCATCACACCATCACACCTTCACACCACATAATCTCTGTCTGCACTTGCACTTTTCTCACTACCAGAGCAGCAACTAACTGTTCACCAAAGACTTTCTCCCACTGCACCCACCAAACACTGTCTCCCACTACCATTTCACACTACAGCTACAATTAATTATATACCCAGTACATATGTAAATATAATGTGAACATTCTGTTTATAGTTTCTACATACACAAAACTTTACAGTGTAATAATGTATTTATAATCTATGCACAGTGTACATTAATGTGTAAATACTCTACATTACATATAGGAATATGCTTTACCTTTTTTTTCTTCTCCTATGTTTGTTATGAATCTGTTTTACTTCTATTAGGGACTTTTTAGACCCTATTGGACCCTTTTTTTTACTCACCTGTGAATGTAATGTGACACACTAACTTCTATATATTCTTCAAGAACTAATATTCTTAAAGAGTTAAAGTTTGTGTACCATTAGTACTCAAGTATAACTTTAGCTCAAATTAATATCATGCATTGTTACTTTTATGACATTCTCTGTCATAAATCTGATAAGTCTTATCAATTGATTAAATACATCAGTACTTTTTTCCTCATAGTAATTCAATAAATTCTCAATCACATTTTAGTTTTTACTTATTTTAATTATTTTTTATTTGTTTTTGTATGCAATATCTTTGAGTCTTGATTAGACCATTTGACTACTGACCTGAAAAGAAGATCACCGTACACTGACCAGTTATACTTAACATTTACTTGTGTTCTTAAATTACATTTGATCATTCACTTACTTATCATAGTTCAAATGGAATTATTACTCCACATTGTAAAGGTTAGACTAAAGTTACCCTTAAACGTTCATTGAAATTACTACAGCCTCCTTTCCAAATCATAAGTTTAACAAAACCTACAATTGATATTAGGAGTAATTGTGACTGTCACTGATTATCAACTACCTGTAACTGAAAATTACCTAACCGAATGAGATGTGTTATTCTACACAATCTCCACTAACCTACAAGCATACCAGTAGTTTTCACTCTAAGAACCTATCTTTGTAGACCGTCATCTGTCCCTGCTGTGCTTGTGACTATCAATGCACAATACTCACTTCAATTTCCAGGGTGAAGTTGAAACCTTCCTTTGGGGGAAGCAAATGCAATGCCAAGCAATTTTGAATCTAGTCTGAACAGATCCATTTACTTAAGTGTCCAATTATGATATGGCATTGTCTCCACATGGGACTTGGTGGACCAAAAATTAGTATTAGTAACAACTGTAACCCATTGTCCAGAAAGTATATGGCCTCAGGACCACTTTCATCCCTCTAGTCAATCAGAAAATAGTCAACAATCTCCTCCCTCCAGTCCAGACAGAAAGTGGGACACACACACACACACACACACACCTGCCCAATAAATGTTTACCAATATTGATTTAACCCCATTTTCCCTCTTCCAGAATTCACATAATGACAATTACAAGTTAGAAGAGACATTATTTGTCTTAATATGTTGTTTTGAATAGTATGAGTATTATATTATTTCTCATGTTTTTAAGGTTTCAGTTGATACAATTTACATCTACTAATCATATTACAATTGTAAGTAAAACTGGATATTCAGAATGGTTAAAGGTAATCAATATTCAGTATCTGGTGAATGGAACCTCTTAAACCTCTCTTAAAAGAGAATGTTTTACTCAAATAATAGCTGAATATGCTCTTAGATTTCCGGGGTGATTACAATGGAAAAACAACTTGGTGTTATTTTTTTATGCAGTTCAAACTATAGCCCCTCTGTACAACCCATGTCTCTGTCTGTCTGTCTGTCTGTCTGTCTGTCTGTCTGTCTATCTTGATTTTTGACCTAGGTAATGTCTGGAGCAGAACCTCACAAAGAACTTTGGAATCTTTCACATTTAAATCTACTAAAACACTATGTTCTTATTATTTTTTTTATGTTCTTATTATTCTTTAATCCTCTACTAAGTATTTCATATTCTAAAGATACAAGCTGAAAAATATCAAATATGTTTTTGCAATGTATGAAAATGAAAATTATATGTTAAATGCATTTTAAATTATTTTTAAACATATATATATATATATATACAGTGGGGGGAACAAGTATTTGATACACTGCTGATTTTTCAGGTTTTCCCACTTGCAAAGCATGTAGAAGACTGTAATTTTTATCATAGGTACTCTTCAACTGTGAGTGATGGAATCTAAAACATAAATCCAGAAAAATACATTGTATGATTTTTAAATAATTAATTTCCATTTTATTATGTGAAATAAGTATTTGATACACCAGAAAAAGAAACTTAATATTTGGTACAGAAACCTTTGTTTGCAATTACACAGATGAGACGTTTCCTGTAGTTCTTGACAAGGTTTGCACACACTGCAGCAGGGATTTTGGCCCACTCCTCCATACAGATCTCCTCCAGAGCCTTCAGGTTTCGTGGCTGTCGCTGGGCCACACGGACTTTAAGCTCCCTCCAAAGATTTTCTATTGGATTCAGGTCTGGAGACTGGCTGGGCCACTCCAGGACCTTAAGATGTTTCCTACGGAGCCACCCTTTAGTTGCCCTGGCTGTGTGTTTTGGGTCGTTATCATGCTGGAAGACCCAGCCACGACCCATCTTCAGTGCTCTTACTGAGGGAAGGAGGTTGTTGGCCAAAATCTCACGATACATGGCCCCATCCATCCTTCCCACAATACGGTGCAGTCGTCCTGTCCCCTTTGCAGAAAAGCATCCCCAAAGAATGATGTTTCCACCGCCAGGCTTCACGGTTGGGATGGTGTTCTTGGGGTTGTACTCATCATTCTTCTTCCTCCAAATATGACGAGTGGAGTTTAAACCAAAAAGTTCTATTTTTGTCTCATCAGACCACATGACCTTCTCCCATTCCTCCTCTGGAGCATTCAGATGGTCATTTGCAAACTTCAGACGGGCTTTGACATGCGTTGGCTTGAGGAAGGGCACCTTGCGTGCACTGCAGGATTTCAATCCTTGACGGCGTAGAGTGTTACTGATTGTTTTCTTTGAGACTGTGGTCCCAGCTTTATTCAGGTCATTGACCAGGTCCTGCCGTGTAGTTCTGGGCTCATTCCTCACCTTCCTCAAGATCATTGATGCTCCACGAGGTGAGATCTTGCATGGCGCCCCAGACCGAGGGAGATTTTCCGTTATTTTGCATTTCTTCCATTTTCTAATAATTGCACCAACAGTTGTTGCCTTCTCACCAAGCTGCTTGCCTATTGTCCTGTAGCCCATCCCAGCCTTGTGCAGGTCTACAATTTTATCGCTGATGTCCTTACACAGCTCTCTGGTCTTGGGCATTGTGGAGATGCTGGAGTCTGACTGATTGAGTGTGTGGACAGGTGTCTTTTATACAGGTAACGAGTTCAAACAGGTGCAGTTAATACAGGTAATGAGTGGAGAAGAGGAGGGCTTCTTAAAGAAGAAGTAACATGTCTCTGAGAGCCAAAATTCTTACTGGTTGATAGATGATCAAATACTTATTTCACACAATAAAATGGAAATTAATTATTTAAAAATGATTTTTTTCATTTTTTCTTTTTTTCTTTTTTTTTTTGTATATAGTTTTGTATATAGATACACAGTAATACTTGAAAAGTGTTTTGAAATGAAATGTATTTTTATCAAATATATTTTAAGCTATTTTTAAACATATATTTCTTATATGCATATATTTTAATAGATATGTTTACTTTTTATTTTATATTTTTTTAAGCATATTTAACTATGCTTCTATATACAACACTTTTTTTCTTGCAATGTATATTTAAATGTATATTTGCTAATATTGTACCAAGATATATTTTAAATGTATTAGGAATGTATTATAAAATATATTTGGTACAAAGGCGATATTTTCTGAAATACATTTTAGTGCATGAAATGTATTTTGGAATGTTAGTATTAGTAACAACACAGAAATTAGTAACAACACAGAAATAGATCAGGGGTCAGAGATTGCCAAAAGCTTTGTAATGATAACTACTTCTTTAACTAATACTTAAGATTGATAGTTAATTGAAGAGTGTTTCCCAAAGCCTGGCTATATAGCTGTGCTGTACGAACCATATGACAGATGGGTCTGTTCCTGGCTTGATGTGCTAAGTGGAGTCCCAGTAGTTAATAGTTAACATATAGTTTTTTTCACTGTTTATCATTGTTTTGTTTTTTCACTTTTGCCCTATTTAGGTGAAAGCTATTTAGTTAGCTAGCTAGCAAATTAAGATAACATTAGCCAGTGAAGTAAGAAATAGCTTATGAAGAATAATAGTTTTTGAACAATGCATTTAATAAATTTATAATAATACATTACACAAATACAGTACACAAAAGTATGCTTTCCTGCTTCCATAAAAGCTGATAAATTGCTAACAACTTTTTTAAACCAGGAATTTATCTATTTACATTTACATTTACATTTGTGGCATTTAGCAGATGCCCTTATCCAGAGCAACTTACAAAAGTGCTTTGCTGTTTACTTAGGACATCCTTAGCTAGTAGACAAGGCTGGAATCTAGAGATTCCACACGTTTAGAACGTGTTGAAACAAAAGTCTTTATGGAGTTAAGTACTCCTGAAAACTTTTGGTACCAGAACAGAAAAGAGTCTGGATGCATGTTTACCTTGCATTCTGAGGGATGGTGGGTCAAGCCGAGCTGTACTTGAAGCTCGAAAGGCTCTTGGTACAGCTCGAGTTTTGACCATTGCCATCATGTATGGAGGGGCTGGTCCATTTTTGGCTTTGTAGGTCAGCATCAAGGTTTTGAATCTGATGCGGGCAGCTACAAGGAGCCAATGAAGGGAACACAACAGAGGAGTTACGTGACTGAATTTAGGAACATTGAAGATGAGCCGTGCTGCTGCATTCTGGATAAGTTGCAATGGTCTGATGATCCGCATAGGAAGGCCAGCCAATAGGGAGTTGCAGTAGTCTAGTCTTGAGATGACAAGAGACTGAACAAGCACCTGAGTGGCCTCTCTATAGAGAAAAGGTCGAATTCTCCTAATGTTATAAAGGAGAAATCTGCAGGACCGAGTCAGGTTTGCAATATGACCTGTGAATGATAACTGGTCATCCACTACTACACCAAGACTGCGTGCTTCAGTAGATGGAGTGACCAGTGAGTTCTCAAGGGAAATGATAAGGTCAGGGTGAGGACCAGTGCTACCAGGAATGAATAGCAGTTCGGTCTTGCTGGGGTTGAGTTTGAGGTGATGGGCTGCCATCCATGATGAGACATCAGAGAGGCAAGCTGAGATCCGGGATGAGACCTGGGTGTCGGAGGGTGGGAAAGAGAGGATGAGTTGAGTGTCGTCAGCATAGCAGTGGTAAGTAAAACCATGAGAAGATACTACTTTACCAAGAGATCTAGCAGCAGTTTCTCAGTGACCGCAATGAGAGCAGTCACTGTTGAGTGTGCCAGTATGAAGCCAGATTGGTTTGGATCCTGTAAGTTGTTTTGATTGAGAAAGAGCGATAGCTGATTGTAGACAGATCGTTCAAGGATTTTTGAGAGGAAGGAGAGTAGTGATATTGGTCTATAATTGCTAATGTTTAAACCATCAAGAGTTGGCTTTTTCAAGATTGGGACCACTCTGGCAGCTTTGAAAGTAGATGGAACATGACCAGATGACAGTGAGCTGTTTATGATGAAGGTAATGAAAGGAAGAAGGTCAGGAGCAATTGTTTGGAACCATCTATAATGGTCGAATTTGTGAAATGTGAAAATTATTATGTAGTGGTGCTTTTTGTTTTACATTTATCATTAAGTTGAAGTAAACAATTGAGCCTCAATCACAAAATAAGCCCGGGAAGGAATGGAAATTTTTATAAATTTTTCAAATTAGTTCATTAAATCTTGACTTAAATAAACTTTTTCAGAATGGGCTTTTGAGTGTAACGCTCCATTCCAGAGACACTTATCAAGTTATTGTTGTTCACAATTGTTGTGAATTAAACCAGATATCTGATGAGTTTATTGCCTCCCACAAAAAAAAATGTGCTTGATTGTTGCATGTATTAAGTCCATAAAACTCAGAAGGTCCCCCATGCACCACATCCCAGCTAGCCTCGCCTCTCCTCCTAAGAGGACTGAGGCTACCAGTGCCAACTGCCCAAAAACTGACCAAAACAGATAGGGACAATCATTATCTTTGCCTAAATACCTTCTTAAATAAGGTCACAGTTAATCCAAGGCAGAAATAAAAACCCTGGTCAGGGTGCCAGACTATCGCAGGGTACAAAAGACACACAAACAGTCAGACTCACACCTAGGGGGAAATTTAGCATGGTAAATTCACCTACCATAAGTACGATGAGGAAACCAGCATGAACACGGGGAGAATGCACAGTTAATGAAGCAGGCGACTAACCCACAACCCCAGGCACCTGCAGCTGTGTGACACACACAAAATCACAGTATCTGCAGCACACCAGACAGAGACAAAGAACCTTAAATACACTGACTGACATAGACTGTAACTACAGATAGGCAGGGCTATACATGACAAAGCAGTAAGCAATAAAGGTGGGGCAGAGGGCAAAATAAAACAAAACCAAAACAAAACAGAGACTCAAGCTAAAAAGCATGTAGCCAAAGAAAGACATGGGAGCCAAACAGGACAGAAACATGACTATTATGTGTTACTTTTATGTGTCTCTGAAAACCATTAAGATCGATCATTACAGCATTATAGTTTACAACTTCACAGATTTCAGCTCATCCCTTAGAGTCATAGATTCAGTACAATTCAGTATGTGAGCAGAGTTCCAATATACAGACATTCTTCCCATCATTTAACCCCTGGTTCTTGCCCCTCAGGCCAGCCTCCTGGTAAGGAAGGACTTCCAAATTTGGTTCCTAGCGGGTGTAGAGAATGGTCAAGATTAGGGAATTACGTTATCTAGCTATTTTCCCCATTCAGCATAAATTTGACAAAACAACCAGATAAAGGATGTAATCATATTCCTATCCTTCACCTTATTTCGACATTAGCATTGTCGAATAACAGGATCCAGGAGACAGACCCCAGGGCCATACTCAGAGGTGTCTAGCCATTGTCTAGATAAATATACCTCCCGTTGATCCCGTTATCTCTAAGCGAGTACATGCAATAATATACTTGGATATAGTCATATTAATGAACATATTACCTGAGATTTAACCTGAGATATACCTTTAGGATATCACCTCAATACTGCAATATCAATCCAGGTCTGGAAGAACCTCTCCTGACCCCACAAACCTTAGTCAGCCAGCACAGGATCAGTACAAATAATACATGATTAAATTATGATTAGTCAAAAATTGGTTTGCCCCACATGACCAACTGTAATTATTAGTTTCTATGTTTCTTCAGGGAAATGTCTTCTTCAAGACTTACTGTGTAAACGTGAGAGAACTTCTCTACTCACACTACAAATCTGTCCACTTCAAGGCAGAGCAAATGCATTATAGCTCCTGTGAAATGAGTTGAACTGCTGTTTTGACAAGTCAACCAACAGAAAGGTGTTTGTGGATGAATCAGATATATCTAAACAATTGGGAAGTGCAAACAGCTTTACTATTATTACACACCTCATCATGACTTTATATCAAAACTTTAGAGAGCATTTCCCCAGAGATGTGCAAATTGCATTTCAATGCGATAGAAACACAGAGTATGTTAGATATCGCTTCAACGCTTATAGTGTGTCGAACTTCTGTTCTGACAATAACAGCATTTTTGCATGTAAATGTGTTGTTTGCATGTAAATGTGTTGTAAACATGTATTTTTCACAAATCTTGCTCTAAGTCATTTGTTTCACTGCAAATCTGTGCACTTCAAGGCAAGAGCAAACGAGTTTTAGGTCCCGTGGAGAGTGTTGAACTGCTGATTTGACACTACAGCTTATAGAAAGCCTGTTGCGTGGAAATGTTTTCTGTAACACTGACACAAGTATAAACATGAATTTATCACCAGATCTTGGTCTATGTCTTCATTTTATGTCTCTGCTTGATGAGACTAATTCTCTAAACAATTGGGACCTTAACTATTTATTCTTCAACTCTCTGCACTTGGAGGCAGGGCAAACGCGTTTTAGCTCCTCTTAAATACTCATTGACCTGCTGGTTAGACAGACAATACAGCTCACAGAAAGTTTCTTCCATGTCAATGTGTTCTTTAACACTGAGACAAGCATAAAGATAAATCTTTCAAGAGATCTCGCTCTATCTCTCTTGAGTCAAGTGATGAGACATATCTCTTAACCCAAGTGAGCTAAACCCATCACAGTATTACTCTTTCCACTTTTACGCGTAGCAAATGCGCAACAGCTCTTGTGAAATGAGTTGAACTGCTCTTTTGACAAATCAACCAACAGAACGAATGAATCAGTTCTATTAGGCTTTACCAAGTGCAAAGATTTCCTTTTCAGGAGCTCTTACACTAGTCTTGTACTATTATTTCACGCCTCATCGTGACTTGTAATCAAATCTTTAGAGAGCGATTGACCACAGAGATCTGCAAGTGTGCATTGCAATGCTATACAACCACGTATAGAGTATGTTAGATGACGCTTCAACGCTTAGAGTATGTTGAAATGCTGTTCTGACAATACAGCTGAAAGAACGTTTCTTGCATTTCAATGTGTTCTGTAACACTTGTTCTTGCGTATGAATGAATTCTATAATGCTTACAGAAGTGCAAACATTTCCTTTTCAGAAGAACTTGCAGGAGTGCTTTACTATTATTGTACTCCTCGTCGTGACTTCAAATCTAAACATTGGAGAGCCTTTCCCCACAGAGATCTGCAGTGTGCATTTCAAGCCTGTGCAAACGCGGTTTAGAGTATGTTGAACTGCTGTTCTGACAATACAGCTGACAGAATGTTGTTTGCATGTAAATGTGTTCTGTAACACTGACAGAAGTAAAAAACGAAAATCCACCACAAAATCTTGCTCGAAGTGTTTTGTTTTATGTCTCTGCTTGATGAAACTAATTCTCTAAACGTTCACAACAACTCTGTGCACTTGAACTCAGAGCAAGCACGTTTGAGAATACAGCTTACAGAAAGTTTTGTTGCATGTGAAGTTGCTCTGTAAGGCTGACAAACGTAAAAACATACATGTTTCACCAAATCTTGCTCTTTTGGTTTAATGTCACTGCTAGAGGAGACTTTTTGTCTAAACTTTAATGAGCTTACTCCATTACTGTACTCTTCTGTGCACCTACAACTGGAGCAAACCCATTTTTGCGCCTTTTGAGTGTGTTGATCTGCTATTCTGACAACTAACAGAAGGGCATTTTAAGAGTATATAACTATAAAGTCATATTATATGTTTAGATTTATAATAAGATGTATTTTTCAGCCGATCATGCTTTACGTCATTTGTTTAATGTCACTCCTTGATAAGACTTTTTGTCTAAACCATAATGAGTTAAAACTCGTCCCATCACACTACAACTTCTTAGACTTTAACACATAGCAAATGCGTTTTAGTGCCTTTACAATTTGTTGTTTTACAATAGAAAGTTGTTGCATGAGAATGTGTTCTGCCTTTTGGAAAATACAGCTGATGTTTGCATGTTCTGTAACACTGACAGGAGTAGGAACATTTCTTTTACACCAAGTCATTTGTTTTATGTCACTGCTTAATGAGACATATTGTGTGAACGTGAGAGAGCTTCTCTACTCACACTGCAAATCTGTCCACTTCAAGGCAGAGCAAACGCGTTATAGCTCCTGTGAAACGAGTTGAACTGCTGTTTTGACAAGTCAACCAACAGAACGTTGTTTGTGGATGAATCAGATATATCTAAACAATTGGGACCTTAACTACAACTCTCTGTACTTACGAAGTGCAAACATTTCCTTTTCACCAGATCTTACACTAGTGCTTTACTATTATATCACTCCTCATCCTGACTTTATATCAAAACTTTAGAGAGCGTTTCCCCAGAGATGTGCAATATGCATTTCAATGCTATACAAACACAGAGTATGTTAGATATCGCTTCAAGGCTTACAGTGTGTCGAACTTCTGTTCTGACGATAACAGCATTTTTGCGTGTAAATGTGTTGTGAACATGTATTTTTCACAAATCTTGCTCTAAGTCATTTGTTTCACTGC